>VZRI01008368.1:56389-92150 GCA_013397515.1 Upupa epops | reverse complement strand
TTCCTCATGGAAAGGGTGTTAGACATTGGAATGGACTGCCCAGGTAGGTCCCCATCCCTGGAGGTGCTTATGAAAAGACTGGATGTGGCACTTAGTGTCCTGGTCTAGCTGATGTGGTGATGTTAGGACATGGGCTGGGCTTGAAGATCTTGGAGATCTTTTCCAGCCTCAATAATTCTGTGATTCTACAGGTCTTTTCACTGATTCTATTTGATTATTATTTACAAAGAAATAGGTTTTAATTTCGTATTTTCTAAGGCATACACTTCTGCCGGGAAGTGCTACTATCGTGATTTTAAGGGTAGAAGGAGAGAGAAAAACTGGTGTTGCAGCTGAAGGTCAAAAGAGTTTCCAAGAATGCTTAAGTATTCTTGTATATATATAGCACACTCAAATCAATCTGAGGTCTAAATAGGCTTCACCACCCTTAAAAACACAAGCCAAAGATCAAGTTGAAGAGAAATGACACAGTTTTGGTTTTGACTGAAACCAGAAAATTTTCCCTCTCCTCCAAATTCGAACAAGAATCTATTATTCAACCCCAGGAAAAAATGCTTGGTTGCGATTTCATGTGGCTGTACCAGAACCCATCTCTCTTCTCCACTAAAACAGAAGACCATATTTTTTAATTCACCTCACCCAAGAGATATCTGAGGGTATTGTTCTGGAGTGGTGGAGAGCTGAAATGAATTTAACTGGATTGGGCTGGGGTTCACTCTCCCCTTCTCACTAAGACCCTCGAATGCAGACATTGCCTGTGCTGCACAGCTGATGGCAGACCCCATTGGTCTCTGTGACTGGTGCTGTTTCACACTGGAGGTCTAGGGAGACTCTGGACTCCACATAAACTCCAGATCTCTTCAATAACTCAAAGGCTGTTCAAGCAACACTGGTGAAAAATGTGAGTCAGTAGCCCTCTAGGAACTGGTTGCTGTGGCATGGACAAACAAGAAATTAAGTCATCTGCTCAAACATTTGGAGGATGATTTTGGTTCACAGGATTTGTCTTAACAGCTTGTGCTATTAGCTAAGCACTTAGAAAAGCCAGTGTATCTAACCCTTCCTCTTTGCTCTGGCTCTTTGGTAAAGTACAAACGAAGCTCCTCTTCACCACCTGATCATTTTAAGGAACATTTTGTTATACAAATACCATAGAGCAGAATGCAGCTGCTTGTATCTAGGGCAGCCTCATCTTGAAGGGATTTAATGTTCAGATGGAGGGAACATGACCTTCCATTTTTAAGCTTCCATTTCAACACTATTTATAATTAACCTGGTGCATAGGTCTTCATATAGTTTGAAAAGGCTGAGGTTATGCTTGTGCTGCAGAGCCTGGGGAGACAAGCTTATTGTCCTGATGTAGTTAGACCATCAAGATCCTTTGCAAGGCAGCACGGTAACAACATTTTATCAAGTCTCTAGCCCTGTGAGTCTTTGATGTGTGCAATGTAATGATCAATTGACTGACTTGGATGACTGATACTACTTTGAATTTTAAAAGTAGACCATCAGATTCAGTGATTCTCATTTGTTTTGATCCTTTCACCCGATGATAGCAAACACACGCCCAAGTAGGGTGCCACTAAATAAATATTCTCAACTAGTTCCTGCTGCCAGAGTCTTTTGTACCTAACTTTTAGAGATTATAATTAGGCAAGGGAAGCCACAAGCCAGTGAAGCATCAGTCCCAGTAGTGGTTGATTCAGACACACTCACTTGAAAGTCTTTTCTGAATTCATAGATAAATTTCCCTGCATGTTTAAATGACACTTTTCCCATGAGAATAGTCTTTAATTTCCGGAAAACAGAGTAATAGCTTTGCAGTTTTCCATGCTAGGATTGTTTCAGGTACAAGGATCTGACTGCTCATCTGTCTCTACTTCCTGGGTCAGGGGGAGGAGATAACTCAAACAGTAATTGCAATCGAGTGACTCCATTATAGTAGCAGCAATTTTCCAACCTGGTTACTTATGTCAGGTGATAATCTGCGAGCTCTCATGCCTGGAATCACTTGGAAGCAGTCCTGCTTGCCAGACTAGTCCATCACATAACAGGAATGTGGTTGCTTTGTTCAAAATTTTTTAAAACCACAGTCATTCTTTAAATACCAGCTGAATACGTGACCTCAAATGATGGCTTCAGTGAGATGAATAACAGAGACCCCACTGAAATCAGCAGATAACAAATATTATCTTGATCAATGATTGGAGCAGATGGAGTAACATTAAGGTAAGCAAGGCTTGTCAGAAATACAGATTATTCCTGATTTTTCACAAAAACTGGTGAAAATTAATAAAAAACAGAGGAAAAAATAGAGGAAATGTTGAAAGGCTTTGGCATTTTCTTGAAGACTTTAAAATCTTGTAAAATTTACTTCAGAAGTATTTTTTCCTAAGATTGAAAAAGTGTTTCAACTGCTATAAAGAAAGTCTTTGTGTTCCACTTAAGGTTTGAGGTGGACTTTACCTGGTCAAGCAGTTGCTATGTAGGATACAGTGCAATCTAGTGGACAAAGCATTGCCCGAAGAAATAAAATTGTTTGACTGTTCTGGGTTTAACTTGGGTCAGCCTAAACATGATTATAAAAATACTTAATAAGGAAGGTCCTCTTCTGGGGGACGGGGACTTGTACTACCTGATTTTGGGGGGTCACACACAGGCAGATGAGATTCCTTGCAGTACAGAGCAGAGCTCCTGCAGGAGCTTGGCTAAAGGATCAGTCATCTCCCCAGAGGCCACAGTTTGCAGAAGGCATTCGATCCCCATTCATTAGCAGAGGAAAATACTCTCTTACCTTCACTTTGGAGAGGGGCCATTTTAAGGCTTTCCAGCACTGCAGGCAGGAATGAGATCAAGTACCTTAGGATGGTATCCAAAGGATGACAATACTCACTTGCTGCCACAGCAGACTTGGTCCAGGAAGAGAAGGAGGTCATGTGGACAGGACAAAAGTACAAAGCTGAGAAGCATCAGTGAGATTCCAACAAGCTCAGGGTAGGTTTTAGGTGCTGTGAAGAATTCTTGAGGTCTGAGACAGTTTAGGTGGAGATAAGAGATTCCCTTGCTGCCTGCGCTATCTACTACTGCTGCTTTGGCAGCTGCTGGAAGAAATCACTGTGTCATCTGTACTGCAGGTTAGAGCAGCCAGTTCTTCCACTTTGATTCTTCCTGCTACTAACTGTTGGTCTATTGATCTCAGGTTGCTCTGAGTGTTTCATCTTGTCCTAGTGCCTTTCATATAGCTTAGAAGGGGGCACGATGCTCATTCCCAGGAGGTCACACATGAGAGATGCTCTGGGTGTGTAGAACCTGCTCCTCACAGGGAACATCATGGCATCAAAATATAAAAGTCCTCTTCAAAATATGAAACTCCTCTGTGTCTGATGCATGCCACAGCATAACCATTCTGCAACCTGAATTTACAGTTTATCCAGTGAGAAGGGAGGCTTTTAGTGTGGGCAACAAACCACCAAAGGACCGGTACTTATGACTTCATCACCGTTTCATAAGTCTGGGGACATTTCCTTGGCTGCACTGTCACCCCTGGCTGTGGTTTCTGTTCTGGTACCAGGGTTTCCTTTAATGACATTGGCACCTCTGGCTGCTTCGTTGTGTGCATTTCAGTTCTCAGTTACTGATTTGCTGACATGCTTAGATATTTGTGTACTAAATTGACTATGTGCAATATATAATCTAAGTGCTATGCAAACAATTGAAGACCTTTTTAGAGTGATCAACTGAGGCTGTACTTTTGAAAAATGCAAGAGAGTGGAGAAGGGAATTGGCCAAGTGTAGAATTCAGTGCAATTTAATATCCTGCATAATAGAAGTTCATTCAATCTAAAGAGAAGTTGGAGAAAGAATGAGAGCAGGTGCCAGTGGGTAACTTCCCAAAGGATGACAATACTCACTGTGTGATGATGCCAAGAAACTGCATTTCAAGGGGATGGCAGAACTTAGGAGACATATTTCTGAGGAGACAAAACTTCTGGCCTCACCAGAAAACGGAAACACCCCTGTGTGACTCCCTGAAACAGAGGAAGTTGGATAATAAATGGATTCTTTCTGCACCAAAGGAAGAATTTCAGTTTATAAAACAAATATTTCTTCCTGGAGACAACATGTTATCAGGATTCAGCTTTCTTTGGACAGCTGGAATTTAACACATTGACTGTCACGGGAAAGTCTGTTGCTAGTGTCCTGGTTCGAGCTAGAACACAACCAGTTCTCTGTTCAATCATTTTATTTTTCCGCTCCATCTGTTCCAACTAACCACATTTTCTGAAGCTAACAGCATATTTTAGAAGAGTGTTTGCTTCTAGGAGTGATAGTAATCAACATTTATCATTACTGCCAAGGGCTGGTGTGCAGAAAGGGTCTTGTTTATACTTGTTCTGTGGCCAGCATCCAAGGAAGACTCAGTCCATTCTTCTACCTTCTATCCCAAACTGTGATATCTTGACTCTGGTACCTGTCTGTGGCTGAGTCCAGTTTGGCAGAGGCTGATGTATTGTACATAATACATTATTTTCTTAGTGATACTGCCGTATTTTCTGTTTTATTGTTACTGTTCCATTAAACAGGTTTGAAATGGATTTTACCAATCCATGAATCTTTCTTCCTTTCACTAGTCCTCCTGGAAAAGGAGAGGGGTTAACACAGAGCATCTGTCATTTGTCTAGCGACCAGCCCAGCCTTTCCCCTTGTCAGCTAGGAAGGTTTGTCAAAACTTCTTCACCCATGTAGGACCTGTCCCTAGGATTGCTAATGCAACAGGCTCCTATATCCCTGTGATCAGGAACTGGTTCCTGTGCTGGACAAGCTCATAGCACATTTAGTGAAATCCCTGCTCCTCAGGGATTTGGGCTCCTGTCTTAGAACTTTTCCAGAACGTTAGGTGACACTGAGTTTTATTTATCCCTGAATGTCCTGTGGGCTGTTCTTACTATGGGAGGAGAGTAAAGGAAGGGGTCTGGAGAGGCTTTTTAACTACTGCCAGGAAGTGATGATCTAGTGAAGGAACAGCTAAGGCTCAGCACAGCTCATGGCTCTGGAGCAGGCAAGCTAAGAGATAGATCTGAGATGGATGTGTGACTTTGTGGAAAGCAGGTGCCTGGCTGCCCAGCCAAGTGAGGTAGTTCTGTCCTGTACAAAGATCTGAGGTTCCATGAGGAATCTTTTTCCTCAATGCTCAAGTGTTGACTGAATGTGTGAGGGGTGGGTGTCAGGAGGATGAAGCCAGGCTCTTCTCAAGGTCATCTAGTGATAGGACAAGGGGCAATGGGTGCAAGCTGGAACAGAGGAGGTTCCCTATCAATATCAGAAGGAACTTCTTCACAGTGAGGGTAATGGAGCACTGGAACAGGCTGCCCAGGGGGGTTGTCGAGTCTCCTTCCCTGGAGAGGTTCAAGATCCAGCTGGATGTGTTCCGGTGCAACTTGATCTAGATGATCCTGCTGTGGCAGGGGGATTGGACTGGATGATCTTTCAAGGTCCCTTCCAATCTCTAATGATTCTATGAGTCTGTAAAAACAATAGCATTTTGTTCATTAAAATGAAGCTGTTGTACTGACAAAGCTTAACAGTCGACTTACTTTTCGCAGGTGTCAGGGCAGAATAGATTTCAGAAGGTATGAAATCAAGCAGTGAAGCTGGCTCTCAGGTGTTTACAGGGACTTTCAGTACAACAGGCCAAGCTGAAAGGTGTCTGAAGGCTTAACATGCTGCTGGTGTTGAGAGTAGCCCTGATGTACTTGTGCTACACTGAGTGAAAGCTCTCTGGCAGGTCTTGGATAAACCACCCATGTCTGATGTTTGATGTGTTTGAGAGCAGGAACTGAAAGAGAATCTCAAGAAGGAGGATATTGACACAGTGACAGAAACTGTGTTTCTCAAACCGCAGGTTTCCATCTCTGAGACTGGTGTTAAAACTGGATACGAAGCACTAAGAAAGATCGTTCACATAAATCCTGTCAGTGCTCAGGGAACAGGGCAGCATCTCTGCACTCCAAGCCAGGGAGTGAGAAATGGCTGCAACTAACAGCTGCCAGTGCCTACTGGGGAGCGAGAAATTAATTTGAGACTTGAACCTGGAGGAGGGGGTCTCTGGAGATAAGAAGTGTGGGAGATAAACCTGTTGCTGCTGGATCTGACGAACACTGGTCTGCAGTGTGGTTCTCAGTGAATAAGAGGGAAACAAAAGTGGAGTTGGGAAGGCAGGCAGGAATTGAGACACAGGATAGCAAGGACTTGACTCAGTTTTCTACTTTGTGAACATCCAGAAGAGACAATGAACACAGAATTAATTTGAGATGCTCCACTACTTCTGGCTGCCCAGACCTGGGCACAGGTTACTTTAGAGGTAACAAATTCATTTCCCAGCCATTGTAGAGTAGTATTATTTTTTGTTACAGTAATGCTCTGCAGCTCCAACCATGGAATAAGATCCATCCCCACTTGTACCATGTGAATATACGAATCTCTACACCTGGAGGCTAAAATAGGTAGTAAGAGGGGGTTGGAAAACTGTATCAGGGAGCTATGCTGGGTACTATGGAATAAAAACAATTATATATATATATTTCTACTTATATATATATATTTCTACATAAATATTGAAGTGAAGCACAATGAAAAAGAATCAGAGAATCAGAGCATCATTACAGATTGGAATGGACCTGAAAAGATCATCAAGTCTAATGCTCCTGCCACAGCAGGAATCCCCCTGCCACAGCAATATCAGTAAATGTCATGGAAAAAGGGGAAAAAACAAAATATGGTAAGAAGGAGGCAAAAAAGACCAGGAAAAAACTGAAGAAGCAATAGCCCATTTTATTCTGAGATCTGCACAGCACACAGAGTTGGCACCACTGGAGTGTTGCACCATTGGCAGCTTTGCAAAAGGAACAGCAATGGCAGCTCATCTGTTCTCCTCTTACTTCTCTAATGAAGAGAGACATGCTGTCTGCTGGAGACCAACAGAAGAGCTTTGATGTGTCATGGGTCTGTTACTTTAGCTGCTCACTTTCAGTTTTGCTTCTGAAACTTTTCCAGGAGAAATTTCTTCTCTTGCTCCTCCCAAAGCTTTCCCTGCTTTGAATTTTCCACTGTATTTCTGAAACGTTGGGGGTTTTCTTACATTAAACCATTTTGGGTTTATTTGTAGCCCTTATATGCTCCCTTATTTCTTAGCTAGAATTGTGATATATGATGAGGATAGAGAGAAGTTCCCTGTTCTGAATCTGTGGATTTAATTTTATACAAATTCTAGCTAAGGGAAAAGAAAATTCTGAGCTCTCTTAGAAAATGTAATTATCATTTTAATTCCCTGATACATGTTTTGCATTCTGCTGCAGACCTTGGCCAGCTTCATTCTGAGGCCACATTCCATCCTCTTTGACTGTGGCAACTGAGGATTCTCTGCTGGCTGAAAAAAAAAAACAAACGGTAATTGTTTGTGCTGTCTGCAGAAAGTTGTGGTGGGAACTGACTGGTCAGACCTGCCTCCTCTCAGGGAAGTCATGGAAGTCTCCAAGGAAGCTATTTCCATGTGTATGAAGGACACAAAGGTGATTGGAAACAGCTAGATTGGATTTAGCAAGGTCAAATCTTGCTGTACCAACCTGGTGGCTTCCTGTGAGAAGCTGGGCTCTGAAAATAAGGAAGAAGTGATTGGGTTTTACTTGACTTTAGAGGGGATTGGACTAGATTGTCTTTCGAGGTCCCTTCTGATCCCTGATGATTCTAAAATCTCCCATGGTGTCCCTGTAGCAATGATCTTTCTATTGCAGCCAACTACACAGTTTGAATGTCTTGTACAGAATATGTTGTCCAGCATAGAGCAACGAAGATGATGAAAGAAGTGAAACAGCTCCCTTTGAGGAAAGGTTGACAGAGCTGGGTCTCTTGAGCTTGGAGAAGAGGAGGCTGAGGGGTGACCTCATTCATGTCTATAAATATGTGAGGGATGGGTTTCAGGAGGATGGAGCCAGGCTCTTCTCAAGGTCATCTGGTGATAGGACAAGGGGCAATGGGTGCAAGCTGAAACAGAGGAGGTTCCGTATAAATATCAGCAAGAACTTCTTCACAATGAGGGTAACAGAGCACTGGAACAAGCTATCCAGGAGGGTTGTCGAGTCTCCTTCTCTGGAGAGGTTCAAGACCCTCCTGGATGTGTTCCTGTGTGACTTGGTCTAGGTGATCCTGCTGTGGCAGTGGGAATGGACTAGATGATCTTCTGAGTTCCCTTTCTATCCCTAATGATTCTATGATTCGATGATTTCTGCTCATTGAGAGATTTCAACTGGCCCTGGATTCAAGTTTCTTAAGTCATTGAAATTTTACTGTCACTTGGCATATTTCCCTCCAGCCCATCATCGCGTACACATTTGCTGCAGATGCATTCTTCATCTAGGCCATTGATAAAACCATAGAATAATATCATTCCAGAATCAACCCTTATTGTACTCCACTTGTTATTCATTGCCAGCTGGATGCTGGTCTATTCATTAGTGCCCTTTAAGCCTGGTAATCCAACTAATATTCAGCCCATTTAAGCCCATTCTTCCAGATGTACTTTTCTCAAGCACTGAAAATGCTCTGCAATCAGATGTTAAAAGCTTTGCACAAGATATTTTACAACTACTGCTTTTCACTTCCTAAGGATGATGAGACTCAGCCAGAAGTAGGAGTCAGATAGGGCTTAGTCAGTGAGAAGGAATTACTGTTATCAGCCATCATGGAAAAATGACAAGTTTTCAAAGGACAGGAGAGGTCTTGCTCCACAATCTCGCTCCACAATGCACTACCAGTCAATGTGACACAAGCTGCCTTGACCTAGGGACCTGACTATGTACACGATCGCCCTCACTAGCCTTGGTCTGAGTTTCCAGACAAAGTCTGGGACTCATGAGACGAGGATGCAGTTAGTGATGCCATGCACATTGAAAATCCTAATCAGATTTCAGGCTTTCAGTCTGATTTCCCTATCAGGCTGTGGGATTCCACCTGAGACATATCACACCTATGATTAGATCTTCAAATGTGAGTTTGAACAGATTGTTCCATCTGTATTTGAATGGAGAGAGTCCCCTCCAAGGAGGTCAATGAAGCACAAACCATTTTTGGCATTTCTTTGTGTAGTCTGGGTGTGTTGTGTTCTGAAATGTCTACATTAGTGTTTTACTCATGTTTCTGGGGATTGTGATGTTCTTGGCCTTTTTCCCTATGTGGAGAATACTTGCATGAAATAATACAGCCTCAAGCAGGACCTGCCTGTGCCACATGTGCCTTGCCTCACTGACTGCTGCTCTCGCTTGCCTTGATTGGGTTTGATCGCTTTCACCCTGAGCACAGTATTCAGTGTCCTTGGGAGAAAAAAAATAAAGGCATTTGTAAAAATAGCCTCGTGTATGCGGTGTGAGCACAGGAGAACACTGTTGTTGAGTTTTCCAAACTGTTTTCCAGCACCTTGAAATAAATGAGAGGAGACGCTCTTTGCTTCATCTCCTGCAGTTGAAGGCAATACCTGGCTGGGATCAGGAAGTAGAATATAACAGACCTACTACTACACAACATTGCCTCTTCTACATTTGCAGTCACCACACAAAACTGGACTGAAAGAAGAGATTGCAGTAAAATCAGATATTTCTCTGTTGCTTCATTACTTTTCTTGAGGACTCTGGATCCTTAGCTTGTGAACATTCATGTTCTGGTTTACCTTAGAGGCTCATCCACGTACTCTGAAGAAGATCCTGCTTCCTTTGAGTAAAGGATAAGTGATGCATCCTGAGCTGCTGTGTGTACAAAACTGAAACCTGCTGAAGCTGGGTGGTGCTTGTTTGAAAAGAAGATTCCCAAAAATCAATGTAATATCCCAAAAGGATGCATAGCTAATCCTACTCATGCACTTGCGTACAGAAAATGCAGCAAGGTCACTCCTTCTCAGCCCTCTTAATTAAAAAGCTGGCCTCATGATAGTCAATTGCCCTTCAGGCTCAAGGATTTGCTTATCTTTTGCAAGCTCAGTAGGCAATACAGCCTTTATCCAGAAGCAGGATGAGAAGAATTGAAGAACAAACTTCCCCCCCTCCCCGATAAGCCTTGTAATACACCTCACAGAAGGGAAAAGACACCTGAAAGATGGTGGTTTCTCTTAACAGACTAGAAGAACCACAGCAGCATGTGGCATCTTAACAGCACTGAAGCATAAGATGGTAAGTTGCCTGAGCTCCAAGTGAGGCCAGGGCCTCCTATCACATTTTCAATTTGTTAATGCTTGCAGAAGTAATAAGCGAGCAGCAGGTAGAGCTGGCTGAGCCCAGGAACTAATAAACTTATCTAAACAAGAGGAGGATATAGCAGGTCTCTGTGTATTTTACTGCCAGCTGCACCTTGCTTCAACTGTATGAATCATAGCGCATTCCACTGGGATCAATGAAATTGTGTTAGCACATCAGTAACATACTTGAGGATCCAACACTTATGAATAGTTCCCATGGTACTACAACTCCTTGCGTAGCCTGCCAAAAGATGCCTCTCAGTACAGCAGAAGAAATCTGATTGCAATAATGAACTCTGAGAAAAGCAAGGTAACACTGTCTCCAGCACCTGCTTCTAATGTAGCTGCCATCCTTCCGTGGATACTGACTCTCTCTGAGCTCCTAATGATGTTGTTTTTTAATTGGTCTTTGTGTAGAGAGGATCTTAATCGAGACAGCCCTACCTGTATCTATTTTTGCGATAACTGATACTCAGGTTCACTATGTACATGCAAAACACAGTTATTAGGGTAGGCAGCTATCTTTCTCTGCATATGGTGAAGAGAGCTGTTTTAATGGGGTTACACAGCAGGGAAGGAGCTAATAAAACTTGATAAAATTATGTGGAGCTTGAGCCAATTAGTCCACAGCTAGCACTAATGTGATTTACATGGATAAGGAATATATGGTTCACCCTGTAATATTTTTGTTAGGCTCTTAAGATCAGTTATATGTTCATTTTTTATATAAAACAGAGAGAACATCTACAGACTCTCAAGGAGAAGGCTTAACTCGTAAGTCTTCTCTGCAACTACGTACTACAGGCAAGATGGCTGCCAGATGCTCTAGTTATCGCTTTTAGAGAATTAGGGCTTCTACCTACAGACAACGAACTGAAATAGCTACATCCCAGCATGCATGAGAAGAGGAGTGGTTAGCAGATCAAGACAGGTCATTCTCCCACTCTATTCTGCACTACTGAGACCGCATCTGGAGTATTGTGGCCTGTTCTGGGCCCCTCAGCTCAAGAAGGACACAGAGCTGCTGGATGGCGGGTGTCCAGTGTAGAGCAATGAAGAAGATGAAGGAAGTAGAGCACCTCCCTTATGAGGAAAGCCTGAGGAGCTGGGTCTCTTGAGCTTGGAGAAGAGGAGGTTGAGGGGTGATCTCATTAATGTCTATAAATATGTGAGGGGTGGGTGTCAGGAGGATGGAAGCCAGGCTCTTCTCAAGGTCATCTGGTGATAGGACAACCTAGACCAAGTTGCACAGGAACACATCCAGGTCACATTACTGATCCTGACCCCAAAAATGCATTTTGATTGAAAAAAGATAAACTGCTTTGACTCTGACTTAGCTTAAACTGCCTAATCCGTTTTTCCCATGCAATGTCCTCTTTCACCATTTGTGACTGCTGTCAGCTTAGAGCTTCATACAAGCCCAAGCCATGTACCTCCCACGAAATTTTAAATCCCATGTTCTCGGAGATAATTAACACAGGGACTCCACATTGCTGAAACTAAACTGGCCTCCTGTGGCGAAAACACTTTGCCTATAACATGTGCTTACAGACTGACTTTGTTATGTTTTCCTCAAACTCTTTGCTCTGCAATCTGTTCTCTTCCTTCCCAAAGCTTAACTGCTACAAATTGTCCTGAAGCCAATAAAACTTGCAGAAAAACAGGGGAAAAATATGAGAGCAGCTAATCCTCTTGTCAACACTATCTTACCATAGCCTTTGATTTCATATTCTCCCTCCTCCTGAGATGCATTACTTCAGTTTATAATTAGAGACAGCACTGTGCAAGGTTCTCACACTTTCTGCATTGACTTTTTTAAGGTGCTTTTCCTTGGGGTCTAGTTATTCTCAGCTACCTCAGAAATTACTTTAGATGACCTTAGCAAAGGGGATCATAGCAGTGTTTAGAACCAATGCTCTTTTGAAGTAAATACTGTCTGGTGATATTAGCAAAGCAGCAGCACTGATTTACAAGCGTAATCAAAAGCCACAAATAGACCTGCTTTGGATGAAGAAATATGGCCAACAGAAATTCTGTCTTTATTTGTTCTCCTCTCCTTATTGTGATGATGTGTCTTTATAAGTAGAGCACATACAGTTCCTAATTTCCTGGATCACTCTCACTCAGAAATGATTAGGACAAGCTCTTCTGTACAAATATTAACACATATGATCCTTTTCTGATTAGCCTTCTGGTATGTTCCTGATTAAAACTAGGAAAATGAGCCATGTAAGGTGGAGAGTTATGATGGATTGGACTTGTACCTAGCAAATGCATTTGAGAGAAATCATGTCTTTGTGAGATGTTATATTATGATTCGTGTCAAAGTAAAAACAATATCACCACCTGCATTGTGGAAAACTGTTGAAAGAACAAAGTAAGCAGTGAAGTTCAGCTGGACAAATGGAATGGGGGGAAGCTTGAGCAATCTTGGACCTACAAAGGGTTGTAAAATGTGTGGGGAAGTAATTGTGCTGATAGTAAAAACAAAAGATTAGGCCAAGGGCATTGTCTCCGTCCCTTATCACTGAGAAGTACAGACATGGACAAAGAGGAAGCATGTATAGAACTGATGGGAGGGGATAATATGTATAAAATCAAGTATAAAATGTCGCTGCCTTTAACTGTAGGTGTGCCTGTTGGTGGAGCACAGACTCCCCACACACCCAGCACTGCTTGCTCATTTCTTATTATCACAACCAATAAATCTGTTGTATTTTATCACAGTTTTGGGTGGTCCATTGGATCATTTCTAACACCACATTTTCATGTTCTTCTCAGAAATTTTAGTTTTCTAGCCTTTGTTTGCAAATGTCATAGCCCCTTAACTATCCCATTTTCTCCATTTTCAACGTTAGTCTGCCAAATGCAGTAATTCTGGGGGATAGATGCAATGCAAGAATTCAAAATAAGAAATCAAAGTGCAGCAACTACAGAATTTGGGAAACGTTCTCACTGTGATTGACAATTTCAGATGCTCAGGCTATTTTCTCCTGTAGAACATGGTCTATAAAGATACCAGAGTTACCTTGAAGCTGACTTGGTGACTGCATGAAGTCTAACCCAAATCTAGGTGTATCCTCAGCTACTCTGTCACAGTGGTTTACTTAAAGACTGTCGTCAGTCTAGAAGCCCTCAGAATCAGCAAAGGCCCATAAAACAGTAAGAGCCAAATAATCAAATTTTGTGTTTACTTTCAACTTGGGTAAGAAAATTCAGCTGGAGAAGTCTGGCTGTAGCCAGCCTAGGTGCCACCTACATGCTTAGCAATATCCTCATTTATTTTTTATGTTGCTACTCTTGAGAAATCTTAGTACATACATACTTTTGCCTACCTTTCTAGCTTCTCTGATAGCTGAGATCCACAGATGTGCTTTTGCTCAGGGTGACACAGCTGGTGCACATGGATCTCTCACTCTGCTAGAGATGGATGGTAACAGATGACGGCCTCTGCTGGTCTAATAGCATCATTAAAATTAATAGCACATGCAATGTACTGAACCAAACAGGAATATTCAGAAGTCAAAAGACTTCAGGTGTCTGAGTGAAAGATTCTTTAACCCTCTCTTTCTCCTTGGGATAGGGTGAAGATTTCCCTTTCTGCCTGCAAATTATAGAGAAAAATCTTGTTTACTCTTCTGCTTAGCCAGATATTTGTGCCAATGATTTTACATATTGATTGATATCTAAAGCATCTGACCGTAAGTAGAAATTATTGTGAGGCAGGTCCCACTAGAATGAGAGCAAGCTCTGGTTGCTTTGAAAACAACTGTTTTCTCCACTGAATATAGAAGTACTTTCTGTTTCAGACAAAACCAGAACACATCTTTCAAATCACAAGCATACCTTCCTTACAAAGCAGGCATATTCCACTCCTAAGAAAATCTATAATCTCCTTTCAAACCTTGAAAATAGTACAGGTCATTCATTCCAGTTCATTTATCCAGACTCTTTTACATCAGAAAGCAGGGAAGGATGGGAAACTTCTTCTCACTTCCAAAGCAACTATGGCTGCAGTTCAACTTACCCATCAGGCTTACAGAGTGCTTCTACATGACAGCACTCCACTAATGTAATTGATTTGGGGTGTTTGGCACAGGTTACCGAAAGGTTTCATGCAGACTTTATAAATAAAGAGAAACTGGGTTTTTGCAAAGCAGCAGCTAAAATGGGGCAACACTGACTGAATTCTTTATTGTGAGATCAGCTGTGGACCATCAGTTGGTGAACAATCAGGCACAACAATAATGTTTTTTCTCTTCTTATCTGCCTCTCAACCTCTTTTTTCATTATTCACATCTTGAAGTTAGAGATGAGCATGTCCATTCTCCCCTAAAGCACACGGCAAGAAGATAAACGTCCATGTAGCTATAGCTATGAGTTCCAGTCTCAGTTCTCAGTCCTCTTTTCAAAGTGACTTGAAAGGACTTTGAGTGAGACTCAGAGGGTACATTAAACAGTGCAGAGTCTGTTGAACAAAGAGAAGCAGAGTGAGGAAGCAGAGGCAGAGTGCAAATCTTGCCAGTGCATGAAGTAACCTGTGAGTCAACACATCTATTTTATGACACTGCTGTCTTCCCTTCACAACCAGTGCCCACCACTGTGGAAAATGAGCTGGCTGGCTTCAAGCACAAGAGCCTTTTTGCAATTATTTCAGTTTTCCTGTGCCACAGGGTTACTGCTAATATCAGATCTAGCATATCTACCTGCAGGCAATAAAGCATGAGATGAGATGGTTTAATCATGGCTAATTTTCAGTCCTCATTTTTACTTGATGTCCTCAGAATGTCTGCTGTAGGTCAATGTGCAGCTGGTGAATTACTTTTTTAATGTCTTTGGTAAAATTCCTACCAGCCCTTCCACGCACAGGCAGCCTGCATTTTAGCTGTGTGTCCTGCTGGAGTCAGTACGTGCTCACACGAAACTCCTCCTGCTTGCCTTCTCCATTGCTCTGTATACTGCTTTGGACCCTGCCAGCCTGTGACAGGGTACAACAAGGGTGGGTACAACCGGGAGACATTGAAATGGTAGAGGTGTTTGTTTGCTTTATGAAGTTCCAGACAGCATAATTAGCAATAGGCAAGATGGATTAGGTGAAATTAAGACAGACTGAGTTGAATACGAGCATTTTATTAAGAAACAGTTTAGTGAAGAGTGTATTGAGTGCCCACTGTGACTTCAAATCCTTGTGCTCCCAGGTGTTTGTTAGAATCTAACAGTCTAAGGGAAACCCATAGGAAACTTAGACTGCAGTGACTAGAGTGGGTTTGATTGCACCAGTGCCTTTTCATCGAGAAGCACTGTTTGTCTCGTGGCACTCTTCAGCCTTTCTCTGATCCGTAAGATCATGCAACCAGCTCTAAAAAAAATGACATTAAAATGCACACAGGAGTTTGACAAACGATCAAATCACAGTGTGTCCACCAAGGTAGGGAAGCTCCTTAAATGCATACTGATATCCTCCAGTAGTGCATTAACAGAAGCATGGAGGGGTTAGTACAAATGGGATTATTTTCAAGCTGAGATGTAAGGTTTTCATTAGGTCATAGCAAATTGACACAGCCTTTGTTAATTTTTTCCATGCTGCCAAAAAGAGCTGAGCTTTGGCTAGTCTCCAGTCTCTGCTATCAGAAGATGTAGAAAGGAAGGGCAGAGAGAGGAAGCTCAACAAGTCAATCTACTGTCTACTTCTATTCAGGAAAAAAATCTAGAGCAATCTAGAGCTGAAATACCTTACTCTAAGTCTTAGAGTGGGTGCAAATGATCAATAGAAACAGATAGCTGCCATGAATCATAGAGTGTAATTGTTTTTATATTCATGCATCTACTCCTCTGAATTCTTATAGATGTTGAGATTCAGGTGGGAGTCTCAACATCTTAGGAAATTTTTGCATGATCTGTTTTGGTTAAGTATCAGTCAATGTTCAGTATAAATGGAACACTTTAAAATTTAATTTTAAAATCTTCCATGAAAACAGAGAAAGCATACAACACAAAGAATCTGAAAAAATTTTCTACACGGATCCTATGAAGCAAAGTTTCATTAGTTTTTCCAGCAACTCCACTTCCTTGCAGAAGCTCATTCACTCCACACTATTTGTGAGCGTTGGCACCTGGAAGGAAAAATATTTCTTTCAGCAATTTGCAAATGGTGTTTGCTGTTACCATTTGCTCTTCTGTGGTAAACGTTGTGGGTGCTGTCTGGCTGATTCTGAAGAGCTTTGCTTCCTTTTTAAGTAACTTGTTACTGATTAAGTTTAGAGCTGCTCCCTCAGTGGAGTCTACTGATTATCTCACCTCCAAACCGCTGTGTGTTTTATGCAAGAACTACTTGCAGTATTAAATTCAGATGGTTTCTGGAAGTATTAAAGAGGCAAAACAGTTGCTGGCTCTGGAAAAGTAAATGTTAACCAGTCTGCAGGTGCAATGAATTTCATTAAATTGATGATGTCCCAAGATGTGAACATGCTGATTATGACATATGCAGTCCTGCACTTTACACTGAAATTTACTGAATGAGATGAAGATTTTGAAACAAACAAGCAATGAAAAACCTGAACCAAACAATGAGATCATGTGGAATTCAATCTATTTGTACTGTTAAATGCCAATATAGAATTCACATTGGGCAACTTATTGGAGCCAAGTGGTGATTCAGTGTCAGTTCCACTGTTGGATATTGTGGTTTCATGCAACAGGTACAAATTACAAATAAATTGAGATGGAGAACAGTTTAAGGGAGAAAGCTACACCGTGAGTGCATTGAGCACTGCTAATTTTTAATGTATTTCTAACATTATTCTCATCCATCCATGGGTTTAATTACTGCAATAACTCCCGCTGAATTCAATGGTTAAGAGAAATGATAAGAGGTGATAAAAGCCAGACTGCAAGGTTGTGAAATCAGGTGATGCACCATTACATTCCAATTAAATGATGCTAAAAGTGACATTTGCAATCATTCAAAAATTAATAGAAAAGGGAATGAAAAGAGTGTTTTTTGAGGTATTTTTCCTAGTCTATGCCAAAGCAGTTCATGTTTGATGAAACACTAGTTTGAGGACACTAAAAGTTAGAACGAATGTTTTATTTTTTGAGGGGGAGGTGATAAAAGAGGGGAGGGAAGAAGCCCCCTTTAATCACTGAGTTGAAAAACTGGACTGTTACAAAACAAAGACATTTAAATTAGTCAATTTAGTTACCCAATAGAGTGATCCACATGCCACAGGATTCCCAGAAAGGTGTTTAAAATGCAAATTGTGCTGACATTATTTAATCTAATGCTTTGGATACCTGAGGGCCTTTTTGCATCCCAGTGCTTCTTACTCTTTGATTATGCACTACGCTCATGAAGGAAAACAAAAGTACTCCCCACTGCATCAATGAAAAGTCAAATATGAGGTCTGACTGGTATTTCTCCGTGTAGTCCCGCTCAGCCCCTGTTTATCAGGTATTTCTGGGTTACTATATCCATAGACTCCAAGCTGTAGACTAGGGCTTTCCAGTACTTTTCATTGGGCCCTAATAGTTACCATAGCCACAGCTCCACATCTGACATAGGCAGAAGAGATAATATCTCAAACTTTGATACTTAGGTGGATGCTATTGTTTCCGTCTAATTTTATTGTTATGAAAGTCTCAACTCCATGCTCCAGCCTTTGAATAACAGCCCCTATTTCCTCTGCTGTTATGCTACAGCTGCTAAAATATCCTCAGCTTGCTGCTGCCTCATTTCTGAGCTTTGGGCTCTACCACTCCTTTACAACGCAGGTAGAAGCTACATCAGCAGCAGTTGCATCTGAGGTGATTTTATGAGATTATAAACGCTCACTTCCTCCATACCAACAGCAAAGCAGGGACTCCTGCCAACACATGGATGGGAAACGATGCTGGAGGTCAGAGAACTGTTCTTCTGTCTTTGCAGGACAAGTGTGACTATTCCCAGAGGCAGATCTGGGGCACTCACTGTCCTTCACTACTACTGCAGCCAGATCAGTCCTCAATCCTTCCCAGGGTCGCTTGTTTCAGACAACTGGCTTTACTGAGCAAATTTTGTGATTCCTAGTCTTGTGGTTCTTCTACTGTTACTATTGCAAATGTACGTTCATATGTATCAGGTCACTGAGACCAAACAGGCCACAGACATAAACAATAACTGACATGGAAAGAGTTAAGTCTTTCTAGACTCAGAGGTTATCCACCTGGTGGCTGGATTCTACTACCACCTGAAAACTCAACAGTGTCTCTATCAGCAACCTCACCTCTAACAAAGAAAGCCCCGCTTATTCAGCTTGAACCAGACCAGGCACTTTTTGCTGAAGCACCAAAGGAAGTCAAAGAAAAATTTTTCTGCTGAACAACCTGGTGTTAACTCCACAGGGCTCAGTGCCTGGGTCTTCTTTGCCAGTCACAGAGTGCAAGATAAGTCTTTCTTTTATGCACTTCAAAAATTAATAGGGCTGAGATAAGTAATTATTGAAAATTCTATCCCTAAGGGAATCAAACCTCCCTAGTCATTTACAATTGGCTGGGGGATGGCCATCAGTATTAAACACAAACTCATATCTGCAGTGCTAAAGACTTCATCTAGCCAAGGTCTTCAAGGTGGAACTATTCTACTGGACACAACAAACAGCAGAATGAAAATGAAAAATCTAAGGTCATCTTTGGTGATTTAATAACACAGAGTCTCAAAATCAGGACAGTTAGGAGGTAAAAAAGTTCATCTCAAGGCCAGGTCAGCTGCAGCTGGAAAAATTTTGCTGATAAACTAAGAGCCAAAAGAGAAAAAAACTGTTTTCTAAAAGGTGATGATTATTTTCTAGGAATGCAGCTAGATCCTTTGGTGGCTGCACTTTCATTACAGTGAGAAATAGCCAGCCCTCCCCTATAGCCATCCTGAATTTGTAAAAATACAGGAAAGAAGCAAACAACTAGGTTGGTCAGAAGGATAACCTCTGGTTTGAATGGAAATTATAGAGGACAGGCTGGAAAGATGTTCACTGGGGACATTGTAGGTGTTTTTGAGAGGAAAATAGGATATGAAGAGGGTGACGTGGAGAGCACCAAAGAAACAGGAGGACTCATACCATCACAGTAGGCACAGCAAGCAAAGGAAATAGCTGCAATTTTTAGTCCATGAAAAAGGGGAGTGTTGCTTCATATCCACCCTCAGGTGAAGTTAACATATTTGAGAACATCTGATCCTCACAAAGCACCACAGAAATAAAATTTAATAAAACAAGCCCCAAATATTTTTTATTGTAGATGAATGTAGTGGGGAACTGTGCAACTTTCTCCAGGTCAGAGCATGGAATCATGGAATGGCCAGGGCGGGAAGGCACCTTAAAGATCATCTAATTGCNATCTCAGCAGCCTCACAGGAAAGAGTTGTTTCATGTCCAACCTCAGTCTCCCAGCGTCAAGTTTGTAACCCTTTCCCCTTGTCCCCTCACTACACACCTATGTAAAAACCCCTACCCTAGCTTTCTTGTAGCCCTCTTCAGATATTGGAAAGCTGCTAGAAGGTCACCTGAGCCTCCTCTTCTCCAGGCTGCACAACTCCACCTTTCTCAGCCTATCCTCATAGAGGAAGTGCTGCAGCCCTCTGATAATTTTAGTTGCTCTCCTGTGGCCACGTTCCAGGAGCTCTATGTCCTTATGTTGGAGACTCCAGAACCAGACACAGTACTCCAGGTGGGATCTCATAAATGCAAAGTAGATGGGGAGCAATACTGTTACATGCACTGACAGAGAAGAGGAGGAGGGATTGTCATATGGTGCTGGTAATTGTCTGATTCTAATGTAGGCTTCATGAGTTCTTCACAGAGCAGCTGTCAGTAGCTGTCCAGTACTGTCTGAATAGTTCGGTATTACCCTGCCTGGCCTAAAGATTACAGCCCCAAACATTTCTGTAGGTTCAATGTCACTTGTGCCAGCTGCATATGGGTGTCATCTCAAAGGACATCGTTATTAATCTATATGAGTGAATTGACACCTGACGTACGGCTTCACTCACTCTGAATCAGCTAGGATTTGAAATGCTTTCTTCTCTAGAATTTAATCAATGAGATGTTTAGTGTGCTTGATGGCCTTCAGGGTTCAGTCTGTAGTTCAGAGAACACAATACAAGGATTCACAGGTAAATGTCTACAGGGAAACCAAGTATTTCTATGTTCAGAGAAGTAATCTATCTAGTCAGTAGAGTGCAGAGAATAATTCAGCAGACCAGTCACTGAGTGCCTCGTTTTGTGAGGTCTGGATCACTCTTTGGCTGTCATTGACTGTATTGATTTCATATGCATTGGCTGTAATGGGAGCTGTGACAGCCACAGGCCTTTAAACACCAATCCAGATTGAGTTGTCTTAATTGGTTACAGGGGTTGTATCTTGGTGACTGACTTCTGGTGTCACACACAGAGGTGCCATGTGAGACAGCCTTAGGTACCTAAGACATACACAGGGATGGGGCTGGCAGGTAAGGCATGAAACAAAAGAGAGAGCTGATGTGGAGTGTCCAGGGGCATCTCAGGTCACACTGGATGTCTATGTAGGGACAGCTTGACCTCAGGTGTAGAAAACTTAATTTTGATCTCTTCTGGGTCATCTGTACATGGAACAAAAGATGCTTAACAATACAGGCCTGCCTCAGTTGCCTAAGCTTAGGCATAGGACATGATTAAAGGCACCTCTGAGAATCCCAGATGTCTGCACAGGGCTGGCAGATAGGGCACAGGGCTTAAAGAAACTAGCACTCCCTGAAATAGCAGCTGGAGGTCAGATGGGCCTCCCCATGGCACCCAACTTTAGCTACTTGCATTTAGGAAACTGGATAATGATCAATGTTTGCATACTTCAGAGAACAGTCATGAGAATTCTTCTCATAGAAACAAGAGTTATATAGCTCTGTTTTTAGAAGAGTTATTTTATTTCACAAGTTAACAGTTAATTAAAGAATAAATCTCATTTGCTCTTCCAAGTCCCATCAAGTCTTATTGTTGATGATCCAAGGTTGGAGGAATGTATTTATGTTCTGTATCTTTGGTTTTAGCTGAGTTGCTTCCCCTGGAGACATTTTCTGCTCATCTATTCCTTATTAGCAGAATTGTGTTTTTCTATTCAACATTTCTATAGAGAGGAGCCTTTTCATTTTTTTCTAAATGGCAAAAAGCATCATTTTTAATAGGTGAACAGATGCTGGTGGGAGTGTTTCAAATGCGCACTTGAATATGTTGCACTTGGAAATGAAGTCTGATGGGTCTAAAAGGAAAAGCTAGGATTTTTAATAAATAGGGATAAAAAGACTTTGCTGCACAAAGAACCTTGCAAGATGCTGTGAGGACAAATACTGCTGCAAAGCTGGAAGAAAGCCAGGAGAACACAGTAAGCCAGGAAGACAGAAGAGAAACTAAATGAGGGAAAGAAGGAAAAAAAAGACACAAGATAGCTGATAGAAATACAGAAAGAAAGGAAAAGTACAAACACAGACTTGAGGAAATATATAGGAACTGTAAAAGACACACACAAGAATGGTGAGAAAAAGAACAAACCCCAGACCTTCTGTGCTGCAGCACCAAGTGGTTGAATGGGATGCTTGAGGAGGGGGTGGCTTCGCAAAATTCTGCTTTTGATAGTAAAATCAGCTTAAAAAATACATGCCTTCTCCTTCTGCTCCCACACAGTGGTTCCTGCACATATCACACATATCCCCACCGCCTTGGAACACTGCTTGAAGAACCTAATTCTGTTTTCCTTCTCATTTTAGAGCTATAAATTTAGCTTACATGCAACCTGTATTTCTGCAACTCTGGTTACAGAGCAGCCTCTTGAACACTGTCAGTTTGGCGACTTTGTGCTGAAGAGCAGAAGAGGAAACAAATCATTGCCTCTGCAGATACCAGAGTCTGCCTGACCTGCCCTGGCTTTGCCATCATAGCCAGCCCAGCATCCAAAAATACCTCCTGACACAGCAGCTCTTCTGTTATCCCATTCTGGTTTTCTTTCCCCAGAGGTATTCTACCTGGGGAAAAGCTTGTGATCCCACTTTTAATTCCTGGTTAATACTTGCTTCCTACAGCAGCCTCTTTGCAATTTATGCTGGGCCAGCAGACACAGTGATTCCAGAAATCTAAAGGCATGGACTATCAATTTGAATTTTCTTCTAATTTGTCCCTGCCACTTAAATTGGTGGTAACAGTGGTGCAGGGAAACAGGGAAGCATCCTTCTCTGGAGACGTTCAAAACCCACCTGGATGTGTTCCTGTGCCACTTGGTCTAGGTGATCCTGCTGTGGCAGGGGGATTGGAATGGATGAACTTTGGAGGTCCCTTCCAATCCCTAATGATTCTATGATTCTATGATCTTGAAAAGCTGCTCTTTGAAGGAATGTGATTTCAGCACTGTGTGTGTGTCTTCACAGACATGGCCAGGGAAACATTTTAAAAGGTGAGGATGAAACGGGCAATACTTCTGGAATATAAAAGGTATAGAATGAATAACTTGCCATGGTGACTTTATCATGGTACTGTAAGTGATGAAACCTCAGTGATGTAACCATAGTTTGGTGGGCCTGGACTCTAGTGAGAGAAGTTTGTGAAGACCGTCCTGCAGAGGCTAATATCCAATGTTGTGCGTGACAGCAATAAAATCATTGAGAAGGGGTAAATATTCCCCTGGTATTTGTACCCATCACCCTACAGCCTGCAGCTCAGGCATACAGCAATTCCCATGAATTTAGGAGACTCATTCAATGCAGGATTAATCCCAGTGCCAATGTAATACGGGCAATTGTAATGTTTTAGGGAAAATGTTTGTTGTGAAGCAGGACACCCAGAAAATGAAGGCAGAAGCACAGGGGATTACACCTAGAGACAGAGTGAATGACAGAGTAAACAAACTGTTGGGCATTTTGTGTTTTGGTGTTGACCGCCTTCCTGAAACAGACTGAATGTGAGAATGTTAATGATGTGGATACTCCCTCCCTGGAAGTATTAAATGCCAGATTGGATGGGGCTTTGGGCAAACTGGTCTAGCAGAAAATATCCCTCTCTGTGGCAGGGGGGTTGGAACAAGGTGATCTTTAAGGCCCCTTCTAACCCAAAACATTCTACAATTTTGTGGTTCCATGTCAGAGTTCAAGGAGCCTTGAACGATGCTCTTAGTGATTTGGTTTAGGTTTTGGTTGTCCTGCCAGGAGCAGGGAGTTGGACTTGATGAAAAGAAACCTTACGGGTTCTTTCCAACCTGTGATACTATGATTCTATGCAATATTACTAATGATCCCAATGATAAGAACATACTGATAAGTTCTCTCCCTTCGGACAGCAAAAATGATGACTGCTTTGAGTCTTCCTGGTGTCAAGTCTTTTATAGGGTCTGACCTTTACAAAATGCTCTATTAGAGAGCAGTGCATGATAGTAAATGGAACACGAGAAGGGTTAATATTTCTCCAAGAAACAGTGTATTTGTTATAAAAGGACAAGTAGAAGTATCCATCAGGTCATTTTGACCCAGATGAGTGTAATTCCTTACACAATGAGTACTCAGGAAGTGTTCCTTGCTTCTTACTGTCTACACTTAATCATGTAATTAGAGTTAGTGCCTGAGACCAGCACCACAGCAGCCCTGGGAGCTGATATAGCAAAAGTAGAAAACGCTTCTTTGGAGTGCAGTGCAGCACAGGCCACAAAATTTCCAGTAGCAGAAGTTCAGTTAGAAAACAAAGAATCATGACAGGAAGGGGAACAAAGACAGAAGTGCTCGGACACACTTGGACAAGTAGCAGAGATTAGGACAAGTGCTGAGTATGAAAACCATATCATAGAAAATCAAGAACCATTTCTTTGTGGTGCCAACACACCCCATGGTTGCACAGTTGTAAGACCAGACAATTTTGAGGGTCTCCCATACTGTCCTGCTGTGAGTACAAACACCTACTTCATCCCTAAGAGGAATGAAAAGCACAGTCCTGGAGAGTTGAAAGTTAGAGCTAACATAAACACTGACCAAAGGAGACAGCTCCTACCACTTCAAGGGTCTGGTTTTTTGTTAGCTTTGTTTTGTTGGGTGTTTTGGTTTATGTTTTTATTGATAGTTCTTTGTTTCAATTGTTTTTGTACTTCAACAGCTTCAATTTGATGACAAAGGGTCATTTTTGCTATGTCTGGCTTTGGTTTTTTTTCTTGAAGCAGTGTTTTGAAGTACTGACAAGAGTCTGCAAACAGTCATAGCAGAGTCTGGATCCTTGGGAAAGCCATCCATGAAGATGTCTGTAGTTTCACTCAATATCATGGTGTTAGTTTCTGAAAGCTGGTGCTTTTTGGGTTGGAATGATTCCCTATCCACAGTGTTAAAGAACCAATGGGAAAAGCACACACCTGTATTGAAAATTCTTCCCAGTGAGGGTAATGGAGCACTGGAACAGGCTGCCTGGGGGGTTGTGGAGTCGTCTTCTCTGGAGACTTTCCAGACCTGACTGGATCTGTTCCTGTGCGACTTGGTCTAGTTGGTCCTTCTGTGGCAGGGGGACTGGACTGGATGATCTTTCGAGGTCCGGTCTGATCCTTAATAATTCTATGATGCCATGATTCTGTATAGCTCCTGCAGTTACTTCTTTGGGACAAAGCATATGCCTGACAGAAAAGCTCTTCATAAGCCCTTATGGATTATATACAGGCAGGAAGACTGGGTCCAGTGGCCTTTGACATAATCTTACGAAAAAAACACTCACAGACCTTGAAAAGCATTGGAAACACAGTTTTCTTGTGTCTCATATTAAGCACTATGACTCCTGTATTAACTTACTGCCTTAGAAAGAGCAAGTTTAGAGTAAACCAGCAAGCCCTGTTTGAATATAGTGCATGATTGTCACACTGAAATTCTTAGAAAAGTAATTGGAAAACTACTGATAGGATAGCTGAGTCTAAAACTCTTCTGAGTTTCCATCAACTGTTGAATTTTGATTATTTTTCTTATGAAACAGTAAATCAGGTCCCACCATTTTCATCATCTGTCCTTCATTAAGCCTGTGTGCCTGAGCAATGTGACTTTCTAAAGCAGCTGCTGTGACATATGCAAATTTCTTACATGGTGCCAACTTTGCGTAAGGACCTGGATGAGAAAAGGGTCTATTAAGGGGAGAGTCATGGGCTTCAGAGTACAGGAAGGTTTAATCTGGCAGCAAATTGGAAAGTTCGTGCATTTTTCTCATTAAAACGTCTTAATGCATTGAATGGGATTTTTTATGGAGAATACTGTTACTGAACATTAATTATAAGTGCCTTATGGGAGCCATGAGTGCAGCTTTGTTCAATATTACCTTGGTGCCAGACACCTTACTAATGCCACCAATCTGTTACAAAGAGGCAGTGTGAAGGGGTTTTTGCAGTCATAGAATCATTAGGGATCAGAAGGGACCTCGAAAGATCATCCAGTCTAATCGCCCTGCCACAGCAGGATCACCTAGACCAAGGAATGAAACACATAAAGTTAAATGAGTCTCATCTATTGCATATGAGAATTCTTATTTTTATTTAAACATTTTTGATTTGGAAGACTTTAAAATTAATAATTTGTAATTTAAGAGGCTCAACAAATTAAAACTCCGCTTAAATTTGTTGCTCAATTTAACGAGTATGAGAGACTGCTGTGACAGCTTTAAGTTTAGAGGAAAACCTTTACTGATTTTAAAATAAATATCTAATATCATACAGTGGTTTTCATGTTCTTTATAGAGACCTGACCCTGCATTCACAGATCAATATTTACAGTTATTATGATGTTTTAGTCATTTAGCTAAAAGGAAGAGTCATTAGTGTGTTCTTTAGCAATGAGGACTTTGCCAGTGCATCCATGAGCAGTGGGAAAGTTTCACTGAGATTTGCCCTTTTTATTGAGTTCTAAATGAATTTTATTTGGATGGATGTTGTTTAATTTTATAGAAAGTGCCTTATAAAGCTCATAAAGTTCAATGGATTAAGAGAACCATAACGAACCTTTCACTGTTAAGACAACTTGCATTTTTCACTTAATCTCTGATGTGTGCAAACCTGAGTGCTATGTTTCCAATGGTAAAATTCTGGACAATTGATATAAACAACAGAAGTATTTTTACATTTTCTTGGTAATTTTTGTAGGGATTACGTTTGATGCCCACTGATGTTAGTACAAGACACTCGTTGACATTTGATGAGCTCTGAATAACAAGAACTCCTACTAATGAACGTATCAAATAGTACTTGGGGTCAGTTTGGGATACAAAACCTATCTATTTGAAAGTTTGTTTATGTCTTAGGCTCCTATTATTGTTTGAAAAGTTTTATTCTCTTTCTAGTTTTATTTTACTTTATTCCATGAACCTCATGTGGTTCATTAGCTGATCTACTAAGTCATTGTATAAACCTTTTATGGTAGTCCTGAGTTTCTTTCCTTATTTGCAATAACATTTTCACTGCAAATGAAGAAATTATAGAGGAAAATGCCAGAAATACCTATTTATAGATGTAAATATTCAAGAAAAAAACACCTTAAACATATATTTGCAATTAGATACACTAACAAGCATGGGGATAATAAATCACAGGTCTAGGAAACCTTAAATCTCTTCCCAGGTATACATGTGGTATGATAAAGGCTCGAATAAAGTTATACTACATATCACTTAGGCCCCTGAAATTCATTTCACCCCCAAGCAGGAGTTGTGCCTACCTCCTTCTCTCTGTACCTAAAATGTTTTCCTATATAATATCATATTTTTGTCTATGAGGTTTTCAAAAATATTTATTCACAAGCTCAGAAATAGCTCTTTTGAGGGGACACTTGGCTATTTCATTCCTAAACCTCAGCTGCAATACAAGGCTGATAGATGGGAACCTTCATGCTTCTCAAGTACCTTGAATACCTTTGGAAAGCTAAAGTTATTAATAGCTGCCTTTAGGGTCAATATTGTCTTTCTTTTCTACTTTTAAGTCATTAAAGCACCTCCCCAGAAAGAAGTGAATTTGTGAGCTAGCAAGATTCTGAGCCAATAAAACTGATTTCTAAACAAGATTCTTCTTAATGCCATTTATTATCTTCCGGCATAATTGCAGTACAAATATTTAAAAAGAAAATATAATCATAGAAAGATTAAAATATTTAACAGTTACAAGATTCAGCGGTGAGAGTGAAGAAGAAAAAGTGATCAGAGAATTAAGTAATGCTCGAACAAGCATGTTATACAGAATAAATACTTTATAATAATTGGTTCTTATGTGACCTCCCATTGAACCTCATAATGCTGCTATATTTTCTACCTTTCAATCTATAAAATAGAGATAAATCTTATCCTGCTCACAGGAACACGGAATTTCAGGACATTTGTATGTTGGATGACATAGGAAGAATGAATAAACAAATAAAACTTGAAGACTTGGGGGTCTCAGAGAAAATTATGTTATTTTCAGAATTTATAAAATTTACTGCTAAATGCTCCTGAGAAATAGATCTATTTTGGTCAAACTGTCATTGGCATGTCTACAAGTGCTTTCTGGGGGCCAGTCATCTAAGATCAGTTTTCTTGCTTTAAACCGTTAAACTGACCAGTTTATGTTGCTCTTGTCTTGGAAAACATCAAAATTTCAGAAATTGTGAAAACATTGGGGGCTAAAACCCCTCTGGTTGTCACTGCCCTTTAACCTCTCTATTTAACTACTACCAGCACATTCAGAATTATCATAGAATCATAGATTCGTTAGGGATCGGAAGGGACCTCATATGATCATCTAGTCCAATCCCCCTGCCACAGCATTTACATACATAATTAACTACCAAACAATGGTGACTGTCCAGAAGGACAATTTTGGATCTGGGTCCTGATATTCTCAGGGCTCTCATGGTTACAAACTCCAGTTCTGTATGTTTGTAAAGAATATTAAGAAGTTGAAAGGTTGTTCCATAACAGATAACTCGCTATGTAATAATAAATACATATAATAATTGCTTTTAATAATGTCATTGTCTTATCTGTAGTTCTGCAGCTGTGTTAAGATAATTACACATTACTTGAATATCCTGAAGTCAAGACTGATTTCAGTATATTTTTTATAGATCAAGGATAGCAGGATCACTTATTCACCATTTTTTAAATTATAGAGTCAAACATAAGTTTTTTAAGTTTTTTTTCTGTGAAATTTTGTTCTGTCAACCAACCAGTGGACTCTGAAGTGTGATTCATCTTGCTTGAAGCAGGTGCTGCATTTAATCAGTTGAGCTTTGACCTGTGCTCAGATACCCACAGAAAGGCAGCTCTGGAGGACTGCTATGGAACTGTAATGATAGGAATGCAGTTTACCCAGGTTTTATCCTTTTCCCATCTGTGGTATCTCTCATAATCTGCCAGCTTTTACAAATGCATTTTGCTGTGCAAATCAGTCTGCTGTGTGGGCTTGTGTCAGCACAGGCTTTTTCACTGATGCAATACCAGTTTGCAAAGTAAAAGAGAGGCAAACTGCATTAGTTATGTTGGGTAGGACCTGGAAGTCCTTGGTTAAAAAGTTTGCAGAGTTCACTTTGCTATAGTTGTAGTGTACTCATAAACTTTGTATAAACAAAGGACTCCAAAGTAAAAGGCTTTTTCTCAGTGTATGTTTATTTTTACTTTAGATAATAATAGCAAATCAGTGTTTTTCAGACTGCAAGGTGCATTTCATGAATAATTTTTCAGTTTCTTTATAATTTTCTTTCCAAGTGAAATGCCACAAGCAAATCTAGCTACCTCCCAAAGCTGTCAGCCTTGCCAGCTAATATTAGTCATGGTCAACAGCACTCAAGTGGTTTGCAGAACACAATTGCATTTGGATGAAATAAATCTGCATTTCTAATAATTGTTTATCTGGAATTGAAACAGAACAAGAAAAAACTGTTGGTAAATACAGCAGATTCTGGTGAAAAGAGCCACATTACTCTTCATCCGTCTTCCCTGGAAAAGGAATTCACCAGGATATTTCTGGCTGCCCAACTGTGTCGAGTTGAAATAATTCACATTTTCAAGGAGTAGAACATGTTACATGAAGGTAGTGGTAAAAGTCAGCTCGTGTGGGTTCACAGGTCCTGAGATCTGCATGACATAGAGGACTCACCTAGGGTGGGATTTGGAATTATGCTGCCACTGACATCCAACCCTGGTTTCTCCAGGGCTGGTAGAGACAAAATACATACAGAGAAAAGATGGAAATATGGTAAAAAGAGAGAAGGATGAATGAAAGAAGGGCTATGTTCAGATTGTGTTGCATTCTGAATTAGCTGAAATATCACATCTTCCTCTCCAGTGACTGTATGGAAAATAACATCCAGATCATCAAGCACCCTTGTTCACTTGGCCCTGGAGAGAGATGCCTTTGTCTGGGATGTCACTGTGAACAAGCTGAACATGCACTGCGTACATCATGAGCAGACATGGGCAAAAACCTCTCAGGTGCAAACATTCCTGGATATTAAGGTCAACAGCCTGCTTCTGTCCACTAATACAGACCTTTTCTAAGCTTGAATAAACATCGAGACAAGTCAAGCATCCCAAATTACAATTGAAACGTTGGCTTGTACACCCTGAGTGCTAAGTAAGAAAAAAGAACAGTTGAGAGCAAGTTTCTTTGGGGTTGGGTTGTTTGGAGTTTTTATTAGTCTTGTTAATCATTGGGGATCAGAAGGGACCTTGAAAGATCATCTAGTCCAATCCCCCTGCCACAGCAGGACCTAGACCAAGTTGTCCAGGAACACATCCAGGCAGGTCTTGAACGTCTCCAGAGATGGAGACTCCACAACTCCCCCCGGGCAGCCTGTTCCAGTGCTCTGTTACCCTCAGTGTGAAGAAGTTCCTTCTGATATTTATAAGGAACCTCCTCTGTTCCAGCTTGCACCCACTGCCCTTTGTCCTATCACCAGATGACCTTGAGAAGAGCCTGGCACAATTCAGGAATTTTGGCATCACATTCTCCATTGAAAAATAATAATCTACTGAGCTATATGTATGCCACATAGTACCAGTTCATAGAGCATGTGTGGCTGAGATTCTTCCTCCAATGACTTCAAATCCCAAAATCTAATTAAATATAGCATATTAAATTCATATTTTTCCTTACAGGGTCCTTTCTGATGACATTTTGCATTCACATTTCTCTGTTGTGTAGCGAGTGAATACAAAATCTTTACTGCACAGGTGCCTTTGCCTTAGTGAGTTGCAGATAGGATGTGTTCTCTGGCAAACAAAACAGCAAAGCCTGAATTCAAGCTGAGGCAAAAGCTGCTTGTTTCTGCAGTTGAAGCTGTTAATGAATGTCTCCTATTTTAAGAATGACTGTGATTCCAGCTCTCCTGCCAAGGGTTGGTGGGGTCTGTGTGAGAAGAGAAAGGATGGGAAAGTTAAATGGGCAAATTTCTGAAATTGGAAATTTATTTGTAAGATTAACAACCGATCGGTTTTGCCTGGCCCATTTCAGCATGGTTTTATTTACCTTCTTCTCAATATTCAGTGACACTTGTCATTAATGTTTCCCTGACATATTTAGAACATCATCATTACATTGGCGAGCTTCTGTAAGCAGTAAACTTTTTCAGTGTCACAGGACACAGAATTGGGTTGATACTCTTGTCTATTGAAACCTGACTTTCTCTAATGTAAATTGCCTTCTGAAGAGAGATGTGAACCAGTTAGATGAACAAGAGACTCCTCAGTTTGTTCGTATTTCAGTCCATTTCTCACTGAAAAGTTGCATCACCCATGACAATGGTTTTTAACCTTTTGAAACCCAAGGACACTTAAAACAAAATCCCTGTACCTATATGCCCTGCTTAGCAATTCAAGACAGTCACCATCAGTGTGTTATTATTAAGTAATACAGTGTGCAGCAGGACAAGTTATAACTGATCTTGAAGCCATGAGTTCGATTCACGTATACAAGCTTACATGAAATTGTTTACTTGGGTGCTGTGTCTTCCTTCCCCGATTTTTAAAGTGCATGTCATCCTTTCAGATCCCAGACTCATTTTGCTGAAAGTTCTGCTGTTTATTTCGGTGTACATCAGGTGCAAATTTCCTGGATGAAAGCAGGGATTTAGATTTTGGTAAATTTTGCACAGTCAATCAGCAGAAGTAACACAGCTTCTCTGCAGACCCATATTAATCTGCCTCAGGCTACAGGGTACTGTGTCATCTCATTATAAGTAGAAAACTTGGGGACAGAAAACCTTTTATGCTTTTTTCAGGAGTGCTTTTTAGCAGCTTCAAAGCTGTGCACTGCAGCAGCAATGCTGTTGCTCTGCAGTTTCCAGAGAAGAAAATATTTCAGCATGAAAACGAGCTGCACCGGTTGCTCCCCTGTGGATACGTTCTTCAGCTGAAATTAATATCTTGTTAATGGGAAAAAGCTCTGAATGGCTTCTGGAAGGTAGAGGACAATCCATTTGGACTGTGTATCTTTCTCATTCTGCTGAGTGGGACACTACTGTTTTGCCTGACAACAAGGCAGCTATCAGAGAAGGTGGAGGGAAAAGACAAGCTCTGAATTAAATGTACTTCTGGAGTGGGTTTAAATTTGTTCCACTGTTAGTAGAGGGAAATTTTTGAGAAGGGCGAGATGCCAAATTGGAAAGGAGTGAAAGCTAAGAGCAAGCCTGCTACAAGCTCAGGAAGAACTTATTTAACTTGTACATTATGTTCTCTTGCATTCAAACCTGTCCTGTGCTGGATTTCTTGAACATCTGTACCTTAGGTTCTCATACCAGCAGGCAGGTCCTCTCTTACCCTCTTTAAATCTTCCATGTGAGTGTCTGAATTAATCTGCCTATCATTTGCATTTAAAGAGCCTCAGGGACAGATAGTTAAAGGTGTTTAAGAATCTGGAAATTCAGAGAGAAAAAAAGTGCCTTTGAAATCTGGCTGCAGTGACCCTCTAAATGGCAGGTTCTTCTGCTTTCCCACGCAGGTCAGGCTTTTGTGTGTGTCAGGGTATTGAACTTTCAAGCATAACATGTTAGCCTTTTAAATTTTAAGGGGGTGAGAAAGTAGTAGAAAACACACATCTGCCCTGGAAAGATTTGAGTTAAAGAGGTTCTGAACTGGAAATTCTGGGTTGTTTGGTAGTGCCATTCGCAGGAATTTATTCACCTAATCTCAGCTTATCTTTAAGGAGTTGTGTTAGATGTTGTAGCCAGAATTAACCCCATTCCTAGTCATCTGTTTTACTGCTATTTTTCCATTCAGAAGGTCAAAATAACTCAGTGAGAAAAATAGTTGGAATAAGTTTCTATTATCTGCATTATTCAGGTAGCATATGAAGACTCCATGTTGCTCCATAAGTATTTCTTTCATTCCATGAATGCTTATAATCAAAATGTAAACAGCGGTGGCAGCTACCAGTGGAGAAAATTATTACTGTTTCCATAGATGGAAATGGCAATCCTAATATTCAGTCCATCTCACTTGGATTCCTCAATGATGCATAAATATGAACTGCTCCATAAAGCAACCTTCTAATGGGGGTGCCTGTGATCCCTGTCAGGTCAATGGAGCAAGACACACAGCTCGAAAGGCCTCTTATTCTGAACGTCTGCTGAAAAGTGTAACACAAAAAATTCAAGGCATACTGAAAGAAAATGCTTCTCAGCCAAAGATGTGTCTGGCTGTATTCTACAGCTGCTTAAGTCTGGTGCCTTGACTGTTTCTCTCTTTTATTGACTGGATAACAACTGCACATAGTGGTGAATCATTCACTGCTCTATTGGACCAGATGCTACAGTAATTGCATTGCTATGGGCAGCTATAGCAGGTGGACCAAGAAGAACTTCTGGTGCAGAACCAAACATTTTTCTCTATCACTGCTGTGAAGATCATAGCGATGTTCAAGGACAGTCAATGCCAGATTCTTAATTCCTATAGATGACAGAATTATGTATTGTTCTAATAGTTACTGATAATGAAAAAGGACATCAAGGAACATTGAAACACATTCTTCAGCTTGTGAATTCCAGCACACCTTAACAGATACTTATCACTAGGATGTTGTTGTGTTCCTCTAATTTGTTTATGTTCCAGGAGGAAGAACCTCCTGCATTTTCACTCTGTTTCTATGGAGTCTGTTACTCTATTACCCTTCTCTAACTCCTTAATTGTTTCAATGGTGAGGACATCATCACAGTATCATACATAATCTATGGATGTAACATTTATAGAACTGTGTAGTAATGCTCGATATATTTTTCAAGGCAGTTCCAAACATCTTGCTTGCCTTATAATAACGAATGTAATGTTTGCATTGAACTGGCACTTATGATGTTGAATTCTTTTCTAGGTGGGAGTAGCTAGTTCAATGCTCACCAGGGGTTACTTTCCCAGTTACTCTTTGGTTCCAACCCGAGATTTGGATTCTGTATTTTTGACTTGTTTATGTGAAGTGAACATTTTGTGGAACAGTGCCCTGAAGAATTCCATAAATATGTTACTACTTTTAGGAATCCTGTGCACCAACAAAAGAGAATGACCAAGAGAATAGCACAGATGCCAGCCAAGAACCAAACCAGGAACAGACATATATGGTTTTTTGAACATGCTCAGATCAACATGCATACATCCTTACAAGGGTTATGATCTGGCTTCTTAGAGACAATAGAAAAATGTATCTCATTTGCAATTTTAGTGTCACAAGGATTGTATGGTGATGTTGGTATTGGGTTCTATAAAGCACAGAACAAGGTGTTTTCAGACTACATGGTCCTCTGAAAGAATGAGATCACACAGTCAGAATGGGATTTGTGGTGTATCCTCCTGATAAATAGAATGGAGGTGTTCATCATGGGCAAAGGCTGAGGGATTTTCGTGGGTCTCAATGGATCTCATCATCCCTCATTTCTGTTATTCCATAGCATCTCCCTTGCCACATGATTGCAATCCATATGCCTGTGAGAGCAGGAGTCAGCAATGACTGTGATCCTGTCATTCTATGTTACAACCCACTGAGATTTCCCTTTCATTCACTTTCTTCAGAAGAGGTATCAGAGGTATTCCCTACTGGGAAAAGGAAAGAGGGTTTGATGACAAACATGGAAACAGCAACTTTCAGATACCTGAACTGAAAATCAAGCACCTGGAAAATGTGGATATGTGGTACAAGAAAAATTTTGTGGACGAAATGGGAGGATGCTGGGAACAGTCACAAGTGAAAGCATCCTTTACATTGAAAGAGTGGCAGGTAGTGAGAAGACCTAGAAGCCATTTAGAAATCAGAATATATTAATTTATTATTTTTCATTTCTCTGAGCTGTTTTTTTCTCATAACCCAGTGTCTCTCGTAACCTCTTAAACCTTATGAAATGCAATATCTTTAAAGGATAGAAGGTTAAAGTTGTAACAGAATTCATTAATAACCTTCTTTTGTTCCCTTGCAAGGGACAAACTTTTCTCTGAGCTGTGATGGTATAAATCATCAAGGGTCATCTTCCTCTGAGTCAGTGAAAAGGCAGTATTGTAACAGCTGAGCAGGTGAGATCAGTATCAACCCCAAGGTGTTTTACTCGACAAATGGTACATTATTTAAGGCGCAACTCTCTGCGCTCTCAATCTGCTCTCCTCATTATCACACGGATCAGTTTCCTAACCCTTTCTGCAGTCCTCTGTATCATATCAGACTATGTTTCTATGTTCCTAAATTTTCTCACCTTTGGGATCTTGAATCCTGCAACTGGATTCACAATGGACAAGGGACAAAGTCCCTGACTGGGATCCATGTTCCAACAGAGATGGAGGAAACCCAATGTGATGTCAATTTTCACCAGAGTAGCCTACTGTGACCATTAGCAATGGGACAGTGGGTAAAGCTAGAGGGTGATTATTCACTCTGTACACTTGAGAAAGGGGTTAAAAATCCCAAACACTTGTACTCACAGAGGAAATAACAGCCCATGCAGAGGTAACCCAAGATATTGGATGGGACGGAATACATAAACATTAAATTGTTGAAGTCTTGAGGCTACAGAGCACAATACAGAGGTTAAAACTGCTGTGTTAGCTGACAAATGACTGTTGGGCCAAACACAGCCTGCACATAGTAGTTATCCTAGTCATCTAGAAAGACAGTAAGAAGAAACATGGACCTACATTTAACTAACTGAATGGCTACCACTAGATGTCTACTAACTTTTAGGAAGCAGGCATCCTCAAGTAGACAGCATAGGTTAGAGAAATCAGGCTAAAAGATTGTCTATTTGGGAAACATTTGGTGAGATGAAAAGTCTAGAGGTTGCTGTGTATGAACTTGTTACCTACATTTATGTGAAATAAATCACAGTGCCTGCTTTTATCTGCTCTCTACAGTGCATGTTTGGAAAAACAGTTTTGCAGCTCACATGGGGGTATTTAATAATAAGCAGAGTACTGCACAATTTCTGTTGTGTGAAGTGGAAGAAAAAGAGAGGGAGAGGAGAGGGAGAGGAGAGGGAGAGGAGAGGAGAGCGGA
>VZRI01008368.1:28073-48777 GCA_013397515.1 Upupa epops | reverse complement strand
GATGATCTTTTGAGGTCCCTTCTGATCACTAATGATTCTATGATCCTATGATATAGGTGAACACAAGTTTATTCTGCTTTCATTTTGAAACAATAAAGACAAAGTTTTTTAAATCAACTTTTTATTTAATCATGGAGACACATGTGAATTTACACTGTGATCTAAATTCCTTCCAGAATTTTGTTGATGTTCCGAAACTCATACACCACTTTTTGTGCAGCTGGTTTTCAGTAGTTGTGAAGCATTGCAAGAAGTATATTTTCCTTGGTTTTGCTGGAATGCAGGGACAGCAAGACTTCTTGACACTCATGAAACTAGTACTAAGCAAAATAACTCCCCTTATTTTCCTTGTAGTCAGGGCACCATCACCCTACGGTGGTTGTGATGGGTGTAGGTATTGTTCCTGGGGGTTGCACACATTTGATGAACATTGTCCTAAATGATGCATGAACAGCACAAATGACTATGAAATGCTGGTCTGAATCTGAAGGCAGCAATGGGAGCTTAGCAGGTAGCACAGAAGCAAGGGACTAGATAAATAACACAAGGCCACCTTCAGGGACTTCCTCTCTTTGATCTACAGGTTCTTCCTGTCTTTGATCTACATGTTACTGATAAGACCATCAGATAAATATCTGGTGATTAAGAATATTAATAATTTACTCATTTTCAAACCCACCTATATGTCACCTTGTCTCCTTCAAAGAATGCTGCTGAATTTCCCTATGGCCAGAGTGGATGTTCTATCCTAACAATCATAAAAAACAAATGCCTGTCAGCCAGTTCTGGTTATTGAGGTCTTATGGAAATGAACAATAAAGAAGAAAATGCATTTTATAGTCTTACAGCACAAAAAAAAAGCCTACTTTTCTTATAAGTTGTCAAGATCCTGCTTACGCAGCTGTGAAGAAAGGGACTTTGGTTGTCACTTTTGTTCTTAAATCTTGGAATGGAAATAAGTCAGAAATCATTGGGCTGAGGCTGGGGTCGTTCAGGACACACAGTACTGAGTAAATCTCCAAACAGATGACCAAACCCAGGGGCAGAGCATCCAGAAATAAAACTAAGAGCACATTAATACTTTTGTTCCTGCTTTGCCTTTGCAAACTCTTACAAAGCTTTTCTCTTAGTCGTCTGTGCTTTTAGCTTTGTTTCTGAAACACAGGTTTATAATGAAGGCTGTGAGGAGATCCCAACAGAACAAAGCGCTGCAAGCACACACTTCATTATAAGAATGTGCTTGGGTCTAACCCTATTCTGCAATGTTAGGTGTTTGCTCATGTTCAGCTGTCTTGAGGCCTTATTAACAAATGTACAGATTTATACTAAGGTTGTCTGTTTTAATGAAGGTGCATGCCCTTGGCTTTCTGCAATCTTATCCAATCTAGACTGACTGAGCCTTTTGTGTGATGAGGAGTAAAAGGTTTTCTCATCATTCCTTGTGTGAATTACCATTTCTCCAGGTTTCATTAGGATATGTGGTTTCATCACGCTTCCTTCCAACTTCGTAGATGGTTTTTCCTGTCTTCTGTTTTTGTGATTTCTTTTCTGGAAATGCAGCATACAGAAATTGGAAAGCATCCTAATATTTGCCTACCATCTACAGACAATGTTTCTGTTTAGGAGGAATATTAAGGTATTTAAAGTAGAAACATAAAAGTATGTTGGAGAAATAATAATATGTCGGGGAAACCCATAGAACATTTTTTTTTCCTACCTAGTTGCAAGGATAGTGCAAAGAAAAGTTTTATGCTAGGTCTGGAGACAGTCGCTGTGGTTTTCAGTCTACCTGCACTGAAAAAAGTGCTGAAAGGTAAATTTGGTATTTTTATGGCTAAGTAGTACTCAAGCTGACTGGAGCAGTATAGTGGAAGCTGTCTGTTAGAGCTGTATTTGCATTCTTGTGTACCTCTAAGTATGAACATTATCAGTCTGACACCTCCTTTGTTGCAATCCTAACACTATTTCACACTTAGTAGGATTTGAAAATTGAAATGAGAATAGGTTAAGTAAATAGTTTATTGCTGGGCTCTGCTTGTGTCAGGTAGACACCCAGACACTTAGCGGCAGGTAGGCAGACATGCTGGTGACAGGTCTTTTGATCCTGCCATCAGATGTCCCTCCGTCGCCTGGCACATTTCTCAGGCGATGGAAATTGGATTTTTCCCTGGACCACAGGTAATTTCCATGCCTCATGAAATGACAGCAGATTATGGTCTGGAGCTTAACCATCCTAAACATTTCTAAATAATTCTGGTGATGGCAATTCCAAACACAAGCCTGGAGAAGCAGAACATTATTTTCTAACTATTTTTCTTATCCACTTTTATTGAATAGAGGGTGAGCATTCAGGTAGACATTTAATTTATCCTCTGAATAAATAAAGGATGATGGAGTTTAGTCTCAGTTAAAACCAATGCCAAAACTTTCACTAAGCCTTGCTTCTATCAAAGTCCCATCAGTACTCAGCTGTTTATAATTAGCTAAACTTCCCATGCAAGCTATCTCAACAAATAGTTTAATAACAACTAAAAGAATATGTGGCAAGAAAGGTCTACACTTCTCAGGGAAGAACAATTCATTATGTAGAAAAATTAAGCTGCAAACACATTACTTGAACATTATATTTCTCTTGATTATAAGTAATGAGCTGTAAAATCTCATCAATGTGCCTCCAAGGGAATGGTGCTCTTAGGTAGAGCAATCACCACTTGTTCATCTACCTGGGAGGCTTCTGACCGTTATGACAATGTGCTATTGTCTGTCTAAGCTTAACAAGAGATGACATATCTATGCACACATAGTCTACTGAGAATTGAGGGAGTATACAGACTTTGCAATATGGACATGCTGATCTTACTGAACAGAGCCAGAGAACAGTGGTGAAGGATGGCAAAGAGTGGAATAGAGTGGTAAAGAAGCTGATATGAAATTAAATTGTTTATATTCTTATTTCATATTATGTTATTTCATCATATTTTCTTAAAAAAAGCCCACAAAACAAAACATGAAGATACGCAAACAACAAACAAGATCATACCGGATATAACAGAAAAGATTTAGAGGGCAAAAAGTATAGTGTTCAGTTAACTGGTGTGCATGTTTATCTACATACAAATAGTACACTGCTATGTGCACTACTGATAAGTGCATTATGGCAGATTCCACTAGTGCTCAGACTCTTCTGTCATCTTCAGTACTTCTCATGATCTCATAGAATCACAGAACCATAGAATCATTAGGGATCAGAAGGGACCTCAAAAGATCATCTAGTCCAATTCTCCTGCCACAGCACCATCACCTAGACCAAGTTGCACAGGAGCAATTCCAGGCAGGTCTGGAATGTCTACAGAAAAGGAAACTCCACAACCCCCCTGGGCAACCTGTTCCAGTGTTAGGTTACCCTCACTGTGGAGAAGTTCCTTCTGATATTGATATGGAACCTCCTATGTTCCAGCTTGCACATGTTGCCCCTTGTCCTATCACCAGATACCTTGAGAAGAGCCTGGCTCCATCCTCCTGACAACCCACCCCTCACACATTTATAGACATTAATGAGGTTACCCCTCAGCCTTCTCTTCTCCAAGCTCAAGAGACTCAGTTCCCTCAGCCTTTCCTCATAGGGGAGGTGTTTTACTTCCTTTATCATCTTCGTTGCCCTATGCTGGACACCCTCCATTCAGCAGCTCTGTGTCCTTGAACTGAGGGGCTTAGAACTGGGCATGATACTCCAGATGCAGTCTCACCAGTGCAGAGTAGAGGGGGAGGAGAACCTCTCTCAATCCTTTTTATCCAGCAGGTCAGGCCCCAACCTATACTGGTCCCTGGCATTGTTGCCCAGATGCAAGACTCTACACTGACCCTTGTTGTACCTTATCTCTTATGGAAACTTAATCATAAACAGTGTGCTCAGTTTTCTAGTGTGGTTTCAAGAATCACACATACAGACTGCTTAAGACTGCAGAACAGATGACAAGGGGCAAGTTATGGGCTGGTTCTACTAAAGGATGTCTTCTGCACAGCATTCAGAAGTCCCACAGGGCTTTTGTTATCTGCAGCTATCTGCACATGTACAGTGGCTGCTGGGGGAATAATGCATGATCTGGGCTCTACTAGAAAGGGCTGTTTGTTGCAATGGCAAAGACCTTCGGTGTCTGAAGTGAAATCCTTGTAGTTGGAAGCTGTGATTGTGCATACTATGAGGAGAACTAATGAAATTTTCATCTGAGGTTTCAAGTCAAAAGGCATAAAAAAAACCCCAGAAAAGTATGTTCATGTAAATGATGACAAAACATAGCATAGCAAGCATGGTCTCATTACTGTGACCTCCCAGAGAACCCACAGGGTGACAAGAAAGTGAGAAGGATGTAAGATATTTCCATATTTTAAGTGATAGGAAACTGCTTATTACAAAGACGATAGTCATATATTCACTAAATAAACTGTCTTTGATTTCCTCTGAGTATTCTGCTGGGACAGTGAATGGTCTGTGTTAAATTCTCAAGCACTCAGACTCCAAAAAAAGGATAAGACACAGATTTATCTGTGAGTAGGGGATCAAAATTTTGGCTAGTCCCTGAAATGGAGCATATCTAAACTGAAGTGGATGACATTTTCCCTGCATTTCACACCGGTTTTTCAAAGTGCTGTCCTCAAAAAGCTTATTTAGTGGTCAGAAAATTCTGTTTGTCATGAACAAGAAGCCCAGAGGTGGCTAAAAAGACAGAAACAGAACATGCCACATGAGTAGTCATTCCTTGGTGCTAGAAAAAGCTGTAAAAGAATTCATGGAGGGAAATGAAATGAGGAAATCCAAGGGAAAAAAACAGTGGTGAAGGGATAATTGAGCTATTGCTCTCTGCACGCATATTAAATATGCACAATGAAGACAGATTACTCTTGGCAGGACTGTGGTACTAAAATATTACTGTATAATGTGTCCAAATGAAAATCCTCAACTCAGAGCTGCAGTTTTATAATAAGGTTTCTCTTTGCTTACTTTTCCTCCTTCTCCTCCAAGAACACTTCCCTTTTCATGCCTCACATCAGGAAGGTGTACAAGAGGTCAGGCTTCCAGAAAAGCTCTTCTGTCTTTGCACGGATCCTTAATAAACTGAAAATAATGTCGTTTGTGGCAGTACAAATTCACTAAGGACAGAGCACATATTAATTAAGGCGGGTTCACAGAGCAGCAGTTTTTGCTGAAGCTGGCCATTTTCGTTACGCTTTTATCTGTTATAACTGCCTGTTTTCCTAGGAGACATCTTATCAGGCGAGTATTGTTCTGGCATCCCAGAACATGACAGACTGTCATTAGATAAAGGAGAAGGTTAATAAAATAGAAATCCAGGTTACAAGCAGCGTTTTAGCCAGAGGCATCCCATGGGTTGTGGTGAAGCAAACAGCAGACTAGTCAAACGCAGCAAATTACAGTCAGCAGAAGAGTGCCAGATATTCAGCTCCTATTCAATAATTCGAGCATGCCAGCAGAATCTCAAATAATTCGTTTCTCTGAGGTATTTGGACTGAATTTCCTTAGATTCCCATGTCAATATCCTGATAGTCTAGGAAGCACAGCACATTAGGAAAGCCCCCCTCAAAAGGTACTATGTGAGAATAACATAAGCAGGGAGGGAGGTTTTTCCCCTTTCTCTTATTTCTTTTCTTCAAGCATTTTTGGAAAAGCCTGGTAGAGCCTGTGGATATTAAATTGAATCAGAGCACACAGACCTAGAGCAGAACAGGATTACTTTTTGGCTCATCTCTGACTGAAGAAATTTCCAATATATTTGCTCTCAGGATGGTGCAGAGAACTGCAAATATTCCTGCAAAGGGAATGTCTTCTTCTGCTAGGCACTGCTGACACATACAGAAGTGACCATTGCCCTCACGCCCTTGGATAGGATAGAAATTAGAGGCTCAAAAAATAATTGTGATTATTATTGCTGATGACACAAAGCTGGGTGGTGTCGCCGACACGCCAGCAGACTGTGCTGCCATTCAGTGAGTCCTGGACAGGCCAGAGAGCTGGGCAGAGAGAAACTGAATGAGGTACAAGAGTCAGTGTAAAGTCTTGCATCTGGGCAAGAACAACCCCAGNTGGAGGGTGTCCAGCATAGGGCAATGAAGATGATAAAGGAAGTAGAACACCTCCCTTATAAGGAAAGGCTGAGGGAGCTGGGTTTCTTGAGCTTGGAGAAGAGGAGGCTGAGGGGTGACATCATTCATGTCTGTAAATGTGTGAGGGGTGGGTGTCAGGAGGATGGAGCCAGGCTCTTTTCAAGATTATCTGGTGATAGAACAAGGGGCAATGGGTGCAAACTGGATCATAGGAGGTTTCATATTAATATCAGAAGAAACTTCTTCACAGTGAGGGTAACGGAGCATTGGAACAGGCTGCCCAGGGGGGTTGTGGAGTCTCCTTCTCTGGAGACGCTCAAGACCCGCCTGGATGTGTTCCTGTGTAATTTTGTCTGGGTGACACTGCTATGGCAGGGGGATTGGACTAGATGATCTTTTGAGGTCCCTTGCGATCCCTAATGATTCTATGATTCTTAGTTTTTCTACTTTTCTCCTTCAGAGGTGTCAGAGAAAGATTAGGATGGGGATTAGACAATTCCAGCTGTCATCTGTATACCGTACGCTATGCACTGTTTTCTGATCTTTGTAGCAATATCAAGCCTTCAAAATATATTGGAAGAAGAAATTGCTTAGATTTTATAAGACCAAATGCTCCTGTGTCAAGAAAGAAGGGGAATAAATGTCATGAGCATTTATAGAGAGTTAAGTCCAGGCTGAAGAATTCTAAGGAGAAAACATGGAAAGTTTATTGCAGGGGTGGAGGAAGATTTCTGAATGGATCATAAAAGTGTTTACTGTCAGTGCTGATTTAGACCGAGGATGTGGCCTCACATCTTTATGCTGGCAGATTGGTTTAACTGTTCTGAAGGAGATTTTTTGTTCCTGTTTTGTTTATTTTTCCTGTTGCTCCAGTTTATTTGCTTGTGTGATTTGACTTTGCAGCCCTCATTGTACATGAAGTGCGGGAACTACCTGCACATGGTGCATAGCTGCACATGTTACTGATAGGTGCTTTTAGTAATAGTCAGCAAACCTCTCCTGCCTTCTGCTATAGGAGGAAGCGCTGTAAAAAGCTGGTGCATGTTTTCAAAAGACCCAATACAGGTTAAATTTTTCACTTCAAACTCCCTGGCACAGAGCTCTTTAAAAACAGTTAGGTTCTTGTGGGGCTTTCCTGAAGTTTCTCTTTTACTTCGAGGTGCACAAAGAAGAAAAGAGTGAAAAGCAGCTGAAGGAGGTGCTCGAGAGAACTATTCCACATACAAAAGGTGTCTATTAAAATGAGGAGGATAGGTGTGATTTTAGTGTATGACTGGCAAGAAAAGACAAGAGGTGAACTGAAATGAGAAGGTGGCAACATGGTTTTCAAAAATTGCAGTTGTATCTGTCAGGACATTTTCCCCCAGTCTCCCCAAGTTGACACAGCACCAAAATTCTTCTGTTGTCACTGTCATCCAGGTTTGATATAGATGACCCATACAGAAAGATATGCAACACACCTCTCCCAAGAGACTGAACCTGAAGTCTTACTGCCAAAATGAATAGTCTGCATGCAGGCTTTAACTCCTCTTTCACACTGGACCCCTGCAGTCATAGTTGTGCCTTACCTAAATGTGGAGTACTTGGTGTCTACACTTTACAGATATGTGGGCTTCTCTCTCTTGCATTGTACTATAACTAGTGAATAATTTTAACCTCTATCTTGCCAGTTGTTCTGCACTGCTTACCATCTGCCACATCCTTGAGGCTGCTATGCACCAGGTTTCTAAACAGATGACAATCTCAATAAATTTACTGGGGCCCATGTTTCCCGTTGATGTGATTGGCATTGCCTAGTTGTTCAGATGAATCAAGACAGGAGGAGAGTGTGAAAGAGCTCCAGGATGATGGCTGTAATGCTTGTAACTGTGTCTATCTAAAGATGGAGAAGCACCATGTACTACAGTGCAACTGTGTGGAGAGAAGAGTTAACATTACTGTTTTGCTGACTGCTGTGCATAAGAAACAAGAATTCAAATGCAAGAAATATCTGAAAGACAGCAGACCAAACACTCCCTCCAAGTCTACCTTGTACAAAGCTATCAAGTTTCTCTGCAAGTTAAAGTTTTAATGACAACATATTCAGCAGAGTATTTAAGGATGCATTAGCCCTCTGGGTATACTTATGACTCTTGATAAGGCCCCTTTATGTCTAAGCAGGAATTAAGTAAAGCTTAAAGTATTCCTCTTAATCAGAACTTTAGCATATTCTGGGAGGCTTGTGTAAAGCCTTTGTTGTCTTGTCATAGTTTACCTTATTCCCCCTATCATTTCCTGGCATTACTTCTTTTCAGAAGAAAGAAAAATCCTCTGTATTTTGCTGCTGCAAAATGATTTTGATAGGATATGCTGGTAGGAACTGTCTATAAACAATGACATGTATACATAATCTTTCAAAACGGCAGTGAGGATCCATCTATATGGAATTTTCTGCCTTTCAGTGGAAGTGCTAATTGACATCTCCTCATTGCTGCTGCATTATCAGCAGTCTACAAGAAGAGAATACCTACTGTCACAGAGATTTGCTGCAGAGAGCAGAAGGCTGCAGAATGAGGATGCTGCCCAGTGAGTTTTGCTGTATTTTCCTTTTGTTGTTGATTGTGTATTAAACATAGAATAGTTCTTGAATAAGGTAAGTACTTCTACTGTGAAGGTGTCATTTAAAGCCCAGTGCATTTATTAGAGACTTCCAGTACCATCCTGTGGCATAGGCAGATTAAAGGTGGGAAACACATAATTCAGCAATTGCTCCTCACTCAGTGACTCTATAGAAACCCCTTATGTGCAGGGAACTCAGGATATAGGTGAGGTAGCTTACTATGCACCCATGCTCCTAGTTAGCTCCTACTTCGAAGTAACAGAAGGCATGCAGACACCTACAGTAGCTATCACAGTGGAGGTTCATACCACAGCTTACATTTTCATTTGCTGCCTCTCAGACTTAATACTTAAATTCAAGCAGTTTTTTATTAAACAAACATTAAACAAAATTTAAATCATATACAGCACAGTGAAACAAAACCTACTCATAGAGCTAGCAGATACTACAGACATGGGAGCACGGTCTCTGGGGGAAACAACTTTTCTATTAGCTCATCTCAAGGGAGTTAAGCAAGGATTTGATCACTGTGGTACCTATAAGCAGAGAATACGGTTGTAGATGCTTGATTGTAATGGAAGAGAGTTGAAGATCCTGCTGTGCTTGGAACTGCAGCTATACAAGTAGAAATAACAAAACTTAGTCACATTAGGGGCAGTGAATATGTGACAGCTTCAAACACACAGTGAACTCTATGATTGAAAATCTTTGACAAGTAAAAAGCTTTTAAAGACTCATTAATCTCAACTTAATAACCTCATGCAGAATTGTTAGCAACATCCTGAACTACTGTGTCCAAAGCTATATGGGAAGTCAGACTGTGATTGGGATGGTTGTTTTTTTCTTTCTCTCTCTTTGAGATGTGTTTTAAAGAAATAATTTAGTGAAGGAGCTGTAGAATTATTTTAAATCATTTTACATTCATAATAACCATTTCTGCATTATTCTTCAAATAGTGGATGACTTTCACATAGATTTCATGGATCGACTTAAGGACATGGTTTGCTGAGTAAGTGCACTTATCCAGGATGAAATGGATGTCTTGTCTTTTGAAGACACTTCATTTTAGCATGAGTGCAGTCATTTAAAAATAAGAGGCCAGCTTCAAGATTTTGACTGTTTGTCATCTCTCTCTTACACCAGACACTTCCCTTTAATTCCTCCAAACCTCAACTCCAGTTTACTAGAATACTTCTTTTTCAGATTGTTGGGATGTATGTACTAGTATGCCACATAATGTTTTGACAGATGAAAGACTTCTCAAGTTCTGAAATGCCTTCTAACAGTATGTATGAGAGTCAGGTCTTGAAAATAGTTTCACTTAGACAGACCCAGGAAAACGAAATGTCCTGCTTGCATGGCTTGCTATATTAGTCTGTGCAATCTGGGAGGCTGGATGATGTTGATAGTTATTAATTCCAAAGTGTGGTGCTATGTAAATATATTCAAACTAGCTCCAAGTAAATGAACTTGTGAAAGAGTAGGGCCATATCAGCTAAGCAAGATGCTTTAGTGTAGCAGAGAACTGAGCAAAAAGTGTTGTTTAATTCCTCTAATACTCAGTCTAGTCCACTGGCGGTTTATAAGACTGCTCAGAAAACATACCATTTGAGTAATATACTATCTAGCAAGTGTTGTACAACCTGTTCAGACGTGGAGCATCCAGCTATGCTCCACAATTAAAGCTGTCAGAAGTTCAATAACCACAGGTACGGCACATTGTGAATGTTGGGCGTGAAGATAGCCAGCTCATCACCACATTCACTTCTAGGCCAAAATCTACTATGCTATGTGCTTCCAAAGAAAACCTGGCAACACAAATCAATGAAATGTTGAGTGAGTGAGAACTCCATCAGAGCTTTTGTCCAACTCTTTTGTTCCAACTCTTCTTCACATCAACAAAATTTGGCAGACAGATTTCCAGCAGGAAATGTAGTTTGAATTAAGTCTTTTATTTGTTTTTTTTGGGTTTTTTCACTGTTGTGTAATTTAAGGGGAAAAAAGCTTAGGCATTTAAATGTATTTGTTCACAAAGATCCTAGAAGAATGAGAATGGTTTTTTAGAACAACGCTATAGGGACAGAATAAAAGGATACTTCAGATTAGATGCTACTGAATTCCAAGTTACTGTTTTATCTGTAAGTGCAGCCTCCAGGCTTCAAATCCTTGCAGAAAATAATTCACGATGGAAGAGCTTTGTGTGTGACTCTTATCATGGGATACGCTGCTCCACATGCCTATGCAATCTTGGCAAGGAGCCTTTTTTAAATCCTTGGCACTAGCATGACGCTGATAAAGATGAATGATTTACAGACTCATATTAACATTCATAAAGAGGAAATGAGGAAAGTTCTTGATTAAAAAGCGTGTTTTAATTAACTAAGATCTAAATATTAACTTACAGCATGCTGATACATTTGTGAACATTATCAGAGTACTAATGTAGATAAAACTGACATTTAGACTGGGAATCATTTTCAGAGACAGAGGGCTTGACTCAGTCACCTAAACAGAAACATCTTACATCATATGAGATTTCCTGGAATTTCCTACCCAGCAGAATGTCATAATGTCTCCATATGGATGTTCTGAATACTCTAGAACATCTCAGCTGTCTGTATGTTTTGACAAATGAGTTACTTTCCTAGATACAGTGGCTTGTTTCATCTGACAAATCATGGGAATGGAATATTACTATCTGACATTCCTCAAGGTGTTGCTTTTAGCTCTAGCTGATACTCCCAAAGGATACAGTTTTTCCATAAGACCAGAGCATACCATACACACCTAGGAAGATCATTGAATCAGAATCATCAGCGATCAGAAGGGACCTCGAAAGATCATCTAGTCCAATCCTCCTGCCACAGAAGGATCACCCAGACCAAGTCGCAAAGGAAGACATCCAGACACGTCTGGAGCATCTCCAGAGAAGACGACTCCACAACCCCCCTGGGTAGCCTGTTCCAATGCTCCAGTACCCTCACTGTGAAGAAGTTTCTTCTGATATTGATATGGAACCTCCTCTGTTCCAGCTTGCACCCATTGCCCTTTGATGCTTCCTGTATCTTAGGATGTCCCAAATGAAGACAGAAGCCTACATGTAGACACCTGTGACCTAATTCCAGCACCAGATTTTATGGCGTGAGAAGCCACAATGAATCTCTGCTCAACAGTTTTCTGGAAACAAACAGAACAGCAGTTGTGTGGTCTCGCATTTCTCTTTAGCAGGTAATACAAAAGCAAACACATCCTATATAGCAATCCTATAGTAGAATGCTCTATGCAGCAGCAATCAGATATAAATATGCTGACCTCTTTAGAAGGAATAAGCATGTGGACTATTACATCAAAAAGGTAAAAATGGATCCAGGGAAGTGTAAAGATGAAGAAGAAGCCAGTACAATCAAGGTCTAGAGCTGCTCAGGAGGATCCAGAATACCGTGACAGCCCACATGCAGACCAATGACCTTGGAAGTCTGTCTGTAACTGAAATGAATTGATTTTTGCTCCAGCCCTCCCATCATCCTTGTGGTCCTCCTCTGGACACATTCCAATAGTTCAGTCTTTAGGAGGATCTGCTCCGTGCTCTTGCCAGGCACAGAGCTGAGGCTGACTGGCCGATAGTTTCCAGAGTCTTCCTCGTTTCCCTTTTTAATAATGGGGGTGATGTTTCCCCTTTTCCAGTCAGCAGGAACTTTGCCAGACTGCCATGACCTTTCAAATATGATGGCTACTGGCTTGGCAATTTCATTCACCAGTTCCCTCAGGACCCGTGGGTGGATTTCACCAAGCCCCATGGACTTGTGCATGTTTAGGTTCTTCAGATGATCTCCAACCTGATCTTCACAGGTGGTTGGATCATCCCTCACCCTGTCTCTACCTTTGTCTACTGTGGCTTGGGTGGAGTAGTTAGAGCTTTGCTGCTGAAGAATGAGACAAAACATCTGCTCACTTGGTAAATGCATCCAAACAATACTAAGTGGTAACTGATGTCAAATATAAGAAATTTTATCAGGACATCAAGAAGGATCAGAAAACCAGATGTAAAGCTCGTGGAAAGCCAAAGAATAAACAATCTGCATCAAGAACTTGCATCTCCTGAGGATCCTCCNGTTTAGGTTCTTCAGATGATCTCCAACCTGATCTTCACAGGTGGTTGGATCATCCCTCACCCTATCTCTACCTTTGTCTACTGTGGCTTGGGTAGAGTAGTTAGAGGTTTGCTGCTGAAGACTGAGACAAAACATCTGCTCACTTGGTAAATGCATCCAAACAATACTAAGTGATAACTGATGTCAAATATAAGGAATTTTATCAGGACATCAAGAAGGATCAGAAAACCAGATGTAAAGCTCGTGGAAAGCCAAAGAATAAACAATCTGCATCAAGAACTTGCATCTCCTGAGGATCCTCCAGCCCTGGAAGTTTTTATGCCCTGATGATTATAAGCTACTACAGCTGATACACAGCCCTAACTTTCTTTGCACGTAGATGAATCTATTCCCTTACTTTTTTCCTTACTTGTTTAGTGGCAAAATGCCAACCTTACTTGACAAGTAAGGTGCTCCCACTGGCAAGGATGCAAATTTAAGAATTAGCAGTTTATTTCCCTGCTAAGTGTTGTATTACTGCTCATTGCAGAGCAAGTTAATGAGCTGGGAGCTCCCAAAGGGATATTGTTTGATAATGCATATCTTTAGTATATCTTTAAAGATGCAAATCTTTAGTCCAACAGATGACATAGACTGAACACAAATCTAACCTGAAACTTGGACTGGATGACATTTGGAGGTCTCTTCCAAACCTATGATTCTATGAACTTGTGTAGTTCCTTGCACTTGTGATGTACTTTCTTGCTGCAGGCCCTTTCAGTCCAGTGGTGGTTTGGAGTTTGCTGTGCTTTATGAACACAAGTTGTATTTCCTTAGAAGTGTGAAACAGACAGTGGTTTCCTTTCCTATTTCACAAATCAGTTAAGGATAAACTGAAGATCCAATGAATTCAAACTAAAAATTCATTGAAGTGCTCTATTGATTATGAACTCTGTTGATAATGTCTCATGATGCAGTAACCTTTTGATTTATAACTAAAACTCTTTTATACAGGACATTATATAAAAGAACACATGCACAAAAATGTCTAGGAATAAACTAAACATGAATGACATGCTTCCAGAATATATTTCCTTCAGTATTTCCTGAGAATTGAATGTCTCTGTATTATCAGTAACTTTAATACGATATTGTCTTGCCTAATTTTCATTGAGCTTGTGTAAAACCTGTGGTATGAGCCTTTTCTGCATTTTCTGGGATTTATTACCTCGCTTCAGAAGTACTATGCACAAAATCTGTTTTAGGATAGTCAACTAAAAATGAAATGCAAACCAGAATATTACTATCAATTGTTGGTATATAATTCTACTGAAAGATTGATTGAGAATTTGATTTTTAAAGTGTGGTATGGAAAATATATAGCATATGCTAAATTATATAAATTATATAAATATTAAACTGTACAAAATACATAAACATATTCAATTGGGTAAAAGATTGCATTAACTATTAAATTCTATGGAGTCAACATCCTACAAAGCACTGGCCCACGCTAATGTCTGAGGAATGTGAGGTAGAAACCACAGCCTTCACAACATGTGCACAATAATAGCTGCATTTCAGCTGTCAATTTGAAATCTGACTATGCACATCCATCACTAGAGACAGTCATTCAGACACTGAATCTATTCCAAGCATATTGCTGTCTGATTTACTCTTGTTTATCAGACATTCCTGTGCACCATATAGATATCACAAATATCACAGATACTGTATTATAGACTGCACACTGGGGCATCTCAAAAACACTGGATATTGATGCTTAGGCAATGGGCCCTTCAATAGTTGTCTCCTGAAAATGTAGCTGGGAAAGGGAATGACTATGATAATCCACTCTGCTCTGTTTCTCTTTGGAGCTGGAAGATAATTTAGTCCTCTTGGTAATTTAGCTACTGTTGAGATTTGCCAAAGGCAATAAAATTACTTAAAAATATGATGCGGTTTTGTTTCATAAACAAGCATTTTTTCCCCTTCTTTAACTGTTTATTTTTCAATACTGTACCAATATAAAAAAATATTATTCAAATTCCTCCTGGAAACACTTTCTTAAGGTAATTAAAAGGTTAAAGTTATGGGTACTGTTCCATGCTGGATTCCCCTCAGGACCACAGTATTAACTAGGATTTATTAGGGTATTGAATAGCTATCACAGCAAAAGAGGAACCGCATCCTTGGTTGCAAAACCCAACACCAAAAAGGTTACAGGGTCAAAAGAGATAAATGATTGAATGTGGTGTCCTATTGCAGCTACAGAGGAAAAAACAGTATCTTTTGAAAGTGTTAATGAATTAAGACCAGGAAGGCATGGAATTGGTGAGACTAGTACTGGAGTCTAATATAAGCTACTAAAATAAAATCAGTTTTAAAGTAACACTGAAAGCCTGGACTGAGATCCATCAGAGCTGCAATATTTTTCCATGCTGAAAAGTAATACTTTATCATAAATGTTATTTTTCCAATGAATAAAAAAGACAGTGATTGCATCTACTTTACCTGATGGGAGAGGAAGATACCACAGAGTTCAGACTTTCTAGTAGTCCAGACCCACAAACCCATGGAAGCCATGCAGTTTAGAAACCAGGATTTTTTGTTTTTACAAAGAAATCAGAGTGTGGGTGGTGGGAGGAGAATGACATATGCCTTAGTCTCACTCTGATGAAACACTGGGATGCTGCCAGAGTGCTATATATACAGAGCTTAAACACTGGTTTCACTGCAGAATACAAAAACTTCTGCTAGGAGGAAACACCAGATATAAAATGGCTCTTTAATCTTCAAGACAAATTCCAATTAGAAATGCACTGCACTCTTTTACACTAAGCTTGATTAATCACTGGAACAAACTACCAGTAGAACTGATGAATTCACCATTTCTTGATACCTTCAAGTCAAGACTGGATGCACTCCAAGAATTTATGAGATAGCCAAACACATGTTATAGTCAAGTATGGTACTTGTTATAGCAGTTAATCTTGTGCATAATAGAGTAATGTGACTTATTTATTTTTTATACAGTGAAGGTCAAACTAGTGACTAGTTCTTTTCCAGCATAGAACAACCTAAGGTCTCAAAGATAGTATGGCCAAAACTGCTCTGGTCTATATTGATCATCCTCTTAACTAGCCCTGTCCCTACATGTTCTGTGACACAGTTCCCATTTGAAATTCAATCCCCTGAAATCTGTTAAAACTCCTTCATTCCCAAATAAATAAATTATTGAATCTAATAGAAAGTTACTAAATTAATATGATAAGAGATCTTAAACACTTAATTGGATTTGGATCCAAACACCTTTCAACAAGCAGTAAACAAACCACTGTGAGATAAAATACCCAATATTTATTAACCAGAATTACTTTGCAGACTTTGTTTTGCATCAACTAGTTCTTAATGGGAGCAAAAATCTGGAAAGGAGTTCCACCAAATCAAACTTCTTGCTCTCAAAAGGTAGTTGAATAATTTTTTCATAAATTGATCAAACTCTATTTTATGAAGGCAAATTCCATTGCCCTACATCTAATTTCTCTTATTTTAAATCTAATGACTCTGTAATTTTCAGCCCTGAAAGTCTCTAAATAACTGTTCTTTACCATCTATGTGCCTGCTTAGTACTAGCACCCTTCAGGAGTGTAGATGCCAAGGTCAAATAACCAGATTACATCTACGCTTTATTTTCCTAAGCCAAAGTCTTTCTTCACTTAAAAGACAGGTTCTCCATTCATAGCATGATTGTACTAGTCTTTCTTCTTAATTCTTCCAGCTAGAATTAGTCTTTCTTAAGTGTGGATGACAATGATGCTCTCTTTGAGGTCTCAGGAGGACTGTAAGTGGTAGCAGAATCTCTCTACTTGTCCTGGAAACAGACAACTTTGCATTAGCCTTTTTCACAGCTGTATTACATTAATGGCTTGAATCCATCCAGTGACTGTGTAAGACACCCAGATACTTTTTACTTTTCATTATTTGTGACTGATAAATTTCTACCTAAAGGGAGAAATTGTTGGTATTGATCCCTAAGAGCACAAGCCTGCACCACTGGTTTCTTTTTGTTACTCCAGTTCTCACTGTCATACAGTTCTCCCTGTGGTCTATCTGTATCCTCCTTGGCATGTTGTATTTGTCATAACAAATTTCAGAGGTGGACTTCTTTGTTTTAAACTCATTAATGTTCAGTGCTCTGACTTATTAGATCTGAAACCTCATTCAAGGGAATGAATGTTGATTCCCTGAAAGGAATTACGTTATAATCTCTGTTGTCGTAGCAATTATTGACTAACAGAGTTTGTACAATGCATATACAAGGATTTCTCTGAAACAAATGAGAGATGAGAACAACTGCCTTCCCTTCTTATACTAGTACTGACAGTAAATGTGTCCCATCACAGCAGGGAGCAGTGTGTTGTCTGGATGGTTACAGGAGAACCACACAGAGGCTGGCCTGGTATTAGACCATCCTCTAGGATAGGATGCTAACACTCCATTTTGATAAGAAAAACTCAACCTCTGCAAATGAATTGTAATTTCCTCAAAACTGTTTACAAAAGCATGCAAGAGAATCTATAAAAGGGTGTCATTTAGTCATAAACACACACAGGTATTCACAGATTATCTTAACATTCCATCTGTGTGCAGCTCCTGATGTACATCACACAGAGAGTTTAGAGCAGTCACAGACAGCAATGTACACAACACTATTTTCAGATCATATTTCCTCTTTTGAATCTCATAATCTATGTTGACTTCATGTATAATTTCTCATTACTTTGCATAATTTGTAAAATATTGGGTAAATGTTATCATCACAAGACAATGCACATGCATTACAATATAGCTGCTGCTCTGCTGGACGTAGCTACTGCTAATTCACTGCTCCTGGACTGTGATTATAAAACACTGAAGTACTCACTAAAAGCAATAATTGTATTATCACCCTTTTAACACAATGAGGATGCCCTCATGATATCTGTCTGCAGCTAAATGCTGCCTACATTACACATCAGAGCATACAGACTGTGTGTTTTTCAGTTTCTTTGGAGACTATAGAACTCATTATTGGTTTCATTAAAAGCACTGAAATAGTTGATACCAACGACCGAATCTTTGTCAGAGGGTAATTTATTAATAGTTATTTGCCATCTAATTATTTCCAAATGTTTTTATTGCCATATATTAAATTAGGGAAGACTAGAAAGGAGAGAGTACAATTTGAAAATCACTGCCAACTTTTAATTGAGATTGCTTCTCCTGAGACTATGGTAACTGGAACTCGCATTAGCAGCTGACTGGAGCGCATACATTTTTTCTGACATATGTCATAGTCCTATATTTTGTACTAATGCCAAAATATTTTTCTTCTCTAAATTATCACCATGGAAGACTTGTCTCTAGAAATTGTTTATATTGTAATTATGCATTTTGCAACACTCCAAAAACCTAGACTGATGCATTTAACGGGTAAAACATCAGCTGGTAATATTCTGTGCTTTCTGTTCCATTGTGATTTGTTTGCAAAAACAGAACTGTATTATATGCGCTTTTCTTTCTGCTTACAAAATGTTTCATTATTTAGCAGAATGATGAATAATAATATCTTTCAGTAATTCTGTTGCTATACCAAACTGCACCACTATGGTAAGCGTTATTGTCCTCCACAGCATAAAGCTGCAAACATTTGACCTTGACTTACTGATTTAGGAAGAATAAATACAAAGGACTGCTTGATTAAGAGAATCAGTATTATACATTAGAAGACTTACGTGTAGATCTTCTTTCTGTTTTCAAGGGGAAAAAAAATACACAGCACTATATGTTGGAGCATTTTTGTGCTGATACTACCCCTAAAGAATTACAGGAAGATCAATAAAGGACCTTAGGTTCTAAGAACATAAACTTGAGAACAACTTCAAAATACATCAAACCTGACATCAAACATTCCCATTTTGTGGTAGATCATCTTGGTTTCAGTCTGAAGCAAACTGGCACTCCCTGCAGGCAAGGAACTGTGTGCAAGCCAGTTCTAACAGCAAGCTTTCAGAGTGTTTCAGCACAGTGCTGTATCCTCTTCATTGCCAATCAGTAGAGATTATTAGTCCTGAATTAATACAGCTGTAAAAATATTTGGTCAATTCCTAGGTTGAAGTTGGTGTACACCAGCTGTCTCAGTCTGGTCTCACAGGAGAGGTGCTCCAGCCCTCTGATCATCCTCGTAGCCCTCCTCTGGACTCACTCCAGCACGTCCAAATCCAGCCCTTATTGGTGGTCTCACCAGAGTGGACTAGAAGGGGAGAATGACCTCTGGCCACTCTTCTCCTGATGCAGCTCAGGATGTGGTTTGCCTTCTGGGCCGCAAGTGCTCACTGCTGGGTTACGTTGAGCTTTTCGTCCACATCATAGTTAAGTTGATTCAATTTATGGATATAGTTTGTTTTCAATGTCTTCACTGAACCCATGTTGTTCGCCTTTTTATTTCTCACCTGTAAGATCAGAAACATGTCTCCTGAAAAAATCCCAAATGGCTTGCTTCTTGAAAGTGACACTTGAAAAACGCAGCAGAGTTTCTTAAAAAAATTTGAAACATCAAGATTAAACTACTTTACTAATTAAATTTTTGCTGTGATTATTTCAATGGCTGCTCCCCCTTGGTCACATGAGGCACGTGCTGGGGTCTTTCCAAGTTCGTGACTCCTAGTTTGCACACATCTGGTGTGCCTGCACATTTTCCAGAGTCAAACCAGGACAAAGAGGCTCTGCTTTCAGCCATGCTTCCTTCAGGACAAGGAATCAGTTGCTGAGTCTGGCAGACACCTGCCGCCTCTTATATGGAAGTTTCACTGTCTTTATCCTTGCACATCCTGTATTAATTTCTGCAGGAGAAGTGTATCCTGATATAAAACATTCCATTCAGACTAGCAGATTTGACAGATTTGTCTATGTATTAATAGACTAAGTTCAGCAGAATTTAAGATGCAAATTTATTCCTGGCCTATTTTTCGTTTTGCACTTCCAGCCTCTGTTTTCTCCTCTGTGCTTTTCCTGTAGCTGTTTCCATTTCCTCATCTCCTCTGGTCCATTTCAATAACAATGAAATGGAAATCTTGTGATCTCCCGTAATTAACTAGATTATTTTTAAATGAGGGAAGGTGACAATGTGTCTGGGACTTTGGGGCCAAAGGGAATACCCAGGTGTGCCTCCCCTTCAGATAAACAGAGGCTAAGATGTAATAGCAGGGATAATAAAGTGGCTTCTCTTCGTTTGTTGTCTGTTCAGAGAGACACCGTAGGCTCTGGCCTGCGCAGGGCAGCCATCTTCAATTAGGAATGTGGTGAATGGAGAGGAAGGGAGAGCAGTACCTCAGACAACAGTGGAGGGAAGGTTTTGTCTGTAACCCAGTGTTTGTTCAAATGAAGAGATTTAGTTCTCTTTTGTGGCCACAGGTATTAGCACTCTGGAAATGGAGGGTTGGCTTCAAAACACACGGAACAGGGAACTGGACTTTAAAATGCCCACCAGTGATGAAGGATGTATGGAGCATGGGCTCCATGTTTGCACACAGAAAAATGGATTGCTGGAAGTCTCTTCTCCTTGAGGGGCCAGAGATAACAGCTTGGCCCAGTACACGCTGGGCAATGACGGGCTGGAGAGTAGCCCGGAGGAGAGGGACTTGGGGGTGCTTGTGGACAAAAAGCTCAGCATGAGCCAGCAGTGTGCACTTGGGGCCCAGAGGGCAAACTGGATCCTGGGCTGCATCAGGAGAAGTGTGGCCAGCAGGTCGAAGGAGGTGGTTCTCCCCCTCTACTCTGCTCTGGTGAGACCCCACCTGGAGTACTGCATCCAGTTCTGGAGCCTTTATTACAAGAAGGAATGAGTCCAGAT
>VZRI01008368.1:9275-27830 GCA_013397515.1 Upupa epops | reverse complement strand
TTTTGTGGAATCTCCTTTTCTGGAGATCACCCTGCTCTGGGTGATCCTGCTGTGGTGGGGGATTGGAGTGGATGATTCTTCCAGGTCGCTTCCAATCTGTAATGTTCTGTTCTGTGACTTGGTCTGGGTTTCCTGCTGTGGCAGGAGGATTCGAGGTTCTTTCTGATCCCTGATGATTCTATGATTCTATGATAATGTCTTTATGTCTTTGAGTGGGGTTTTCCTGGAGGGTAAATTAAATATGTTTTGTTGCTTTTCCCCCCATTAAGTTAGTTTTATTTTTGGTTTTGCCTGAAATTTATTAGCGGTTTTTTGAACCCTTCTTGTTTTGTTTTTGTTTTGGCCCATTAGCACATTAACTACATTAATTGGTTAATTTCCTCTAGGATGTGATTAACTGATCAATTGATGACAGCGGGACACTTGGCTGCTGGAGTCCTCCACACATGGCCGCTGGATTATTGATTTGTCATACAGGGCACAGGTATGGTGAGGCCACCTTCTAACTCTGTCCACTCAGCTCCATGTGGAGTGAAATAGGCTGAGCTATGCCTTCTCCTCTAAGCAGGACAGATGCTGAACCTATCAGGATGGACCTCACGTGTCTGAGTCCAAGCCAGCCTAGTTCTTTTTGCTGATTCATGTCTCAGAAGGCCAAAGGAAATCATTATGGACATTCATCCTCACCTGCTAAGGAGTGCTGACTCTAGCATTTCCCAGTCTCCTCATTCACTATTAAATGAGATGGAACATATATATTTTTAGGAAATTATAAAACACCCAAGCTCAGTTAAAAAGCTAATTACTGTTGGGAAGTGATTAAACGCTGCTGATGCTGCAAAGTATGGATAGGGCACTGGCAGCAAGATGCCAGGATACTCAGCCCACACAAATGTGCAGGTTTACCCCACCTTATGTCCTCCTGAGCCAAGGAGCAGGTTTAAGTCCTGTAGTTTGTACAAGCAGAGAGATTTGGTTAATCACCCTGACAAATTCTGCCAAATAAAAAAGAAACCACACTGAAACTGGACTATGGTCTGAAATACTACAATACAATTCTCTTGTAAGGAAGAGGAGACTTCACCACCAAGCATTCCCTTAAGACTTCTTATGTCTATCTCTTTTCCTTCATGTGACTCAAACATTTGCATCGTTTTTCAGTACATAATATCCATATTTAACCAACAAAGAAAATACAGTCTCATTGAGCATGTACATTATATAAATTCAGAACTAAAAGGTTTTCTTTTGTTTCCCTTTTGGGTTACATGTGTGCTGCCACTTATTTTATTTAGCATGTTGCATCTTGTAAAAGCTGTTGAGACAAACCAACCTTTTGCTGAAAATGATCTCAAAATGCCTAGGGATGTGTGTGTTCTCCATTATCATCGTATGTCATCGGCATTATGTAAAGTTTGATTGCTTCTATTTTTGTCAGGAGTTTACAATCTTGGGTTTACTTGTACAGATTCCTCCTTGAGATGTAATTTCAGCTTCTGCGATCTTTAAGTGTTTTATGATGCTCTATGATGCTTTAGCTGTTTATATGACAGAGATCCAGTCAGGGATTTGCTCCCTCCACTTAGCCAGCTACAGAGGTGAAGCTGAAGATCACGTGCCTGATTAAGTGTTGTTTCCATGGTGGTAGCAGCCCTGTGATGTAGAGACTGCCGTTCTAGTAAACAGATAATATAATTTTCACAATGCTTTTTTATACCTCCACAGTTTTCCTGAAGACTGGTGGAGAACAATGGTTTCATGTAAGTGAAACAACAATGTAAAACTAGTATTTACTGAAATTGTGCAATCAAAGCAATTGCTTGACACTGTCATGGGCACGTGTTTGCTTAGTACTACTGATGGAAAATCTGAGGTTCACCTAAGCTATTCCTCAAAGGTTTTTTACCATCCAGAGTTCTTGAGGAATGCAAATATTTCCTAACAACCAGAGTATTTTAGCTTCAGTGTTCTTTTCTGGCTAAATGAGGAGGTCAAGGAAATTTAGTCCTTAGAGGACAAATTTTTTATGCCTCATTTATGCTTTGAGATGGATTAATTTAAAATGGAGCATAAATATTGTGACTGCCCTTCCTTCTCTTGTTTGCAATCACTCTTCAGGTCTTTTGAGAGCTTGAGGTATTTTTCCTGACCTGTGGGAGAAGGGGTTTCATTGCTCACTCTTATTTTGATGCATGTCAGCCCATGGATTACTAGTTAACTAGGAATACCTGTGTGTGCATTCATAAACAAATAGTATTTAAAATCTACCATCCCTTCAGTTTTTAATGAACCACTGGGAAGTCACACACCGGAGGAGCTTCTTTTATGTTGGTACTTCAGTATTTTTCAAGGTGTTCTGCAAAAATTTTAACTTTCAGGAAAACTACATGGAAAATATATATAATCTCGTTCATTTTCCAAACCTTCCTGTTACCCACCAAACCTAGTGCCTAACTCTAAGATTCATCTAAGGTCCAATCTGTGAAACATGAGATGTCACAGGGAAATAAGTTTTTATATGAAAAAAACCCAAACCCTGAAACAACAAAAACCTCAACACCTGTGGTTCATATATTGCGTGCACAGGACACACACTGGAGAAAATAAATTGATCCTGTCATACCTAAAATAGAAAAGAGATGAGATGGTGCTGGGATAGAAGAGACAGTGATACATGAGACATGACATGAAAGCCAAAGTCAGATAAAATGAAAGACCAAAATAAGAAAGAGCAGTGATAGAGAGTCACAACATAATCTGAACAAGCCAATGTCAGGACACAGGATCATAGATGTTTTCAAGCTGTCTGCAATTTCCTTCAATAAACTGGCTTTAAAGATTTGATAGCATTTCCCACAGGAAGGTCTGCAGTCCTATAAAGATGTATTATATTGGCTAACCACAGGTTTCAAATCCCACTATAATTCAGAGTAAAGAATTTCTTCCATTAGAAATCATCTTTCGTAATGAGATGCCTACCAATTGACCTTTCTCAGCAAGACTGTCACTGATAAAATCTTTCTAAAAATCTGACATATGTCTGAAATATGTCATTTGAATCTGCATTTTGGGGGAAAAATCTTGTCTTTGGCTACATGCTCATAATGCTCGTTAACAGCCATGGAAGCTTAGACCAAATACAAGGGCAAAATTGTTATCCTTTATTCCTCAAACAGTTCTGCAGTTGTATGTGAAAGCTGGTTGCTATAGAGCATAGAATCATAGGGATATTGGTTGGAAAGGAATTCTGGAAGTCTCTATCCTACTTTTGACTCATGAAAGGAATATTGCCGATAGTGGCAGAGCATTGGCTTTGTCTAAGTCTTGAAAACTTTCCATGATAGAGACTGCCAAAAACTCTGGATGAACTTTTTTGGCATTGCACTGCCTTACTAGTGAAGAAAAGTCTCCTCTTTTATTTATTTTTCTCTGTCATTAGTACTGGCTACAGGGAAATAGGACATGGAATATTTGGCCCTAAGTAGATGAGACATTTGGTTCCTGATTCAACAAAACAGATTACATTGACATAAGCTTAAACAGATGCTTCTGCATATTGAAATGAGTGAAAATTGCCTAATAGAATTTCAAGTGTGTGTTTTGACACCTAAGACAGCTAAGTGGTTCTCTGACACTCAGTAGAGTTAAAGAAGAGCTTAAAATTTAAGTACTTATTTACACAATGTAACAGAGTAATTTTCCTCTGCTGGTAATATAAACACTGGTTTAAATCGTAAACCACAAGTTCTCACTGAGCCTGGCTACGAAAATATAAGACACAAAGCTTTGAAATCTCACAATGCTCTGTAAAGCATTGAAAGACCTGATTTGTAGTTTTAGCATAGACGTCAAAGGCATAATGCTCTTTGACATAAAAGTTTTGAATTTAGGGATCAATGTGCAATTGTTTACAGGAACTCTAGGAACAAGGTTTATGCTTTGGACCACTTCTGATGCCCTGGATTATCTGCCTGCACAGAGCTGCTCATTACAAAGGCCCTATGGATGCTTGATCCCTTCTAGAAAGGCTGCTGGTGGTCAGATAAGGTCCCCTCAGCCACCTCAGATGGCACTTGTGCTATCATGTGAAGCCAAGTCCCTCTACGGTGTTAATACACTGAAAGGAAGCTATAAAGCGATTCAGTTCAGGGTAAAGAACACATCAGGTGTCCATAGGTAGGACTCTCAGGTACAAAGCTTTCTTAACCTCCACTGGAGTTTTTAGTGAACAAATTAAGTTGTAGGCACATAGTTGCCTAGTGAATTTGAGGTGTTCAAGAGATGCCTGAGCTGTTTGCCAGGGATTAAAATATATAGTAGTTTACAGGATACTCATATCCTTCCTGACTGAATGTCCAAGGGCACCTAATATAAGCAGAAGTTTGTTGATTTTGGAAAAATGTGGGATGTGAGGAGGATGATGTGGGTGTTAGACAGATGTGTTGAAATCCTGTCAGGAGCCAGCTCTTGTCACTGTCTCTGTATCATAAGAAACAGTTGATAGCACATATAGACACTTTCCCATGTAAAAATTATCTCAGTGTCAGTGTTTCCCAACAGTTTAAAGTGTTGACACCCAAAATTATGGTTTCCAAAAGGAGAGAAAATAAAGAGGATGTTGTGAAGGAAGGGGGAGACAAAATGTGTAAGAGTATGAGAATTAGCTGGTATGGTTTCTGGCACAGAGGGAAATGAAAATTACTTGGACAAGAATGAACTGTGGATGGTGGAGGGCAGGAATAGGGCTGTGAAAGTCATTCCCTGAGACCAAGGCTCTGGGGAACAGCAGAATAGAAGATATGAGAAGGCAAGGGTAGAGAATATAAGGGTGCAGTCTTCACTGAATACATTTCTAATAATAAGGAGCACCAAGGCCTGTTCGCTGGCCTCCAAGCCAGCTAGCACTTTTTGGATACAGCCTTGGTCTTAAGAGAGTATAAACTCTCTCTGCATACAAATGAGGAAAAAAAGATATCCAAGATTCCTACCAGGTAAGCTTCCAGTAAGGAATAATGCAGGCAGCACTGAAGCAATGTTAACTGACCGGTGACAGCACCAAGGGAACTCTTGTAATGATGGCTGTGTGTCAGGGCTCAGACCTCTATCTTGGCTCTATTTTGTTTAGTGATTGATGTTCATGGTATTGAATCCCAACAGCTTTTCCCAATGACCACTTTGGATGTAGCTCTGTTTTGGGTGCCAAGGGAATCTAGCTACGTATATATGAGCCACTCTGTGCTGGTTGCCCTTGAGGCTGTAGAACAATTCTTTTCCCACTTGATTTGCTAGAATAACAATGAGCAGGAGGAAACAAAAGAAAACAGGGATAAAGGGGAAATTTGGGAATAGAAAATCCTCCAAACCCTGGGAAAATTATGGAAAACAGCATGAGCTAAAATGACACCTTGATTTTGGAAAGGATGGGAAGGCAGATGTAGAAAATGCCTCCCCAAAATACTGGGAATGTGAAAAGATGGGAAACTGCTTCTAAAGCTTATGCTTGAAGCACACTGTTAATTTCTGCCTGAAGCCCTGGCTAGTTTTTAGGTCTTTTCATGACTCTGAAGATTCCTGAATAGAGCACCTGAAAATGGGAACAAAACACAGAATTATGAACAAATTGTAACGTTCACGGAGAGGATGGATACCAAACTCTCCCTTAGAACGTTTCAGTAAAATACAAAGAAATCAAGAAGTTAACTTGTCCCAGACCCTCCTTCATTGCTTTCCATAACATTTACCTCTGCAGAGGAGCTTAGTGGAGAAATTTTACTTAAAGAGGACTTTAATATTTCATATTTAATGCATTCTGGTTTGATTCAGAACAAAACCTGAAAAGCCTGATTCTGTGAGATGGCCTCAGATCTTTAGATTCAAAAAGATGTCTGATTTTTAGGAGAGCATGGTTTGCAAGGTCTGAGTCAATCTGTCAGTAAGTTTACCCTGAATGTTTGGTCTGTGACAGTCCTGGAGAAATCGCTTGGCAGGAAGCCAAACAAGCTTTCATCAAAATGTTGTCAGATTTCTAGAGCAACATTGTTTGACCTGAACAGCTCCTAGAAATGGTTTGATTGTGATCAAATGACAAACAAAGTAAAAATGTTTGACTATATCTCTGCAGCTCTGCTCCTGATTAGCAAATCCACTCATGCATCCTTCCCAGATCCATCACTTCACTCCTGTTATTTCCTGGACAGCAACAGCAAAGTACTGCCTTCCCATCACTTCTCCCTGGCTTCTCAAATTCTTTATTCTTGGATATGTTGCTGGATTATTATTTTATATCTTTTTGTTTAGCCACAAATCTACTGTCACCTGAGTTCTCCAGTTGTTTAGGAAGAAGCCATAATGAAATCTCAATTCCTTTAAGCGAATTCAGGGATATATGCATTGCCATCATTCAGAAGTAATCTGTGTGGTTCCAGGTAAACAATAGGATTCTTGGAACTCTGCTGGATCATTTATTTTTTATACTTAGAAGTAAGAACAAGAAGAAATCTTGCATAAGCAAGGGTATTACTCGTATGAGACCTCATCAATAGAAAAAAAAATGTCTCCTAAGTAGCTCTAGAGTACATTATTTATTGATTTTCTATTCTTTCTGCAGTTATGGTTAGTGCTACCAGTTGTATACAAAGGTGGCACTGGCTACATGTAGCATGAACACAAGAAAGGCAACTGTGAAACTTGAAATGTACTGAATGTAATGAAGACTAGAAATTGCGTGTGGGCATAATGAACCACAGATTTCAGGATAAGAGGCACTTCTGCAGTGAACTCAGCTGAGTCAGGTAAAGGAATTATAGACTCTCATCTGATTGAGCCTTACCTCAAGGGTTTTTTTCCCCTGAAGAGGACAAATTCCCTATTTAAGCAAAGACCTTGGAAGATCTTTATGAGGGACCATTTGTAAGTTGTGTAGAAGCAAAGCCAAATTCTCTCTTCATGCTTTGAGTGATCTGAGAACAAGAAATAGATACACAAATTAGGTGTGATATGAGTTTTTCCTCATTAGCTTGGAAGTTTCTTGCTTTCTTTTCAGAACGGTGGAAAGGTTTAAGCAACTGAAAGTCTCTCCAGTTAATTTTCAGTTAATTAATTTTCAGTTAATTGAATAACAAACAGTTTCTTCCTACCATTCTCACTTCTCTTATTGTCACTAATAAATAATTTCTGGAATAATAGAATTTAAAAAAAAAAAAACCAAGCAGCTTTTTGTTTTTCATCTGGGTCAGAATTAATTTCTGTCCACATAATGTGTCAGAATTTCCTTTGGAGCCATCCTCTGAACTAGAGAGTTCTCTGTGTTATCACAGCTCCTCAGTAAAACTGGGGTTTTTTTCAGTTTTCTGCTTACTGACCATCACATAACATCAATTATTCTGGGAAACTTAGTTCAAGGAAGGACTATTACTGAAAGGAGAAAGTGGATGACACCCTGTCTTTGCTCCTGATAAACATGTAATAGTTGAAGTCATTACTAGACTAATGAAGGGGGGATTATCCTTAGTTCAATAAACTAAGGAGAAATATCATGTTTCACAATAGAAAACCCCAAACTGATCAAAATTAACTGATTCAGTATCTCATATTTTCCAGAACTTTTGATTTGATGGAAATGCGGTGCTTAGGGACATGATTTTGTGATGACCTGGCAGTGCCGTGTTAATAGTATTCAGCCTGATGATCTTGATGGCCTCTTCCAACCAAAGAGATTCTGTGATTTTGTGATTCTCTGAAATGCCAGTGTTGTGTCTCAATCTGAATATAAAAAGGCAGGAGGGTTTTTCCACCATCAGATCTCCAAGTATCTTAACTAGTCTATATCCATGCAGATCACTTCTCTCTTCTGAAGTGTTGTCTTACGAAGATCAATAGTATTTGCCCTTTGACAATTTTCCCCAGGCCTTTACGTATCCACAAATGTTTGCTTCATTTCTGGAGCAAAATGAAAGCACTGCAAGCATTTCATGTTTACATGAAAGCTTATTGCTGTAGTAAGCATCCTGTAGTTGTACAAACTTGTAGCCCAAGTAATAAATTCATATCCCATCTCTTACAATGAACAGAGTTGACATTGCATTGCCTGTATACACAGCGCTCCCCATATCAAACACAACTCCAAGCCCTGCACTCCTGCTTTGCTTCATTGCTTTCAGAAGGCACTCAAGCAGGCCTTGAAAAATTGTTCTGTTTCACTAGTTGCTGTCTCATTGTTTGGAACGCATTCTTATTAGCTTTGTCTTTAGCACATAAGAACCTTGAAGAGTAGCTAAGTAGATCAGATCACTAATTCCTGTGAGCTAAGAAACTGAACTATTTTCTCTTGTATTTTCTAATTTAAGCTCCTCGTGGCCTACATAAAATTGTTGCCTTTTGTGTAGTCGAGAAGGTCAGGAGAAGCTGCAGCCAAAAAACAAAGGAGACAATAATGCAACAATAATACTTAGAAAGTTTAATATTAGTGCATGAATGCTCAGTGCTTCCAGGAAAATGAATTTTCTGAAAACATTAATTACTCCATTCCTAGATCCTACGCAAGTTGCATAAGAGCGATGCTAAATGACATTGAAGGTTATAGAGATAGATACAGCTCTCTGACACTTTTCTGGGTCTCTCACACTTTGAGCAGATCAAATATGATCTGAAGTCTTCCTCAGCTGAGACTATTGCTGCCATGATTCCTAAGGTCTTTATATATCTGGATGCTGATAGTCTCATCAGCCACTGGAATGAACTGGCCTAGGGAAGTGGTGCAATCACCACCCCTGGAGTGATTGAGGAAAGACTGGGTGTGGACCATGGTCTAGTTGATGTGGCGGATTTGATGATCTCAGACATCTTTCCAGCCTCAATAATTCTGTGATTCATTCTTCACCAAGAGGTGGATTTCCCTCATACGAAGCTGGATGACTACCACATAGGTGTCTACATCTGAGCAGCTCTCTTTGGATTCTCTTTATAGACAGGAAAAAAGGGTGCCCTTAGTATGGTGCTCATCTGTTCTGCCTCAAGATGAGCTAAATCACCGAGTGAATTGCCCAGATTCCCACTACTTGCAAAGAGTCAAGTATCTGTCTTAAATACTTGCATGAGCCTCATGAATTTTGCCACAATGTACGACCACAAGGATGAGATTCATAGGGCTCACAACCTGTACAGAGCAAGATCAGGTACCAGCAGATTAGTTCTGCATAAGGAGCTTAATGTCACGCATAGATCTCATCTGGCCAGTCTGCAAGGTGTTGCACAGTGTGTGAACTTAATGGTTCGGAGACCAGTTAAAATACCCGTTCGCTGTGCTGCAGGCTTCCTGGAGTCTGTAATTGGTAACACTGTGCAAGCACTCAGTTTCTGTTTGGCCAGTGTTTGCTATTGGGTTCTGTGAAATTTTTATGACAATTTTCCTGGTATTTACACTTCTCTTTCTGTTTTCTCTGTTCTGTCCTGAACTTTTATTTTGAGAGGAAGTATAGTCTTATGACAGGGAAATATTTGAAAATTCAGTTCCTCAGAGCATCAGTCAAGTAAAAGAACAAAAAAACCCCAAACCACACAACAACAAAATGCTTGACATTATTTTGAATGACAAATAATTTTGATTCCTGCTTTTAAGGGGACCTAGGTCATAACACTCTTTCTCCCTCAGCATTTTGAATTAGTGATGCATTGCTCTTTTGATTTTTTTTTCTCTAGCCATTATAGGAAAATTTTGAAGAAAACCTTCCTTCTGCATCTGACCACAAATCCTGAGGTAGCAATTCCTTCCAAGGTTAATTTCAGCAGTTCTGTTCTCTGTGATTTTCTTTGTACAGAGCCAAGGGCATACACTTTCCCAGAGATGGACCTGGCTGGGCTATGCTTTCCTGCTCTGCTCTTCCACATGGTTTTTCCCTATGTAGCCCCCCCTTCCTTGCTGTATTCTAATGGTCCCAAGGGATGTTTCTGGCAGTTGCAGGAGGTTGGTGCCCTGCAGTGTGCGGGGGCAGGAACGAAGCAAAAAGACCATCTGCTTTCTGAAGCCTTGGTCACTTGAGCAGCAGCAGCATCCATCCCTGCTGGCTATATCAAAAGGAAAGCCTGGGAGCTGCAACGGATGGAGAGGTTGCTTTTGCCAGTGCTGGATACTGAATGTGTGATCAGCTACCAGGATGTGTGGTAATTGCTTCCTGCAGCTCATAATATCTTACACTAATCTTGACTCAGCTAGAACCACTGATTCCTTAACCCTTTCCCTCAAGGATTCAAGATCACTTAGCAGCTGCTCTGTTCAGTCTCTGTTTAGATGTTGATTTTAATTCAGTAAGTTCTCTGGGTCAGAAAGCTTCTGAGCATGAAGACAGCTGCTGACAATTTTTTCATGGTAGCATGTGAAACTCACCCTTACATGTGCTAGAGATTTCTGACTTTTGTTGTGGTAGTCTGAACAAAAGGAGCACCAGCTGGCAGCATAACTTCTAATTTTGGTTTTGGAAAAACTTCAAAGGCACTTTAACCCATTTGTCTGTAACTTTCCTTGTTTCCTTATTTCCTTTCTTTTTTTTCTGCACAAATAAGCAGGAGATGTGCATCGTTGAATTTAATATATCTCATAAAACAGAAGCATACTGGTTTTAAACAAGCAAAGTGAAAATCCCTGATTTCACACAGGAAACACAGAATCATAGACTAGAATCATAGAATCATCAGGGATTGAAAGATCATCTAGTCCAATCCCCCTGCCACAGCAGGACACCCAGACCAAGTCATAGAACAGAATATTACATATTGGAAGCAACCTGGAAAGATCATCCAGTCCAATCCCCCTGTCAGCAGGATCACCCAGACCAGGTCCAGGCAGGTTTCAAATGTCTCCAGAAAAAGAGACTCCACAAACGCCCCCAGGCGACCCCCTCCAGCACCACACCGCCCTCCCTGGGAAGAAGTTATAGAATCGGTCAGAGTTGGAAGGGACCACAGGATCATGCAGTTCCAAGCCCCCTGCTATGAGCAGGGACACCCCACTCTAGAGCAGGCTGTCCAGAGCCTCATCCAGCCCGGCCTTAAATGCCTCCAGGGATGGGGCCCCAACCACCTCCCTGGGCAACCCATTCCAGGCTCTCACCAATCTCACAGTGAAGAACTTCCTCCTCACATCAAGTCTAAATCTCCCCATCTCCAGCTTTGCTCCATTCCCCCTAGTCCTGTCGCTACCTCAGATCCTAAAAAGCCCCTCCCCTGCTTTTTTGTAGCCCCCTTCTGGAATATACTGGATACTGGAAGGCCACAATAAGGTCACATGGGAGCTTCCTCTTCTCCAGACTGAGCAGCCCTGACTCTCTCAGTCTGGCCTCATAGGAGAGGTGCTGCAGCCCTCTGATCACCCTCACAGCCCTCCTCTGGACTTGCTCCAGCACATCCACATCCTTCTTGTAATAAGGGCTCCAGAATATGGCTCTTCCTTCTGTCACCTCCAGAATTTAAAGAACTTTAGAACTGATGGAAAGGACCAAGGCTTTACTCTGTGTGATGCCTTTTGAAATGTTAATTTAAAAGGGAGAAAAACCTCTCAATTAGAAGCAATGTCATGCCCTTTGGGTATGATCCCCTTATTAAAGTTTGCTCTGATGACATTGTTCTGCTTATTTTGTAACTGGATCTGATGCTGATAGATTTGGGATAGGGGGTGTTTCTGATGAACAGGGTAGAACTGAAATTATCTCCTTCCTGCATTTGCAATTTAAATAGATCTCTGTAGAATTAATTGCTTGTGGTACAAATGCTTTTTTTCTAAGTTGTAACTGGATTCATCAAGGCTGATTCCCTTGCTCAGTTGCACACTTCCTACAGTAACCAAATCTCCCTAAAAAATATATTATTTGCAAACCTGTTAGAATGAAATGAGAATTGAGTGCACCCTCTGTAAGTTTGCAGATGACACCAAGCTGGGGAGGTTTGTTGACCTGCTGGAGGGTAGGGAGGCTCTACAGTGGGACCTAGACAGGCTGGATTGGTGGGAAAAGGCTGATTGTATGAGGTTCAGTAATTCCAAGTGCTGGGTCCTTTGCTTGGTCATAACTCAGTGGCAGACTACAGGCTTGGGGGGGTGAGTTGGAAAGCTACACATATGAAAAAGATCTGGGGTTATTGATTAACAGTTGTCTGATTATGAGCCAGCAGTGTAGCCAGGTGGACAAGTAAACTAACAGCATCCTGGGTTGTACTAGAAATAGAGTGGCCAGCAGGAGTAGGGATAGAATCATCCCCTTGTATTCAGGACTGGTGAAACGGCACCTAGAATATTGTGCTCAGTTCTGGGCCTCTCACTACAAGAAGGACATTTTGGTGCTGGAGTAGGTCCAGAGAAGGGCAATGAGACTTGAGAAGGGTCTGGAGTACAAGTCCCGTGCCAGTCAGGAGCAGCTGAGGTAGCTGGAGTTTAGCCTAGACAAAAGGAGGCTCATGGGAGACCTTACTGTTCTCTACAGCTAGTTGAGAGGGGGTTGGAATGGGGAGGAGAACAGCCTTCTTTCCCTGGTGGAAATTGATAGGGCCAGAGGCAGTGGTTGCAAGATGCATCGGGGAGGTTTAAGCTGTATGTTAGGCAGGATTTCTTCACTGAAAAGATCATCAAACATTTGAACAGGTTGCCCAGGGCAGTGATGGAGACTCCATCCCTGGATATATTTAAAATGCGGATAGATATAGCGCTTAAGGACATAGTTTAGGGGTGTCCAGGCAGTGCTGGGTTGAAAGTTGACCTTGATCTTAAAGATTTATTCAAATGAGAGAAATTCTATGAGAAAACAGGCTTTATTCTTTAGTAGATTTCTATCCTCCCAGTGGTAGAAACTTTGCATATTTTTTAACTCGTTTTAGTGTTATCTCACCTGTTACATGGACTCTTATAAGGAGCTTGATGGGTTCCCAACTGAGCCCTTCTAACTGATGGTTTAGCAGAGAGAAAAAGAGTAGTGATCTAAATGTCCCATTAGTGACTAGTGTAGAGCAGCAACTCCAATAAACAGTTTAATCTTATTGTTAAAAGAAAAGTGGTGCTGTTATAGCGTGAGTAATGGAGAGGTACTTTTGTGTACTTCAGAGAACGTTTAGTATGAGAATACTTATGGAAAGAACTAGGTTGTGAGCATTATGAGCCAACTGGAGGCAAAAACGTGTCTACATGAAAGAACTTCTTTTACAGGTGCATCTGTGCCCCAACAAATTATTTCCTATTTTTTAGATAGCTGCTTAATATTTTATGTGTCTTCCTAGTTTCTGTAGCCATGACTCATCTTTCCAGACTGCCAGGTTTGCTCCAGGCTGTTGTCAGGTGAGGAGATGTTGCCCTTCCTTTTGCATCTGCACTGGATGGAGAAGTGACCAGCCTCAGATCACTTCCAGCTGTTCCTAACCAGCAAAATTACTTTGCTATCCTACCAAAGAGCTTATGGCCATCTTCATTAGCCTGAGTACGATAAAACAAACCACACTTGCTGAAATAATTTGGCTTCCAGTAATAGAAATGCTACTCTTGATTGTGTCGAGCAGCAACTGAGCAGGAAAATTATAATAACTAGGAACAAGTCAAGGATGAGCAGCTGAGGCTGGATTGGAGTTGGTGACTTCAGCCAGGGCAGTGGTGAGAAGAAATGAGCTGGCATCTTGCCTCCTGAAGGGCCACTTGGATCACATTTTAAACTACAGTGAGGAGGCAGCCTGTAGGTGTCCCTTTCCAGGCCCTCTCTGCTGTCCACTCCCTTCTGCTCTTGTCTCAGATTCCCTGTGATTTAAACACACATTTGTAAGTATTAATGCCAGAAATTTCTCCTCTGCAGCTCCAGTATTTTGAAACAGCCCTCCTCTGTGCTTCAGTGATTTACATGTGCTCATCAAACATTCACTGCGAACAAGTCATGTATTCCCTTGTCTTAAACAACTAATTGTTTCCTTCCAATGATGATTTATCTCCATACTCAGTTAATTTGGTCTTTTGAGGTGCAGTCCTTTAGGGTGCCACATAACATGAAGCTTTGCAGCAGGCGTACATTTGGAAAAAGCAGATGGATGGTAAAAAGCTTTAGTTTATGTTTCCAGATGCATTTCTGTGGAAGCAGTGCACATTTTTCCAGTCTGCAGAAAATATCAAAGAAGAGAACATAAAGTGAAAATGTTTTCTGTGCACTGCACATGTTTCATCTCACCAGATGTAGATACCAACATTTATAGAATCGTAGAATCATTAGTGATAGGAAGGAACCTTGAAAGATTATCTAGTCCAATCCCCCTGCCACAGCATCATCACCTAGACCAAGTCACACAGGAAAACATCCAGGCAGGTCTGGAATGTCTAACAAAAAGGAGATTCCACAACCCACCTGGGCAGCCTGTTCCAGTGCTCTGTCATCCTCACTGTGAGGAAGTTCCTTCTGATAGTTATATGGAACCTCCTATATTCCAGCTGGCACCCATTGCCCCTTGTCCTATCACCAGATGACCTTGAGAAGAGCCTGGCTCCATCCTCCTGACACCACCCCTCACACATTTATAGACATTAATGAGGTCACCCCTCAGCCGTCACCCCTCAGCCTCCTCTTCTCTAAACTAAAAAGACCCAGCTCCCTCAGCCTTTCCTCATACAGGAGGTGCTCTACTTCCTTCGTCATCTTTGTTGCTCTACGCTGGACACCCTCCAGAAGCTCTATGTCTTCTTGAACTGAGGGACGCAGAACTAGACACAATACTCCAGGTGTGGTCTCACTAGTGTAGAGGGGAGAAGAACCTCCCTCGATCTGCTAACCACCCCCTTTTCAGATGCACCCCAGGATGCTGTTGGCCCTCTTGGCCACAAGAGCACATTTATGACAGAACAGTCCCCTGATGTTTTGAGGCATTTTTACAACAATAGCTGTGCCTTTCCAAAGTTAAACAAGCAAAATTATTTCCTAAAAGTGCTTTTACTCTTCCTCTGATATGACTATGAGGCCATGCTGACTTACTCTAACTTGTGCATCCACTCTGTAGGGGTTTAGTCTCCTACCCATAGCAGCCTTTTTGTGAAACAAGTGGACAGTCTACTCCACAGCACTATCTCACTTTTTGGAGAAAACATCATTATAGGAACGGAAAGAAACACAAGGAAGATAAAGGAATATTTATCGTAATGAGATATTAAAATGAAACCTGTGAAGCATTGAGGAGATTCAAGGATTGATTGACATGCTGAACTAACTATAAGGGCACTGACTTTTTAGCTAAGAAAGCTTTACATAGTGCAACAAGAGTAGTGACTGCCTGAATGCTACGTTCTGGACTGGCTTTTGGCTCCTGGCTTTCATTTCTGAGAGGCAATGAAGAAGAGGACACAACATGCCATTTCATAAAAGGAGGCTTGAAGGCCAAGTGGCCTGATTCATATTTCTAATACAGGGCATGCTTGCTATTGCAGAACTCCTCGTTGATTACATGTTTTCATCTAACAAAAGCTTCACCCCTTGCTGGGGTGAAAAACAGGACGAACAATCTCATCAGTAAAAATGTGGGCAAATTTAGCTCATGTAGTTAAAAGAGATCCGCATTCCATAGAGCTCAGTGAAAAAAACCCTCAGACCCTACGCTTTTCACCCTCTGCTTAATTAGATTACCGTCGGCTTAATTATCTCCTGGTACTATTATAATGCTTAACAACATCTTCAACCTCCAGATGAGTCTGTCCATATTGGATTCAGCTTTTTTATGTCTTCCTCTCACACAATTCAGGGCATAAAAGATGCATCCAGGGATTCTCCTGGAGGATTTGACAGAACACTGCAAAAGAGCACTTGATTTTGCCTTTATTGCACCACACATGAGTGCCTCCATCTCGTTAATGTAGGAAATGTGTTATCTGAGGGAGAGGAACTTGGAAGTTTGGAACATCACTGGCGTGTTTTCGAGCCTCTGTTTTTTTGTTTTATCTATTAGATGGCATGGCAAATTAAATGTCTCATCATGATGAAATAGCAGCTTTTTTCCAATGTGTCCATCTGGCAAGAAAACTGTATTTTTGTCAGTGCACTAGCCTCCGTCCCACAGGGGGCCCGACTGGCTTCCAAGCCATAATAAAGGAAATGACAAGCTGGATTAGTTTTTGCTGGGCTGTTCTTTTTATGCTGAAAGCATTTATTTGTTCACTTTCACAGGGGATCCTTCCCTGAAAACTTTTTCATCTGAAAGCCTACATATTTTGCAGAAATGTTAGCTGTGTAGCATCTGCATTGCTTCCACCCCTTCTACAAAACTGCTCTTTTCTGAGTCTGTTCTTTCCTGTCCTTGTGGTCTTATTCTCTTTGTAGACCCTGGCATGGCTAAACATACTGCTACTTCTAATCAATGATTTTTCCAACACAGTTACTAATTGCCAGTGCCAATATGTTAGTAACTTGTAGTCTTGAATCTCATAGTCTGCAAAATCCCAACTCCTTATACATCCTCTATTTCCTTCCTTAGATCACACTTTCTACTCCCATATGTGTGGGATTGTGTGCCTCTTAAATCAAGAGATCTTTATAAGGCACATCCACTAGAGAAATAAATAGTCTCTGTAATTGCAGGAAAGACCTGCTGTCCTCTGTGGTCTGATTGTGTTGCCTGTGCAGTATGGTCACTTCCTACACCTCTGATGACCAGGAGGTAAAGTCATTAGTAAAAGCTGAGCTGGTGCAAAAGTGTATGAGGAATATGTTGGGAATGGACTGCCTGGGTTAGGAGGGAAGCGAGCAAATCATGAGTTCTGGAGCAGCCAGACCCAGTGGCATAATGTAGTACAAACACAAATATCTCAGGGTGATATTTGTTTTTGTACAGTGATTGCAAGGCTACTGTGACAGGCTGTACACCATAGCTTAACTCTAGTGTAAAGATGACTTTAACTCTGTTCATGTCATGATAAGTTCATCTCACAGTCATGGACTTCTTTTATCTGAAAGATTTAACTGAAATCAAAGTCATCACTTTGTCCTTTACTGTCTCTTCCCCATTCTAAATATTTAGAGTACTTTTAACAGCACCAGTGATATATCTTGGCTGAACAAAAGCAATGACTGTGCCTGAACCCTTGTAGCCCCTAAGAAAGCCCATCTTGACCAGGATCATGCCAGAGTAGGGAGCAAAACTAGAGGTTTAACAGAGCTGCTTTCAACTAGCCGCTCTGTCCCACTGGGACTAGTATATCATATTTGAACATCTTGCCCTTTATCACTGAGATAATTAGGGCATGCCTGCCCCATGGATGTAGAGAAACGCAAACCAGCTTTGCACTTAACTCTGAAGACAGAAATGCTGTGTCGACTGAACACTTCTATCTTCAACAGCTTTGGCACTTCTGTACCTTGTTCCAAATCATGGTGTAAATCAGCCCTTAATGAGAGGGAAGGAAAGGTACTAAAAGACCACAAAAGAATCTTAACAGAGCTTTTCAACCCTGGTTCTCTGACATAGGAGCTTCAGCACCCCTGGAAGCTCCCAAGGATCAGTATAATACTGTGGACATAATGAGACCAAATGCACTTCTGAGTTCTGCCTGACTTCAAGGGAGAGATGCAGGTTTCTTTATACATTCACAACAGCAAAAAGTACCCCTTCTAACAACAGCAACACAGGCTACTGTTTCTCCCATCTTCAGAGAGGACAGCAATGCATCAGGCTCCAGGTGATCAGATGTTTCACAGAAAAATGGGAATCTCTTACTGGAAAGACAGGAATGGGCTTGAACAAGACATCACATAGAAAGGCACCAAAGTGAGGTCTGAGCTTTGCTAAAGAGGAGATAAAATCTTCTAACATGTCCCTTACTTTCTGAAGTGTGCTTCTCCTTCTCTAAAGTGCATCAAAAGATTATTTGGAAGAAAAATAAACCCAAAAATTAATTTCTTGTCCATACCACCCCTGTACATGCAGTCTTTCTGTCTTACTTACATTTTATATTAAAATATAGAGTGCAAACAAAGGTGCAGTTTTTCAGAGTTTCTGGAAAAAGGGCCCAGAAAAGCAGCCTAGAACAATGGAGAGTTATTGTATTTACACAGTTTATTAGGGTTGGAAGGAGACTTCAAAGGCCATCGGGTCCAACCCTCCTACTGAAGCAGGATACAAATTACTGAAAAGCTTAACTGCCTAAAAGCCTAAATCAAACCATTCAAAAATTCATCCACATGGGTCTGAAACATCTCCAGACAAGTGGACTCCACAACCTCCCTGGGCAACCCATTCCAATATTTAAAGAATACTCTAACATCTGAAAAAGTTTTAGCTCATACAGAGGTGAAACTTTCTGTGCTCAAGCTTGCGTCCATGAAGATGATGAAGGAAGTAGAGCACCTCCCTTACGAGGATAGGCTGAGGGAGCTGGGTCTCTTTAGCTTGGAGAAGAGGAGGCTGAGGGGTGACCCCATTCATGGCTATAAATATGTGAGGGGCAAGTGTCAGGAGGATGAAGCCAGGTTCTTCTCAGTGTCATCTAGTGATAGGACAAGGGGCAATGGGTGCAAGCTGGAACAGAGGACATTCCACATAAATTTCAGAAGAAACTTCTTCACA
>VZRI01008367.1:168-31832 GCA_013397515.1 Upupa epops | reverse complement strand
AAAATAAAGATTTGGTATGTAAATCTTTTCTTCTATGCTGTTGCTATGGCTGCCCAGAAATCCCCAGAGAAGAAGCTGAACCAGAAACTTTAGGTTTCATTTTTAAAACCTAATTTTACAGTGTAACTGACAGCTTGGATTGTACCAGAAGTAGCTTTCTCAGGCAGACCAGAGCAAGATGCCTAACTAGGTGAAAATACTTTTACACTTCACAATGATGGTCTCATTTATAAGGCAGATTAAAAAAAGTATTTGTTAGGGTTACCAGCAGGAATAAACCACATGTTGTTCACTCAATTACCTAATTATCACTGGCTTGTATATCTTCTAAGCACTGGAGGCCTAGATACCATGACAATCTTATCAAGGGAGAGAAAAGTGGGATGCAGTTTCCTTGGAGTTGCTTATCTTTCTATATTGCCCATACCAGCATACAACCCTTGCCCACACATCAGGGAAACTGTTAAAGTTACATGAAATAAATCATCATCAAGGTTTTTTAAAGCATCAGAATCCCACAGAAAGACAATTTTTAAGAGATCATACAGTTTTGAATAGAACTTCTGAAATTTTTTTCAGTAACAATGGTGTCTTCAGGTAAAATGAAATTTCATTTTAATATTCATTTTGGCAGAACTGCATTTTAAAAATTATAAATATTTAAATAACAGTTTTAACTACTTTCAGAATATATTTTTACTTTTGAAAGTAAATATATGTTAAAGTTCATTGAATATCTAGGCATTTTGAAATAAGAGTTAGAAGATTATATTTAAATAATTCAGAATTTCTTTTTTCTCTACAAAATCTGCTTTAGGAAAAAAATATTCCAAAAGTCAAACCCCATGCTTATTCTTGCTTTGGAACACAAAGGTGTACAGCTGTGGAATTTCCTAAAAGCCACCAAGGAAATTATTCCAAAATATTGGCTGTCTGTTTTGAAAACATATAGTTTGTGCAGTTCAATAGTTTTCTATCAATATGGTCAGATGATATTACCATCTAATGAATTCTGGTACAAATATCCTTGCCCTAAATAGAGAATCAGCTGAAGACTGAGGCTTCTTTAGTTAATTTTAGTGTTAAGACAACCCAATTTATTAGAATATTCCTTGGCATAATAAATATACATTGACGTTAACAAAGTTTTTTTTTCCAGTCTGTTTAAAAACATAATTTTCATTCTTGGTTAGTCCAGTGATTTAGTGTGTTCTTCAACTGCCCAGTGACAGTTTCAGTTACGATTGCAATTTATTCTTTCAACATTACTGATCCAAGTAACAAAAAAATCAGCTATTATATCTGGTAATCTGTCATAATTATCTGCACCTTAAATTAGGGATTTTATGATGAATTTCATTAATACAATAGCTTCATTGTAAGCATCAGACAAGCTCAAAAAAAAAAAAAAGAAAAAGGAATAAAAAAGTGCTTTGACTGAAAACAAGCTGTTTTAGGTTCCAATTCACTAAAAATATCTCGTTTAGAATCATCAGGCAGATGCAGAAAATGGTTCTTGTCCTTCTGTTCATTTCTACAACATATTAACAATGCTTTTGAAAAAATGCACTTCCGTCAATAGGAAGAATGCCATAATTACCAGAAGTTTTATCGGTGGATGAATTTGAGTATCAACACTGGTATTGTGCTCTGTCCTTCATTACTCACCTACATTATGTTCTGCTCTACTTCATGAGTGTTCATTGCCGAAATCGGTTTTCTCCAGAAGAACAATACTTTTCTTAGGCCTTGATTTAGAATGACTGAATAAATGAAACCCTAAGAAAAAAGAAGACAAGTGGATTAGTCAGTTTAGTTCAAGGCTAAAGAGATAGAGGTTTTATATTCCTACTTCATTGCTTTACAATCACATCAGTATTTCAGGTTCACAGATTCACAGAACGTTGGGAGGGACCTCTGTAGACCATCTTGTCCAATGCTCCTGCTTAGGCAGGGTCACATACAGCATGATGCCCAGGACTGTGTCCAGGCATGTTCTGGGTGTCTCCAAAGAAGTGAGACTCCACAACTTCCCTGGGCAACATGTGCCAGTGCTCAGTCACCTCCAAAATAGAAAAAAAATTCCTGTTATTTAGAGGGAATGTCCTATGCTTCAGTTTGTGACTATTTCTTCTTGTCCTGTCACTGAACATCAACGAAAAGAGCCTGGCTCTATCTACTTTACATTAACTCTTTAGATATTTGTACATGCTGATGAGATCCCCTGTGACTATTCTCTTATCCAAGCCAGGCATTCTTGGCTTTAAAACCTTTACATATATGTGAGGTACTTGAGTCATTTAATTGTATCAGAGAATCTTTGCTGGACTCTCCTGTAGCTGTGTATATCTCAGTGCTCAATCAATTCCTTTTTTTTTCATGACAATCAGAGAATGTAAGCAGAATTGGAAGCTATAATATCACGAAGACAAAGAAATAAAAATTACAAAAAAATATAGAGATACACATCAAGTTGAAGTAAAGATGTCAGGTGAGACTGTGATCTTTTGTTCTACCTCATCAAGAAAATGAACAATGCAAAAAAATTTTGTTTAAAGAATGTCTTTCAACACCTGCTATGCAGTGACTACTTTTCTTGTGACTGGTTATGTGCCCTGGGAAATGCAAAAACATAATCTAGGTATGCATAAGAGAGAAGTTAATTAGTTTATCTTCCTGATGGGAAGACATTAGCAGTGCAGGAAGACACTGCCTGTTGGAAAGCTTTTTCACAATACAAAATTTTAATCCTTCATATCGATATCCAGTTGCTGACTATGATGGCAGAGGTCACTGCAAACATACCAGCAAGTCACACCTCTGAGAATACTGCTGGAAAGATCATGTCTCAGTATCGATTTATATGGACAGCTTTCTCCTAAATTTGTTGGTGAAGCCAAAGGGAACTGCTTAACTCTATCAATGCACCATGCTTTGAGAGTGAGAAAATATTGTGGGGTTTTTTTATTGCCACTCAATACCTTTGTGGGTTTTTTTTTAATTCTTTTCTATCCAAGTTCAAATGCAATTTGTCCTGCACAGTCATTGCCCAAAGTGGACAATATAATTAATCATCTATCCTTATGTACTTCTGACTTAAAATGACATTTAGCTGAACACTGTTACCCTATCTCTCCCCTTGAATAATTTTGAACCATGTAAGCATGAATTTTCTTACTGGCTCTTTTTCTGTCACTTAGAATGTCACTTCGGAATTTAATCTAATAAATAAAAGTATGTTGATTTTATCACTGTTCTAATAAATATTGTTTACCTTCCTCCAGAAATGAGTTTTAGACTCCTAGGATGACCAGTCTGAGTTTCCTTTTTGAATAGCTTTCTACATTTATACATCAAATACCTTGCATCTTGAAAATAGAATATAAGTGATGTAAAATTATGTTTGCTACAATAAAAACCTAAATCAACTTCCAGTTTCTTTATAACCGTCTGGACAAGAAAACTCTTTTTTAAAATCTGCACTAACCTAATGTTCATTTAAGATAACACTGTCTCCTAGGCTACTTATATTTTTATCTGCAACTGATAAAAATCTGTGGGTAGGGCACATCGTCTTGTTTCTTTTTCCTTGCTTTATATAATGAAATAACTATATGCAGCTGATTCTTTCTTTTGAAAAATTGTTCTTTATTGTTAGAAACAACAAAGAAACTAGGATTTTGAGCAGCATAGGAAGCAGTGTGTTTATTTAAGATGACTGTAAAAATTTCTTTATTAAGTCTACGAAGGAATGGCGGAAAACTTGCAATTATTTCAGAAGATCCTTTTCTGTCTTTCACATTTCTGTGACATTGTCTTGGCTTATTCAACCATCTCATTATTAATTTTGGAAGATATCAAGACAAATGTCTGTGAACATAAAAAAAACCCCAAAATTCAAACTAAAATAAAATTTTATAAAAAACTTCCTGTCACTGCATTGCCAGGTTCCCATGCTGATTCGATTTAGGAGCATATATTAACTATCAATCTTTTAAAAAGGCCTTTCTTGTGCAAAATAAATTAACACACACATTGTTCTCATTTTGCAGCTTTTCTAAAAGATGAAATCTTATTGCCAAAGAAGCAAGCATTTAAGAACATGGGGAAAAAAAAGAACAACAAAATTACTTGGTGAGGGAAAAAGAAATTCCCAGCTTTCTGGCACCGATTGATCACAGGCACATCTGGCTAGGAACCAGGACATTCAAGCAGACCCACACATCAATGTGGGAAAAGATATTTTTCAAAGTGAGTAGGTCCATTTTCATAACCACCACAGTGAATCACCTTAGAGGTCTTTTCCAGCCTCAATAATTCTGTGCATCATAAGCAGCAAACATAATACTTTTGTTTGGTTTTGCTAGACAACATTGACGTGGACTCCATTGAAAATCTTTTTCTTAACAGGTTCACTGGAAAGAAAGCTGTAAGATTAATTTTTGTTCACACTCAGTGCCACTACTGAAGGCAAAGACCTCAGGAGCAGTTTGTACATTTGCATCACCTATGCAACTGCTTGTGTTAAGAAAGTTGTCAGAGTAATGGTACTGCCATACCGAGACCAAGTCGTTCTTTTGCAGATTCAAGAATAGGTATAAATACGCTGCATGAAGCTATCTATGTTTGCAAAGATAAATCTTTCATAGTAGTGTTATAACTTAAATGCTACAACCATGCCCTGGATTTTGGATAACTGTCTTCTAGCATGAAAAGTCCTTGACTTGGAATAATTGATTTACCTTTTAGTTATTTTGAATTAAATTCTTTAAATTCTTTAAGTGTTTATTATTTATCTCATAGGTTTCCATTAATATAGCTTACCAGAATGACAGTCCCACTACTTCCAGATTGTTTAGTTTTAATAACTAAATAAGATGACAATCCGCATATTGCTATCTCCTATCACTGTTGTTCCAATGACATATATTGTATTTCTTCTCAAGTACTGTTTCATTTTGAGACACTGGTATAATCAATATAGATAAAGATACTAATCAATAAAAGTGATGCACTTTAACTGAAGCCATTATCCTTTCTTATTGGCTATTAACAATTATGTATTATTAATACTATTTTATGCTGCAAAAATTTAAATGACAAACAGCAGTTGTTGTTACAGCCAATTTAACCATCTAGCACCATCTTGAGGTTAAACTGATCTTGACATTTTATAATAAATGGCCATTATTCAATCACAAGCTCAATATAAGCTCTAGAGTAAAGCAGTTACCCATCTTTCAGCAGAAAAAACAAAGGACTTCATTAGATATAAAACATACTATAGATGAGTTTTCTTGGCTTTATTGCTTCAACTATAAGACATTTCTATTAATTCTGCTGAAATTTAAGTTTAAAAATTTACTCTAAAGCACATTTTTATACTGCAACTCTTCCTGGATACTACACACAGAAATGATCAAAGGGAAGTTCTAAGGTTTACATCTTTATACACAAGTTGTCCCAGAAGACATGTTCCATTTTTACTGGAAATAAGTTTAACATTTACCTCTGCACAAAAACATGTATTTACAGAATATGCCTTATTCTAAATGAGAATTGACCACCCAGAGACAACTCCTTTTAAAAACTGATTTCTTTCTAAATGAGAATATATGGTTATGACTTCATATGAAGTTTTAAAGTTTTGGAACATAATGAAAATGTCAGAAAAAAGTCCAGATTTACAAGTTTTTTTAACTGCTCACACTATATTTGAGCCAGATCATGACACATTTTGAATGATGAGCATGGCATGATTACAGATTGGAATGAAAAGGAATAAAGGCTGAGATCTTTTCAAGAAAGCCAGACAACAGCGAGGAACCTGTTGAGTTTCTCCAAACTTGCCAGATTTTTGACATTCTTGAATAATACATATAATAACACATTTGCATGTATGGTAATGGAGGATCAAGTTAGAGCAGTTGCATGCCTATTTTAAACATTCAAGTAACTTCTGCGCTACTGCACTGAACTACTTGATGAAAATCATGGGTTTGTCATGTGTGTTTGAGTAAACAGCCTTAGTTTTACAAGAAGATCACAGATCAGTAATCAGTCAAACAGTCTTTGCTGTGTTGATTATCACTATTTGGAAATACTTTAAGTTCCAAGAGCTGAAATTTTCATTCAATTGAAGATTCAGTTTATATTTAATAAGGAAATAGGAACATTTAGAGCTCAGACAAGAGTAAAAACATTACTTCTGTAACACTAGGTATCAAGACTTTGTGAACATTGTTATTTCTGTCTCAAAACCTGCCTGCATATGCAGAGTGGAGGAAAAAATAATCTAAAATTCACCTACCCTTCTTAAAACTGTCCATGTCTTATTTCACATGTGCACATGGAAGTATATAATCACATGTGAATCTGTCTGTATATTCTAAACCAAACACATCAAACTTCAGAAATTAATTGGTGTGCATGCATTTTCTACTTCTTATCTCTGTGCAGCTTCCTTGCATCTTGAAGGAACAAACATTTAAAACTGTAGTGTTGATCTAGCTAAAACACTCCAACTTGCAACAGCTTGGCCTATGGGTTTCTGTATAGTTTAACATGAGTTTTATGTAGACTTTATCTACAAAAAGGTATATACTTTTCTGAAAACCAATTACTGTCATTATAAACATCAGGGAATGGATTTAAAAACAATGTTTATTGTAGCAACTGCATACCAGAAAGACAAAGTAAATGCAAAAAAAAAAAAATATATATATAAATTAATAACATGCAGATATCTAGGAGATGGCCCCTTCTAGAGAATCCAGTGCCCCATCTTCATCAGCAGAAGATGAAACCCAGATGAAATTCCACCAGATTTGCAACAAGGCTTTCACAAAACTGAGAAGGATATAGCTCCCACTTACACCACAGCAAGATATGCAATCCATAGGGCTAGTAAGGAACACTTCCAAATGGAATACAACTCTTATTTCATACCAAATCATTGAACCATAGGGTTAGAAGGGACCTGCAAAGGTCATCTAGTCCAACACCCCTACAACAAGCAGAGATGTCACTCACTAGACAACATTACCCAGAGCTCCACTGAGCCTGACAATGAAAGGCTCCAGGGATGGGACTTAAAACATCTCTCTAGGCAGCCTGTTCAAGTGATCCCCCACTCTCATATGAAATAACTATCTCCTGATATCTAACCCAAACCTACACTTCTCCAGATTATCCCTCATCCTACTGTTCCAAGCTCTCATGAACAGCCTTCTTATAGGCCCCTTTCAGGTATTGGAAAGTTCCTATAAGGCCACCTAGGAGCCTTCTCCTCAGACTGAACAACCCCAACTCTCTCAGCCTGTTCTCGTAAGAGAGGTGCTCCAACCCCCTGATCATTTTTCTGGCCCTCCTCTGGACACAGGTGATCATCCTTCTTGTGTTGAGGTCTCACCAGGGCAAAATAGAGGTGCACAATCACCTCTCTTGGTCTACATGCCACCCTTCTTTTGATGCATCCCAAGAGGTGTTTGGTCTTACTGGTAGCAATTGCACACTGGTGGCTCATGCCCAGCTCTTTATCCACTAGTACCTCCAGGTCTTTCTCCAGAGGACTGCTCTTCAGCCTGTCTTCCCTCAGTCTGTATTGATAGTGCTGGTTGCCCTAGCCCAGGTGCAAGACCCTGCACTTGACTTTGCTGATCTTCATGAGGTTTGCCTGGGGCCATTTTGCTTGTCCAGATCCCTCTGGGTGACATCCTGTCCCTCTGGAATGCTGACTGCACCACCCAGCAAACTTGCACCATCAGCAAACTTGCAGAAAGTGCGCTAAATGTTACTGCCTGTATCATTAACGGTCCTTACCTCAGGGGCAAGGCCAGCAAGAGTGATTTTGTGGTGGGAATCTGTTATAGAAGCAGATAACATTTTTAACAAACAGTTGAGAGAGGTTTCATATTCAATTCCCCTTCTGCTCATGGGGAACTTCAATTTTCCCTATATCTGCTGGAAATACAGGACAGCAGAAAGAGAGCAGTCCCAGAGGTTCCTGCAGAGTGTGGAGGATAAGTTCCCAACACAACTGGTGAGAGAGCCAACCAGGAAAGGTACCCTCTTGGACCTGCTTCTTGTGAACAAGGAAGACCTTGTGGGATAAGTAAAGGTTGAAGGTGGCCTAGGACACAGTGAACATGAGATGGTAGTCCTCAATCCTTGGGTATACAAGGACAGGAGTCCATAAAACTGCTGCCTTCTGGAGGGTGAACTGTGGCCTGTTCATCAGACTGATTGATAGAATCCCTTGGGAGGCTGCTCTGAAAAGTATAGGAGTCAAGGAAGGTTGGACATACTTCAAGAGGGAAGTCTTTAAAGGCACAGGAACAGACTGTCCCTGTGTGCAGAAAAATGGACCTGTGGAGAAGTCCAGTCTGGTTGAGCAGGTAGCTTCTCCAAGAATTCAGAAAGAAAAAAGAAGTGTCTCCACTTTGGAAAGAGGGGCGGGTGAATCAGAAAGCATTTCAGGATATTGTAAGGTCATGTAGAAAGAGNGAATCCTGTCGCTAAGGCTGTAGCTGTAATGTTTATATAAACAGAAGATAACTTAGGGTTGCTAGGGAAGATGTAACCTAACCAATCATGAGCTTGGCTTTTGCAATATGTATGATCTTATTAAGAACTGTATAAAAGAGCTAGTAGTTTGTAATAAAGTTGGATCTTCTTGATCACATTGATCGTTGTGCAGCCCCTTCTTGTGGCACAAAAGCTCATTTAGAACTTCATGTGGCCAGGGACAATAAAAAGTGATTTTATTAAGACATTAATAACAAAAGAAGGGCCAGAGGAAATCTCCACTCCTTATTGGATGAAGGAGGGAACAGAGTAATGGGTGACAGAGAACAGGCTGAGGTACTTAACACCCTCATAGCCTCATTCGTTAACAAAAATCCTGGCCATCCTCAGGGTAATTGGGCTCCTGTTAGTAGACAGGGATGGGGAGCAGAATATTCTTCCTGTAATGCAGGAGTAAGTAGTTAGTGACCTGCTGTGCCACTTAGATAACAAGTCTATGGGTCTGGATGGAATTCATCCCAGGATACTTAAGGAGTTGGCGCAAGAACTAGCAAAGCTGCTGTCCATCATTTATCACCAGTCCTGGCTACTGGGGAGGTCCTAGTTGACTGGAGGTTGGCCATTGTGGTGCCAATAAACAAGAAGGGCCAGAAGGAGGATCTGGGGAACTCTAGGCCTGTCAGTCTGGCCTAATTGCCTGGTAAAGTTATGGAGCAGATAATCCTGAGTGTCATTGAGTGACAACTACAAAGCAAGCAGAGGATCAGGCTCAGTCAAACCAATATAATCTCATTCCACACCTGAGTGACCCGCCAAGTGGATGAGGGGAAGGTTGTGAATGTGGTCTACCTTGACTTCATCAAAGCCTTCAACAGAGTCTCCCACAGCATCCTCCTGGAAAAACTGTCAGCCCATGGCTTGGATGGGTACACACTCTGCTGGTTTAAAAACTGGCTGGTTGACTGGGCACAAAGAGTGGTTGTGAATGGTGCCCAATCCAGTTGATGTTCAGTGGGCAGTGGTGTCTCCTAGGGATCTGTACTGAGCCCAGTCCTAGTCAACATCTGATGACCTGGATGAGGGGAACGAATCTACCCTTAGTAAATTCCTAGACGACACCAAATTGGGGGGGAGTGTCAATCTGCTGGAGGGAAGATGCTGTAGAGAGATCTGCACAGACTGTGTCAATGGGTATAGGACAACAGTGTGAGGTTTAATAAAGCAAAGTGCAGAGTGCTACACTTTGGCTACAATAACCCCCAGCAGAGCTACAGACTGGGATATGAGTGGCTGGAGAACAGCTTGGCAGAGAGGGATGTGGGAGTACTGGTTGACAAGTGGTTGAAAATGAACCAGCAGTATTCTCAGGTTGCACAAATGGCCAATGGTATCCTGGTTTGTATCAGGAATAGTATGGCCAGCATGACTAGGGATGTAATTTTTCTGACTTTATTTGGCACTGCTCAGGCCTCCCATCAAACACTGTTTGCAATTCTGAGCCACTCACTTAAAAGAAGAGATTGAGGGGGCGGAGCAATGAAGCTGGGGAAGGGACTGGATGGAAAGTCTGGTGAGGAGAGTCTGAGGAAATAGGGCTTGTTTACCCTGGAGAAGAGGATACTCAGGGGGCATATTCTCCCTATGTAGTCAGGTGGAGGTCAGGCTTTTCTCCCAGACAACTAGTGACATGATGAGAGAGCAGGGCCTGAAGCTGTACCAGGGAAGTTTATTTTGTATGTTAAGAACATCCTCATGGAAAAGGTGATCAGATGTAGGGAGTTAAGACAGTCATGGAGACAGCTGTTGGGCACACCCAGATTAATATTCATGACTGAATCAGCCCCCTGGACAGCCCCTTGGCAACTCTAACAGTATGATACATGGTCATGAGCTGTCCAGTCACAGGCCTGGTGATATGTGTCAACCAATCATAATGTGCCTCATGTAGCAATTAAGTAGTAGATTAAGTGCATGTATGACAAGAAGTTATAAAGTAGCAAAAGAGAACAAAGCTGTATTCAGTATCAGTAGCTGAGAGAAGAATAAAGAGCAAGATATCACCCATCATGTCATCCGCCTCTGATTCTTTCAAATATTTTGATTCCCAAAAACTGGGACTGGGCAGCTGACTTGAAGCTCTTTCACCATGCTCATCTTGGGACCTTTTACATCCATCTCAAATCCCAGTGAGTATGGGCACTTCTTCTGTATCACAACAGAAGCACACAGATGAACTTGCTTATTTGCTTAAAAAATCAGAGCATGATACTTCCCATCATAAAGTACCTGGCTTGGTCTGAGAAACTGGGGAGCTTGCCCTTAGTACCTAGAAGAGGAGACTATGCAGCTTCATATATGGGAAAAGATAAGGAAAGTACTGCATACTGAATCTAGGGTCCCAGTGGACATGTTATGTTTGTGGTACTTGTATCGACATGCCATATAAAAGTTTGGCCCCCACTCCACGCCTCTGGTGGTGTTGACTATGCAACCAGCACCAATGTACAATAACCCTGTGGTTTTACCCCCCTCTGCAGACCCCCATAAAGATGCCCTTAAGGCATCACCCCAAAAAGATAAAGACAAATCCCAAAATTCAGCCACATTCACAGTTAATAAGATTAATGCAGTTCATAGTGGATTTAAAAAAACGGTGGAGCAATGGGAATTTGTCAGGAGATGAACTGACTGATCTAATGTCAGTTTGCCTCATTCAATATGCTGAGGATGCAAATGGGAGACCCCAGGTTGTATGGGTACCACTCCCTTATAACATCTTAGGAGAAATTAAGAATGCAATTCAGGACACAGGAATTATAAGTAACTATGTTAAGGGAATGTTGGAAGCACTTAAAACTGGATATCTTTAATCCCACAAGATTGGAAATGCATGCTGAGAATGTTACTGAGTACCTCACAATATTTTATTTGGGAGGCTGAGCAGGCTAGATATGCAGGCTAAAACCTCAGGAGGAGCTATGCTTGCTGAGCAGCTGATCAGGATGGGTCAGTTTTCTACCATTGAGGCTCAAAGTACATGTCTGTGAGCTACTGTAGAAGCTGCTTCTAAATGTGCTTATGCAGCATTTTAAAAAGATACCAGCTGCTGGACAACCCCAGAAAAGTTTTGCTACAATTTATCAGGGAGCTAATGAACCCTACATTGATTTCATTCATCAACTTCAGTCAGCTATTCCTAGCTGACCTAGCAAGTTGGTAATCCTCAGGCAGCAGCGGAGTTACTTATGAGATTAGAAAAAGACAATACGAACAAAGATTGCCAACAAGCATTGGCTCTAGCTGCTGCTGCAAATGTTACTTTAAGAGTTATGATTTGTACATGCCAAGATGTTGGAATGCAAGCTCATAAAATAAATCTGTTGGCAGCTGCAATAAGAACTGGGAACAAAAAAGGCTATCTCAGAAAAGAATGTCGATCTGTTCTTACTCAAAACCAGTCTGGACTCATCAAAGAAATGTCCTATGTGCCAGAAGGGTTTTCACTGGGTCAATCAATGTTGCTCAGGAAACTGGAATGTACATGTGCTCTTGGCCCCAGTCCAAACAGCCACCTTTACTCCCTTGCCTCACTCACAGGTGTGGCATTGCTAACTGCCAGACCCAGAGTGGAAATGCCCCACACCATTGTTAACGTGGGGTCATTGGTACACTGCTGTTTCTACACCAAGTGGCACTCTTCGGGTCCTAGCAAAGCGCATGATACTTGTTCATTGTGTGGCATCAGGAGCTGAAGAACCTGATACCAAACTTTGACTCTCTGCTACATCAGACCATCCCCAGACAGCCCAAGAACCAGAATGTATGAGCAATAACCTGGGGGAATGTGAAAGAGATTACTAATAAAGCACAAACCGTCCTGTAACAAATGCAGGAAGAGACCACAGAAAATCTGATTGCAGCTGGTTTTGCTAAAGTAAGTGCTAATTTTACACTGTTGTTGTTCTGTTTCATATGTCCTTTAGGAGTATCACAAACTCCAGGTTCTATATTTTTGGATACAACACACGCAATATGTGTTTCAGATTCATAGGTCAAATGTAACTATATATTATGAACATCCATTGTCACAAATGGCTTTTTTACCTGCCCTGCTTAACACCCCAGAATTGGTAGTATCTCAACTCCAAAACTTGAAAAAGTTTTTAGGTTTTTCTGAACCACCTTCAACATTTAATGCTACTAGATGGCACTCATTTATATATAAAAGAACAAGAAGAGTTTTGTTTTTGTTTTCATAACAAAAGGACTTGAAACAAGTACTGGAACTTGGTACTTGGAAAGATTGGGCTGGAGCAAACAGGGTGTCAAGGACTGTAGGAAATTATATTGCTCAGGGTAGCAAATCAAGAATCCAAATATGTGGTTCTTTTTCAATGGCACTGCAACCAATTATGACCCTGGAAATTATCAGTGTGCCACACTAGGCTATCTTGCAATTCCCATCCAAGTTGTTCCACTATCTAAACTACATACTATTGTTGCATTTCTGCAACCTCAGTGTAATGACGAGGTCATTACAGACATTCAATTTTCTGATGAGTCCTCATGAATGCAACTGGAACAACAGAGAGGGACTTAAAAATAGAGATCTCTGAACTACATAAAGACCAAATGCAACAAAAATTTGCTATTGATTATCTGTTAGCTAAATCTAGCAGCTTTTGTAAATTAGTAGGAGAAAAGACGTGTCTTAATCGCAAAATTGAAGATGTTAGCAAACTTGCAAAACCTTGTGTGGGACAATGTACATACAGAAATGTCATTATTTTCTTGGCTCACATGCTGGCTTCCTGGTTGGCCAGGTCTTTGTCAGGTATTTTTCTATGTAATCATAGTCTTAGCAATTTTGTTATCAACATGTGTGCCTTCTTTTTTCTCTCTGTGTCTACCAACACATCAGATCATGTATCTGCAACTGTTTGATTACAAAAGCCTTCCATTCATGAGCTGGATACTGTATGTTTAGGCACATAGAGGCTATTTTCACAAATCTCTAATAAAAACAAGGAAAATGAATGCTTCACGCGACTAAGGTAAAACCCAGAGAGCCAAATTTCTGCAGTCATTTGAGATGTCTCTTAGAGACAGTGAAGAGCAACACTATAATTCTGGGATCTTACCTTCCATGCAGGAGATGGAGAATGTATGTTTAGTCACATAGAAGTAATATTTGGCAAAGCCCTAATAAGCATGGAGAAAATGCATGTCACACATGGTGTAGAGCCAAATTTCTGAAGTTGAATGCAGAATTGTAAGTTGAATGTTCATACAATACTCATAGAATCATGGAATGATTACAAAATGCTCATACAATGCCCATAGATTCATTATTATTCCATAGGGACTCGACCATAGATTACTCATACAACGCTCATAGAATTCTCATAGAATCATTAAGATTCTATGAGGTCACTATCCTAATAGAATGCTCATGGAATGCTCATAGAATCAACATGATTCTATAAGGATTCTATCATATAATGCTAATACAATACTCATAATATCATCATGATTCTGTGGGCAACTGACCATAGAATACTCACAGAATGCTCATAGAATGCTCATGGAATCTTCATGACTTCACCCTCTGAAGGAGGAACTTGGAGATATTTTCAGACCCTCGGAAGGCATGTAACACACGCAGAGTGATACCAAAATGACACAAAGGAAGATCTGGGAAAGGCTCAGACAGAACTTGCATAAAAGAAGTCCCGAAAAGGGACTGGGAGCAACGTCAGTGGAGCTGCGACTCCCTGGCTGCCCAGCGCTGTTTTGCTTACTCATCACTTGCTCAATGAATTTTAATAAACAGTCCAAATTGACTAGTTCAGTTTGTCACTTTTAACTTCTAACAAAGCACAAGCCTCCTCTTATGGCCACAGAATCTGGAGAAATAATTGATCTGTTTTTAGAGCAGTTTATGGCTCATACTTTGGATGACCATTGCCAATTGATGAACAGAGACATTTTTCTTCTGGAACAAAATACATTTCTAAAGGAGAGCAGAAAATACATGTCCATTCAGCCCATGCTCCACCTTCTCACAGTTTGCTTACCACACTCCAGACCATGTCTGCAACACTCTGCATTATGCAGTGGCATCTGGTGTCTGGACTATATACTGTGAATAATCGTATGATTAAAGTCTTCCTTGGACATCAGAGGAGAACCAAAGCACTCTTGTACTTGACATGAAAAGTGCTGTGAAAAAGGAGAAATGCTAACAGAACAATGTTCCAAATGAATGAGGAAAATACCCCCTAACCCCGGCAGAGACTGTTTCAGTCTCTATGTGGCAGTTGTGTTATGGCTTGGATGGAGATTTCAAGCTCTCAGAGTGTGTGTAGAGGCATTGTGACACAGTTTATGTTTTACCTTTTTGATTCCTTTACTTATTTGGGGATTTTTCCTTTTCTTATTGGTGATGGGTTCGATAAATACTTTTCAGCAAAGATGCTTCATTGCCTGTTGAGTTCTTGGTGGTTGCTGGGCTTGAATTGCAGGCACCAAACCAACCGATTTAGACCCTTGCTCTAACCCATTACAGGACTTCGACATTAAAACTCCCACGGTTTGAAAGTATTTCCTGGTTCTGATGGCAAAGCAAAAACAACAAAGAAACCAATTCTGTTGTTCTCATATTCTGTTTTTGCCTGAAAATCCCTTAGGAAATGTTTGTAGTGATGTGGTGATGAGAATCACAGATTCACAAGAGTCACAGCCTGAAGGTGTAAGTATAATCAAGAGATAATTGGCAAAGGTGATTCTGCTCTTTAAACATAATCAAGTTAAACATTGCCAGGTTGTTGGGGCTGCTAGGACTGATTTGAAGGAGGTTCTGACAAGTGCCGTGTTTTGCAAAACCCAATCTGCTGCAACAGAGCCATGAGAATGGTCAGCTCCTAGAGATTGGAATGCTTTAATTTCCTGCATTATGGTTTTGATTGCATTTTCATGCTCTGAGACCCATTCCTACAGTTTCCCTTTCCATCCAAGTGAAGACAGTGGATGGCCAACGGACAAGAATCCAGGGGCACGTTTTCTCCAGAGCCCTAAAGTCCCCGGTAGCCGTTGCAATTCTTTTCTGGGTTGGGGCATTGGGGACTGCTCCGTTTGGTTTAGCATGACCAATGGAATTGCTGCTCTTCCCAAAACTGACCAAGAGCTGGAACTGGGAAAGAAATCCTAGGGGCTTCTCAAAGCGGAATGGGTACTGATGGGGCTGCACAAACTGGGACAGAACCAAAGGGTCCAGAGATAGATCATGAAGAATGATCAGGAGGCCCTTCCAGCCTGGTGTTTGGACCATCAGCAAAAGTGCCAAGGATACCCTCTGCTCCCACACCCAGATTGATGGACGTATGGAATAGGACCAGACCATGACCCATGAGGAACACCACTAGGCACAGGCCTCCAACCTGACTCCAGCCTGTTGACCACAGCTCACCAAGTTCTGCTTACAGAACACCATGTTTAAAGTTCCCAGTTCGCCCTACTGCCCAACTGGCCAGTCCACCCTGCTTAGGTCTGACTGTGAGCACAAACTACAGTACAGGCCAGTCCAGCTGCAGCCTCCTCACAAAGCAGCCTCAGCCTCGCACACAGTATCGCATGACAGACAGACGGGAAGAACAAACCCACTCTTTTAATGCAAACATCAAGGGCGGCAGCATGGGAGTCCCTGTGCTTCAGCCACTTCCCAGCATCAGCAGCACCTGCAATGACAGCCTCAAAGCCCTAGTAAATACACTGGGATGAGAACAGACATGACCTGTCTGCTGTTTCCCTGCAGAGCACTGTGTACAAGGAGAGCTTCCTGGCACAGAAGAGAGAGTTCTTGCTGGTACTGCCTATAGGGCAGCTCTGGCAACTTCTCCCCACAGGAAATGCCCTTGAAGAGATGGGCATGGGCAGAGATACCTGGCACATACCTGTGCTCTGTCACCTTCTGGACCCTCTGTCTTGTCCTCAGGTCTTGATCCTCTCCTGTCTTCCTCCTCTTCCCTTGGTGCCATTCCCTTTCCTCTGCCCAGGACTCCTCACTCTTCCTTTTCCCCTGGATTTCCTTGTCCTGAGGGGAACCTGTAGATCTTCCCACCCCACACAGTGATTCCAGAGGTAAAGGTAGGATCAATTGAAGTTTGTTCCCCACATTACCAAAGATGACTCAAGTTACCTTGAGAGATCCTATGAAAGACTCTTCTGTTCCTCTGCTCATGTCATGAAGTCTACTGGTGTCTCCTGGGTGGTGGAAGGAAGAGAAGCAGGTGCCTACAAGAGACGTGTTGGCACTAGCAGGTGCCAAGGGATGCCCTGGAGCAATGAGCGATTCCTTGGCCAGTTGCTGCTTTAGATACGCATCAGCCCTGTCTTCTACAACATTTCCCATGGCTGGGCAACACCCCATTCCACCGCGAAGGCCAGTCAGTCCCCCTCTGGACAAGAACAGACCAGTCAAATTCATTTTCTCAGGGTTTCTTCTGCCCCCTGCCTCAGAGACAGCTCTGCACAGACCGCTGTGGCAATTACATTTCATAAAGCACACACCTGATGCATTGGAAAAACACCCTTCCCAGTCTGACTTCCAACTTTTCCTTCAGGGGGATAAAAGCCCACCCAAAACCAGAAGAGAGCCCAGGCAAGGAAGATCTCACAGTAGCAATTGGACTTTTATTGGGAACGCTTCATCCCAGGATTGGTGCAGCTGCCATCCCTCCCCAGTGCAGACGACACTATACACAAGGGCCTAATGTGAGCTGGAAGCCACAATCCTTGCAAGATACTCCGAAATATTCCAACAGAGACACAAAAATTGCTGGCCTGGAAACAGGTGGATTCTTTTCCAAGCTGTGGGTGATCCCAGGGCATTCGCTGTGTAAACAAACCACAGCAACAGCACAACAGAGACTGTGCCTCCTGATTTCTAAGAGAAGCCACAAGATCACTTATGCACTAAACATCTATCTTGTATTCAGATGTCATTGGAAATGATCCTACCTGCTACACTTATAGCTGTTCTCACTGACCCATTGTTCTGGTGTCACAAATTGTTTTAGGGCACTGGTGACTGATGCAACTTCCTGGAGGACAAAGAAAGCAGAGTCACTGAAAATGGAAAATGTCAAGCACTTGTCAGGAGTTGATGAGATAACCTCCCTGGTTCATCCTTACGTGACCTACTATGACCCAGCCAACACCACCAAGAAGGAGGCAGAAACCTTTACCTCACTTGAAAATTATTCTACTTCAAAATAAAAAAAAATTTGCATTTTATTTAAACTTTGCAGAGCAACTGAGAGGCAGGACAGACTTGGAGACCATTTACACAGCTTCCAGGGAGGAACAAAGTCCAACCCACTGTCACCCACCAGCAAGCTCTTCTGATTTAACACTCTGTGCTTTGAAGGAAAGTGTCAGTAGTTTAGAAAGCTCTACAAGTCTTGGCACATCTCCACCCAGAGTCACAACGTGTCTGACCTTTATATCCAAAGTAACATCGATGAACATCTCAAAGGTGTCTGACACTGCTTTCCAGCTCAAGCATTTCACTGCAATCAAAAGGCAAACGCTTAAGGAAGTGTGAAGGAGACAGACTGTACACATTGAAATCATCAACACCTATTTTTCTAGTCAAACTATAAACTCCTTCCCCACAGACAGGCACAAAGACACAGAGCAGGTTGAAGGACAGGAAGACATTTTAAAAGTACCTTGGGATCCTAGGTAGACTCCAAAGATTTGATAAATTAGTGTGGTGGCTTGAGAAGACCTGTCCAACAAATTGCAGTCAGGCTTCAGAAGATTGAAGGCACAGAGTTAAATCTTCAGACACTATTCCCTCTTAGGAAGTCCAAAGACATTTGCTTTAATTTAGTATAGTAAATATAGGACTGCAGTGTTTCATTTGTTCAGGCTTACTTGGTGTGACCATTCAAGCAAGCTTTCTGCAGCTCATCAGTGATGATGAGAAGGAATTTATGTGCGTCCTCTTGATGGCGGGGACAGAATTTTTGTAACACTAGGAAACAAGAAGGTTATTCTATTTATCTCACCTACAATGCATGAAAACTCATATTTCTACAATAACACCTCTCTAAAGGACCAAAGGACTCTAGGTGTATCACACCATTATTGAAAAACTAAAAAAAGCAAACCAAAACAAAACCCCAACCCATTGGGAATGACTCAATCTTGAGGCCATCGATGACGGTGTAGATTCGATACCCTTGTTAGCAGTTGGGAACCAGTTAACATGACCTTTCACCGAGCACATGGAACAGAAGGCTTCTTTGTCACCTGAGGAGAGAAAGGAGAAAGCATCCCAGCCTGGTCAAATGCACATTGCTCAACAGATCCTACACAAATGGCAGCAATAACTTCTAAGTTACAGTGCCCAGTCTCCATGCCACACATCCCAACAGATTTGTCATCTTTTACTATATTTTATTCTGTGCAGAATAAAAACATTGATATAGTCTGCATCACAGTGTATTTGATGAAGAAAAAATCTGAGAAACTCTTGCAAATATTGAGGGGTTTGGGGTGGTTTTTTGAACATGAACTCCACAGACTGCAGAATTTTCCAGGAAACAATATGTATAATGATGAGAGAACACTGGTGAGCTACCTGATGCAGAGTTAAGTATCCCCTGGGACAAAGGGAAGGTGAAAGTAATGCCTGGGCCAGTGTTTCTGCCCTCCTTTGTCAACAGGATCCATAATTGAAAACAGTTTTATCTGTAATGAGAAAACAGAGTTACGTGTCTAGGAATAAATTCTAAGGCACCAGAAAAGTCTTCACAAAATCTTTGTGAAAATGCCCCGCACTAGCTGTGAAGAGAGAATCTGAGGCTGAAATAGCATCCACCATAGGTACAAAGGTCAAGGGAATAAAATGCAAGGGTTTCAAAACCCGAAAATCTTACAACAAAACCAGTCCACATTTCAATATAGTGCCCCACAGATTTCTGCCTGAGTTTACAAGAGCTGAGCTTGTTTCTCAGCTGTTGGAATAATCTACATTGGAATAGACATCTGAGATCACAGTTTCAACCCAGCTTCTGCAGATCCAACAGGGCAACTGCAGAGTTTTCCTCCCAGAATTGCTGTTGTCCCTTCACCCTCACAGCTGCTAAACAGCCCACTGTAGCTAGAAGCAAGCACTCACATGACTAGGTGTGCTCCAGAGAAAGCATGTGGTTGGCTAGAGGAGGCATGTACGTCAAACACTGCAAAGCAGAGTTCAGGTAACACATGTTGCCCAGATTGTCCAGCCCAATTCCAACATTTCGTGGCTGTTGCCAATCTATACATATTTTCTCAGGTGCAAAAACAATCCACCATGGCACGGCAATGCCATCACTAACAAATGCAGGACAATTGTATTTCACAAGAGGTGTGACTTTTGCTTCAGAGAGGGAATTTAACAAAGAGAATGCTGCACGAGTGCCCACAAGAACCAACAGTGCTCCAAAACACAGAGACAAGCAGGCCTAACATTGCTGCTAGGATCTGCTGGTCAACATGCTTTGTTCATCTTTCTCTACTCTCCTAGTGCAGGACTAACTTCCACTCTGATGGAAGCAACATTTGCCAGCTTCCTTTCCATTGAAAGCCTTTCATCTGATTACTCACTGAATTCTTGTTTTTTTCCTTATTGTAACTTACACCACAAATTTACACTTGTAGTTAGACAGCTGACAAGTCTAAGAAGAGAAACAAGCAAATAACTTGCAAGTAACTGGGAGGTAACCCCAGAGGTATCAGACTTCATCCTGAGCAGTCTTACCATTCCAAGACTCGTGAGTCATAGGAGCCATGAAAGGCACAATGTCCTTTCTCTGCCTAACAGAAAACACATGGTTAAGCCTGCGGATTATAACCAGATCCCTACCTCTGAGACTGCAAACAGATCAGAACTCAGTTACCAACGGATGGTAAATAGATCAAACTCAGTTTTGCAACACCAACCCCTTCAACTGCTGTAGGGGATTCACAATATTGAAGTGCTCTGCCACCAAAACCTTTGTTCATTGTGGTCTCACTTGAGAGCAGTGTGAGGAATAAGAACTACATTGTCTCATTTCATTGTGTTTTGTCTTGCAGTGGGGGAGGACACACTTACCAAGACCTCTCTGGACAAAGAGCTCTGATTTTTGACGTGGCCTCCAAGAAATCAAACCCTCAGGTCCTACATCCACACAACTTTGTCTGGATCTTCCGCAGATCAAACCCGCCCCAGGTCAGCCATGCCTGGTGTCATTTCTCCGGTGCAGAGTTTAGATGATGTCTCACGTGCCTTCTTCATGATCGCGGTGTAGATTCCGGAGGCTTGGGCTCCTAAAATGTGCTCACTTTTCATATCTGTAACCAAGGCCAGAATGCTGGCTGACATTCCCCACGGAGAAGGTGAATTCCTGTCACTTAGCCTCTAAGAAAGAACTCAAAGACCTGAATAGCTGAAGGCAGTGACAAATCCCTCGAATCCCACCCCTAAATGAAGCATACAGAGCAGTGTTTCAACACTGTACCAGTATCAGTCTTCCAGATATGGGGACGGGGTAGCACTTGTTATACCCCTATGGGATTGTAATCCCCTGCAGTTACGCAGAGCTCTGTGTTAAAAGGACCTGTTTAAGGCCTGGCCTGCTGAGCACCAGCAGGAGCACTTTGGCCTGTGTTTCCCTCCTGGGATCCAAAAAACTCTGAGACACAGAGGCTGAGGTAGAACTCTGAGAAATTTTGGGAAAGGAGAGGAAAAAAACACTTGATGATATGTTTCTACTGGTCTTTCCTCTGCCAGTAGTTTGGGTGCAGCTCTGATTGCCCTGCTCATGCCATCTGGCACCAACCCCCCTCACACCTCTTACTGTCAGCCAAGAACTGGAACCAGAAAGTGTCTTTGACAGAACTGCTTCTGAAAATTGTTTGCTTTTGTCCTGGATAAGAAACTGAGACCAACAAATAGAAATACTGGACATAGTGTCAGAAAGCAAACCCAACCCTTAGCCCCTAAGGACAGAGGCAATGGCTGACATTTAGTCCTTTCCCAAAGGCCCACTAGCTTTCGAGACGATCTCTCTTTAAATGTGCATACTGGGGTAGGCATGGCAAGCGGCTGATTAATAATCATCACATCATTGATGATTAAGTCCTTTGTGTAGATGTCTGCTACTGTCTTATTACATCATGTGAGGCCTTTTTCAAGTTTAGGGAAACCATAAATTAGCTGGGGCTTTCAAGCAGGAGCTGCTCTGGTCTTCTGCAATAACAGCGTGAACAAAGCTTAAAGTGGTTTCAGATCTAGGGCACAACTGACTGTTGACACCCCTTCAGCTACATTAAACAAAGCAACTTGAAGGCCTCTTATTAGTCTCAGAAATGAGGACATCTGGGTCCATTTGAGGGACTAAGAGGACACTACTTGGCCTCAGAGATTTTCAGATCAGAGCCACTCTTGCAAGCACAGATGCCAGCAACACCTTTTTTTGCCTGTGGAGAGGAAAAGTGTTTCAGCAACAGTTTTAAAACCTACTCTTATGACAAAATCCAGAGCCAAGGCTGCACTGAAAGGCAAAGACAGGAATGTGTTGGAAAAGGGAGTGTGAGAATTATATTGACCTCCAAGCTAAGCACTAAGTGCCTTTTGATTTACTCCTCACAAGGGAGTGACATGTGAGCAATGGAACAATGGCCCCCAGCTCCCCAATAAATGCCCCCTCAGCCCAACGGATTCCTGGCCATCAGCCCTTGAACAACAGACTGCTGACCAAAGGACACAGCCCCTAGTATCCCAACACATAGCCACTCAGGCCAGTAGATCCCTGCCCAATAGCCCCTGCTCCATTGAATCCCTGGCCAATAGAAACCCAGATCCTCACTCTCAGTTCAACAACTGCCCAGCACATAGCACTCTGGACATCAAAGCCAAACCCTTGGGCTTCCTAGCTTCGGTCCAGGCCTGGGGTCTCAACACTGACCCTCATCCCTTGGATCAAAAGCTCTTTGGCTCTCAGTCCCAGCCCTGGTTCCCAGTCTCCAGATCAACAGCCCCTTGGACTCCAGACCCAGCTCTGCCCTGAGTCCAACAGCTCCTCCACAGCCCCCAGCCCTTCAGCCCTAGCCCTGATTCACAGAGCCCGGCCTCACACCCCACATCCCCCAGCCCACTGTGTCCCAGTCCCGGTCCCCCCTGGTCCCCATCCCAGAGCTCCCCCCAGCCAGGAGGGCATTTCCTCCTTCACCTGTGGACTCCAAGCGCCACCAAATGGCCACTGTGGGGACCAGCAATGGCCGATGGGGGGTGCACGTGGGGAGGAGGAGGGGCCATCTCGCAGGATCGGGGCCAGGGGCTAAGCTGGGCTGCCCATCCTGTTCAGTGTAAGAGGCCAAGAGCTGGTAGAAACGGGAAATCAGCCTTAAATTCTACAGAGAGGTTTCACTAACTGTTGTGTCTTAACCGCCCTTGGAAGCCACGGCTTGAGCAGACGGGACTTTATTCACAGAGGATGGTTAGCCCCAGAGCTCCCTTGTCTGAAGCATCTGATTGTCAGCTGGATCAAACACCTGTCCCTCAAATCCCTCTGGTTTTGCGCCCCTCCTGTTCGGGGCTGTTGCAGGCAGTCAGGTCAAGCCTTAACTGCAGGATTTTCTGTTTAGGAATGGTTTTCTGACAGGCCCCCTAGTGGCCTCTTGACCTGTCAATCACTCCCGTGGGTGCCCCGATTGGCTGTGCTACCTCCCTGTGCATTGGCTCTCCCACCTATTCCTGCCCATGGTAGATGAGACGGTGAGAGGGGACAGGATGGGGGTGGCGGAGAGGTCCACACGTCCAAGCGTGTAAAAAGAAAACAAGATGCCGGGTGCAGAAGGGTGAGAAGGGGAGGCAGTGGGAGCGGGAGGCTGCGCTGTACCGCTCTGCGGCAGCCCCCATTCTTGATACAGATGGTGCCACCGGCAGCATTGAATATATTAAGGACTTCTCCCCCGCCCCGGTACAAGCGGGCTCATGAACGCACAGCGTGGTGCCGCCTCTGAGGGATGTCGCGGCTTTGGGGGGGGCAGAAAGCGCATGTGTGACCCCTGGACGCAGGAGTCCCACATCTGGCCCGCTCCAACTCTGTGGTGGGACCCTTTGCTACCTCTCTCCGGGCCTCCTCCATCCCTCCAGGGCGCACGCCCAGCGCCCGGTCATGCCACTACCCCTGTCTCGCCCCTCCTCCTCCTCTTCCCCACCCAGACAGTTGATTGAAGTGAGCTCGGCTAAGCCCAGCTGAGGATTGTGGCTGCTGCCACTCAGGTGGGTGTGCGGGAATGATGGTGCTTCCTCACAGCCCCCTCAGGAATGGGGAGTGTCGTGGGGGATCTGGGTGTGAAGGCATGATAGGGGCTGTGTGCAGGATGCCGGGGCCACTTCTGAACATGGAGCGCACCGCTGCCTCTGAGGGGTCTGAGAGCAGGACACATGCATGACTACAGTGGCTGCCTCACAGGGACAGGACAGTCTAGGCCACGCCCCCTTTGCTACCCCTCTCCAGCCCCCCTCAGCCCTTCCAGTGCATGAGTTTGTGATGCTGCCCCCCCCACCCCCCCATTTTCTTGTGAAAAGTGGTGGGTTCACTCTTCATCCAGTGGGTGAAGTTGTTTTTGAGAAGGTTTCTGTAAGACTGTTCTCCTTTTTGCAGGATCAGTATTACAGATACAATTTGTCATGTCTAATTGTTAGCCTGGTCTCAGTGTCTGTAGGCTACATCTGCTAGTATTTACCCCTGAAGTTAAAGTTTGCCTTTGAAATGACAAAGTTCTCCTATTACTAAGAAAAAGTTTAATTTGTTCCAGATGCTGTAGGCTGTTAAAGTAGTAATGCATCTTCTGGCAGTTCCTTACAAGATCAGTTATGGAGAAAAGAGCTCTGTATTTACCCAAAGCAGGAGATATCTACATTTAAATACAAGTCTGTGATGTGTATACAATTCCTAATAGACAAGCATTAATTTGTCTTATTATTCTACTATTTAGAGGAATCTTCCTTGCTAGATTAAAAGTGAAGCTGACTCTGAGATTTTTCAGATTCAGTCTCTTTGGTAGCTGTATTGGCATTAATTATTGTGTACTTATAATATTACCATATAAACTGGCATGTCTTGTGGCTTGCAAATCTTTTTCTGGGTAAACTATGCTCAGATTGTTTAATTTTTGTATTTGATCTGTACGTCTTTGCAAATGTTTTAGTCAACATTGCTAACCATTCATTGTGCTTTTTTGTGAGGCTGGCAGAAATGTGAAAAGTTTCTGGAAGGTGATGGTGAAAGGTGCTATGTCCAGTCATTTCTCAACCACCTCCAGGGGTGGGGACTCCAGCACTGCCTGCCCTGGGCAGTTCAATCCAGGTACTGATTACCCTTTCCATGAAGAAGAGCTTCCTAACATCTAACCTAACCCACACTTGGCACAGCTTCAGGCCCTGTCCTCTCATCCTATCACTAGTTGCCTGGGAGAAGAGCCCATCCCCCACCTCTCTGAAACTTCCTTTCAGGTAGTTATCAAGAGTGATAACGTCCCCCCTGAGTCCCCTCTTCTCCAGGGTAAACACCCACAGCTCCCTCAGCCTGTCCTCATGAGACTCTGCCCATTGACCCAGCCTGTCCAGATCTCTCTGGAGCACCTTTCTCCCCTTGGGCAGATCAACACTGCTCCCCTGTTTGGTGTCATCTGTGAATTTACTAAGGGCAGACTCGATCCCCTCATCCAGGTCATCAGTAAAGATGTTGAATAGAACTGGGCCCAGCACTGATCCCGGGGGGACACCACTGCTCACTGGATACCAACTGGAGGTGGCACCATTCACAACCTCTCTGTGCCTGCTCATCTAGCCAGTCTTTAGCCCAGTAGAGGTACACCCATCCAAGTCATGGGCTGCCGGCTTTTCCAAATGCTGTCACAATCCAGAACTATGATGCCACAGTCAGATGACACTAGCAGTGGGACTTAGGACATCACAGCCCTGAATTTTTATGTCACAATCAGATGGCATCACAGTTGAGACTTAGTACTTCAGAGTCAGATGGCACCACAGTCAAAACTTCTGACATCTCAGTGGGAAATTCTAACAAACCACTCCTACTGAGACACTGTCAGGTGACAACACAGGAAGGACTTAGGACAAAAGAGCCCAGAATTCTGAAGTCAGACACCAACTGTTTGGCTAGTTCTGTAGCCCAACCCATAGAGTTCAACCATGAGCACAAAACAAATACACACTCTAGTTTCTATTGCTAAGTAGGGCAAAGATGAAAGACCAGAGTCGGGGGCCAGCGAAACAAAGGACAAAGCTCCAGCCAGAAACATCCCAGCAAGAAACCAAGGGACAGAGAAAATGTCCATAGGACTAGGAAGACCCACTCAAATGTATCATAGAGAATATCAAAGAGATTCACAGTCCAATCCATGACCTCAAACCAGTTCCTTCTGTCCCACTGTCACTGAAGGTTCCAATCACCATGAAAACCACAAAGGACCATCCACAGTTAGAGGGACTCTCACAGAATGACAACTCACACTCTTACTGACTCTCTGAAAAAGAGCTGGCTTTTACACCTTTCCACTGCATCAGACAGAGAAAGCAACAGCTTAGCCTGCAGGTGACAGAATCAATCACCTTGCAGATAAACCTCTCTGCAACTGTGTTCTGGACAATAAATTCAGTAGGAAGCCTGCCTTTTTGTCTCTCCTCAGAATGTCAGCTTACAGGCAAGAAGGAGGAGATCTGATCCCCTATCCTCTTCACAAGGGGGCAAGAGTTACCCTGTTAAAATTATCCTCTTTGAGCTCTTCTGCTTACTAAAGAGAGGCCTAGTCTCATTTCTGTACCAAGAAATGAACACACTGCTTGCTTCTTGGGAGTTTTAAAGGACTTTAGTGAGGTTGATAGTGTTTATTTCCTTTGGATGAGATAACCCCTTCATGAGACCCCATCACATTCTGGAAGAGACCTGGCCAAGTCAGGAGGAGTGCCAGGGAAGTGTCCCCCAACATGTCCCAACCCATCAACTGAGACAGTCCCATCTCCACAGGGCTGGGGACACAATGTTCAGAGGGGCCCCAATGCACTAAAATACTTGAATGGGACTGGAGTCAGAGGGGTGGGGTGTCCTGGAGTCATTCCTTACCCTTAGTGCCCTGGCCCTCCTGAGACTCCTCTGTGGTTCTCCTGATGACACCCCAAGATCACCTCCAACATCACCCCAAACCCTCCCTGAACAGGGCACATGATTCCAGTTTCCAGCCCAGGGAAGAAAATCCCTAAAAAATACAGCATTTTTACAAGAAATGGGAAAAAAACTCCACAGAACAAAGAGGAATCCAAACCATTGGACAAAATACAGCCAACTTGCAGCAAACCTCATTCCAGCTGTAGTGGCGGCACTGGCCATGGCAACAGATCACCAAGCTCTGAGAAAACTAGGTAGGAAAACAGGACATTTTCATACAATCAGCCTGAAAGCCCCCCCTCTCCCCTCCAACACCTGAGACTTCCCCCATATCCAACACCTCCCAGGCAGCAGCTCACAGCTCCACCACCTGCCTCTACCCCAAGGAATCCAAGGACTCGGTGTCTCCCCTCTGGGGTCTTCCATCTTGGGTTCTCCCTTCAGCTCTACCCCTTAATTCCCTCCTACGGAAGTATCATGCCACTCCTGATCTCACCCAATCTGCAAATGTCCCCTGCAAAGGGTCTGATTGCTCTGGCCTCCAAGAAAGCCCATTTTGGGGTTCCATTAGATAACAGAGAGCTGTGGTGTTACTGGCGACAAGCCTGGAGGTACACTACAGCAGTAAAAACCACCAGGAAAAACAAGGGGAGGAAACCACTGATGGAACCCTACCAGGTGCCGCAGCATATCCTGGCAGCACTAGCAATGTCTGAAGGGCAGGAGAGGCACAGAGTCAAGGTGATTTTTTTTATGGTGCTTGAGGTTGCAGCTATGAGTGAAGCCCTTACCTCACTCACATTGACTTATGGATTCTTCAAAGCATGAACGTTGCGGTGCTGGGTGAGGTGGCTGCTGAGGGTAAGCAGAGGATGGCCAACATGTTTGCAAGCAGTGGTGGCTGTGGCTTTGTTAGTCGAAGAAGCTAGGAAGGTTACATTTGGAGGATTTTTAATAGTATATGCCCCTTGTGACATTAGAGGAATACTCCAACAGAAAGCAGATAAAGAGCTTACTGATAATAGTTTATTAAAATGCTAAAGTATTTTAATTCATTCCCCTGATTTAGATTTAAGGACGACCACGGCACAGAACCCAGCACAGTTTTTGTTTGGTGTAGGGGGGAGACTTTGATAGTCGAACATAACTGTATAGATTCAGTAGAGTTGCAAAGGAAAATTAGACCAGATCTAGAGGAAGAAGTGTTGGAGGAAGGAGAAAAATTATTTATAGATGGATCTTCATGAATAATTGATAGGAAAAGAAAATCTGGATATGCCATCATAGATGGAAACAATTTTGAAGTAGAAATTGGGCCACTGAGTGATGGCTGGTCAGCATAAGTATGTGAATTATATGCCTTTCTGAGGGCATTAGAAAGATTACAAAATAAGAAAGGGACAACTTTTACAAATTCAAAATATGTTTTTGGAATAGTCCACACATTTGGAAAAATATGGGAAGAAAGAGGTTTAATAAATACCCAGAGAAAGAGATTAATACATGAAGAACTAATAAAACAAATATTGCAAGCTATACAAGAACCTGAGGTGATAGCTATAACATGTCAGAGGACACCAAAATGGTTGCAACTTAGAATTAGGGGAAATAATTTAGTGGATGAAGAAACCAAGCGAGCAGCTCTCTTAACCTTGATAACCATTCAGCAACCAAGACTACAGGGGAAACAAATGAATGAACAAAAAGCTCATTCTGAGCATGAAATATTGAAATATGAGAAGTTCGGAGCTAAGCAAGAAGGCAACAAATGAATTTTGTCAGATGGTAGAGAAATGTTATCAAAAGGCTATGCCAGGAGGATATTGCAGAGGTTACATCGACAAACACATCTGGGAACTAGAGCTCTTGTGGATCAATTCCTAAAATTTTATTGGTGTATAGTAGTATTTGAAATTGCAAAACAAGAAGTGCAGGGTTGTTTAACTTGTCAAAAAATTAATAAAACACAAATAAGACAAACACCAAAAGGAGGAAGGTCTTTGACTTACTGACCTTTTGAGAGGATATAGGTGGATTTTACTGAACTACCAAAGATGGGATGATATAAATATCTTTTGGTGATCACTGACCAGCTAACCCACTGAGTTGAGGCATTTCCTACTACAAGGGCCATGGCCCAGATGGTAGCAAAACAATTACTTGAGAAAGTGTTATTAGCCCAAAGCACTCCTTTGACTTTGCAATACACAAAATTCAGCTGGGAGATAAAGTACTAGTAAAAAGTTGGAAAGAAAATAGCCTTTACCCTCTATGGGAAGGACCTTTTCTTGTTCTTTTAACTATAGAAACAGTGATAAGGATGGCTGAAAAGGCATGAACACACGCATCAAGGGTGAAGGGGCTTATAAAAATGAAAGGTTGTAACTGAACCTGGGATTACCAAACTTACCTTTAAAATAACTTCCCTCAAACCCTTCCCCAGACGCCTCACCCGTGTGAGATGTTATATTATGATTCATGTCAAGGTAAAAACAGTATCTCCCTTGTCATTATGGAAAAATATTGAAAGAACAAAGTAAGCAGTGAAGCTCAGCAGGACAAACAGTAAACAGGATGGGGGGGAGGTTGAGTAATCTAGGACCTACAAGGTGTTGCGAAATGTATGGGGAGCTAATCACTGACAGTTAAAAGATTAGGTCAAGAACATTGTCTACCCCCTTATCTTTGGATGAGGTCTCACCAAGAAGTACAGATGTGATCAAAGAGGAGACTGATGGGAGGGGATACTTTGAAGGGATAATATGTATAAAGTAAGGTATAAAATGCTGCTGCCTTTAACTGTAGGTGTATATGTTGGTGGAGTGGCTGACTCCCTACGCACCCAGCTCTGATTGCTCATTCCTTATTACCGCAACCAATAAAACTTTTGTAATTTATCAAAGATTTGGGTGGTCCATTGGATCATTTCTAACAAATTGGTGACCCCAACATGATTTCTCAGCTTCTTGAAGGGGGAATACCCAACCCTGGGAAGATGTACCCCACCTCTGGTGATCCCAGAAGAGGACTAAACTCCACTGGAAGGGAGAAATCATACAATAAGGCATGAGCAAGGAATTTTGAGCTCCCTGGAAAAACTGCAGTGAAATTTTACCTGTAATTCTAGTGCATGAAGAACCCAGATGAGAACAGTGGACTATGAGTATTGCTTGGCTGGGTGGTATCTGGCTGATGCATGATTGAGACATGATCTAATCACGGAGTGAGTGTGAAGTCCTTCTAACCTAAGCTCTGAATCTCTGCGAGACTAGCAAGTGAAGGGATGAAGTGGCAGACAAAGGGATTTCTTGTCTGAAATTGGGGACCAGTGGCAAAAGAAAGGCATCAGTCAGGGAAACAATGGGTCTGAGTTTTGGAAAACATAAAGTCCCGGGTGCTGTGAACCTAAAGGAAGTCCATAGTGGGAAAGTAAAAGGGAGCTGTTTACCCTGAGACTGTCCCTTGGGGGAAACAACAAAAGAGTAAGGAAAAAATTATTCAATATTATATGATTAATTTTTAACCCTCCTATGAGTTGCAGGAAAGGAAGTCGGAGTGGGACAGCTTCTCAAGCTTCTCTTGGAGTGACAATTTTTTTAAGAAATGACACACACCAACTCTTTGTCCCTGGAGATTTTTTACTCCCAACCCAACCCAACCCAACCAAACCTGCATTGGTAGGAATTCCCCCTTCTCCCCCAGCTTGGGGGCGGGGGATGGTTGTTTGTAAAACCTAAGGAATCTGTGGTATCAGGTGCTTGTGAGGGTCTGGCTTGCACTCAGGGCTGTGTGTGGGACCTGTGTATCAGCTTGCAAATAAGGCTGTAGACAGCTAGGAAGGGTGAAAGCTGGTGGGATGCTTGGCAGAAGGATTGACCCTTCAAGAGATCTGAAGGAAAACATTTGTATTGACATTAATCCAAGCTGAAGTATTTGCCCTAACAAATGGGAAGAGAGTTTAAAGTGCTGCTTTGTTACATCTCCCAAGTCCAAATTCACCCAGTCAGATAATCCTGAAGTGTCAAACCCAGATATCTTATTGGGCAAGATCCCTCATAATCATAGGTGGCTCACAGTGATAGATCTGAAAGATGTATTCTGGGCTTGCCCATTAGTTGAGGAAAGTAGGGATTGGTTTGCTTTTGAATAGAAAGTCTTGGGAAGGGGGAGAAAACAGCAGCTAAGGTGACCCAAGCTACCCCAGGGATTTACAAACTTCTTCAATTTGTTTGAACAGGCTTTAGAGAAAATACTACAAATATTCCAGATCCCTCCGGGAATTCACCTTTTACAATATGTAGATGATCTTTTGATATCTGGACCAACAGAAGAGATTGTGAGGACAGCGTCAATTCAATTATTAAATTTCTTAAGGGAAAAGTGCTTATGGGTGTCCACAAAGAAGTTATAACTTGTTCAAAGTACGTGAAATCTTTGGAACATTTGATAAGCAAAGGGAAGCTAAAATCAGCCCTGGTAGGATTATGGGAGTGGTCTCTTTGCCACTGCCCATGACAAAGAGAGAAATCAAGAAACTGATTGGACTTTTTGGTTACAGTAGTCTGTGGCTGGAGGGTTACATACAAGCTGTGAGATTTTTGTATGAGAAATCATTACAAGAAGGACTGGTTTACTGGACGGAGACAGAAAAGTAACAAATAGAGGAGCTGAAAAATAAGTTAATTACAGCTCCACTACTGGAACTTCCATCTTTACACAAAGCATTTTATCTGCTTGTGGCTGCAGAGAATGGAGTGGTTGGTGGGGTGTTGGCTCAAAGTTAGGCAAGGGCAGAGGAGGGCAGTGCCTTGTCGTTCAGGACTGCTGGACCTTGTGGGTTGAGTGTGGCTGACCTGTATACAGGCAGTAGCTGCCGCCATGGGTTTGGTAAAAAAAAAAAAAAAAAAA
>VZRI01008366.1:391764-651202 GCA_013397515.1 Upupa epops | reverse complement strand
TGATTCCATGATTCTATGAACAGTCACCAGCTCTTAGACTGGGTAATAAAGTTAATTAAGGTGGACTCATATCAAGAGTCACAGAGTCACAGAAACAGCTTTAGTTGGAAGAGACCTCGAGACCCTTAAGATTACCAACCACAACCTTTGACGCAGTTCTGCCAGGTCATCACTAAACCATGTTCCTAAGCGCCAGGTCCACACATCATTGAAATACCTCCAGGAACCGTGACTCTGCCATTTCCCTGGGCAGCTTGTTCCAACATGGTGAAGAAATTCTTCCTAACATCCAGCCTAAACATCCCTTGAGGCCACTTGTGGCCATTTACTCTAGTCCTATCACATGCTACCAGGGAAAAGAGACTGTCGTTCTCACTGCAACTTCCTTTCAGGTAGTTGCAGACAGCAATAAGGTCTCCCTTCAGCCTCCTCCTCAGCCAAACAACCCCAGTTCCCTCAGCTGCTCATCACACAAGTTGTGCTCCAGACCCTTCACCAGTCTTGTTGCCCTTCCCTGGGTATGATCAAGCATCTGAACATCTTTCTTGTAGTTAGGGACCCAGTACTGAACACTGTAGTAAAGGTGCAGCCTTAGCAGCATTGAGTTTATGGGGACAATCACCTTTCTACTGCTTGCCACGCTATTTCTAATACAAGCAAGAATGCCATTGGCTTTCTAGGCCACCTGGACACACTGCTGTTGTCTGGCTTCAGCTATCAAACATTATTCCCAGGTCCTTTTCTAACACACAGTTTTGAAACCACTCACCCAAACCTGTAGCCTACCATGGGGTTGTTATGACCCAAACAGGACCCAGTACTTGGCCTTGTTGACCCTCATACAATTAACCTTGGCCTATTGAACTAACCTGTCTAAATCCCTCTGTAGAACCTCCCTACCCTCCAGCAGATTCACACAGACACCCAACTTGGGTGAAGATTTGCTGAGGGTGGACACAATCCTCTTACCCAGATCATTAATAAATATATTGAAGAGAACAGACCTCAATACTGAGCCCCAGGGAACACCACATGTGGCCAGATGACAACTAGATTAACTCCAATCTCTACCACTTTGGTTATGTTTAATATCAAAATCTACATTTAATACATTGCAAGATAGACTCTCACACAGGACATTCTGCCTCCCTCTTTTCCCTCAACCACAGCATGTCTCTGCAAATTATCAGCTGTACAGCTCCCAGTCTATTCTCCCACAACAATATCAATCTTTTCTTTGAAGCCTGATCAATAGGCAAGATGTCCTCACTAAAAAAGCGTAAGGTGATTTTTCTGAATTCCATAAGTGACCCTCTTCTTTAAGAGCTTTTGTGCATTGGAAATGAGACCTTATTAGTAGGCAGAAGAAGTATGTAAAGCCTCTCCTGGAGCCCTCTCCATTAGTATTAATCAATATTAATTTAATGTTAGAAAAAGGTAGCTTTTCAGCTAGAAATTATTTTAGTCTCTTTCCCCTGCATCATTCCCCAACAATAAACCCCCCAGCTTTCATTACATTTGTGATACCAGGACACTGTCTCTGTACAAAACTATTTTACAGATTATGTTCACATTAGAATGACTTACCAGATAGAAATGATGTTATAGAGAACAGCTCAGCAAATCCAGGCCTTCACTTCTTGCCTTAGCACCATAAGTGGGAAATGCATCTAAGCGTAAGGAATAAACTGCTTTTAAGGATCACAAACAAGGACTAAAAATAAGTGATTACTATAATTGTCAAATGAGAGCAACTAGCTTGCAGTTCAAGTGGGAGTTTCATCCTGCCTCAAGGAACTTCAGCTGCTGCTCCAACTATAAGATCAATGCTGCTAATTGTGAGGAAAATTATTCAGGACAGGACGGAGCCTCCTATTAATGATGCCTGCCAGAATAAAGTGAGTTTATCAGCTATCCTAAAGGTTAACATCAATATCAAATGAAATAACCTCAAATGATTATATCATTAACCTTGCAGGCAAAATCATTACATTGGTGTAAAACCCTCAAAATTATCTGCATTTTAAAACCTGTTTTGGTGCTCCGCTCAACAGGTACCAAGCCTATGTTTGTTAGTTAATCTTCTTTCATTTGGCTTCATTAAGAAAAACACATGACTATAGTGTTTCCTTCAGTTCTGTCACTATGCTTTAACGCTACCAGGCAAGAGAACTCATCTATTGATAGAGATGAGCTAATACTACAGGAAATAATTTGCTGGTATGATTTTGTTACTTCTACTCAGAAAGATCTCAAAAAGCAAAGAGCAAATAAATAAGCAGTTCAGTACATTCACAAAAGAAGTTACCTGCAAAGATAGTGCCTCAGCAAGTCAATAAACCATGAACACTTAGAAACTGGGAATGATGCACGAAGTGTTTTCCCCATTTTATCCTTTTCAAAATGTATTGTTTATACCAAGGAGATAGCTTGGTTTGACCTAGTCATGCCTTCCTGATTTAAAAGAAAAAAATCATATACTGTAATGGCTACGTAATTTCATTAATGTGAAATAACAGCAATAATCTATAAAATGAATAATCTATAGTAATAATCTAGAAAAAGAATGTGTATCATGTATACTTCTCTATATACATTGTATAAACATGGCATTAGGGTTAATGAGTTCATTCAGATATGCTCACCTCTTCCTGTCCTTCCCAACTAACAGTGATACAAGTCACCATTCAGTGACTAACCACGAAGTTGCCAAATCTTTCAGTGTTTCAGTGAAGAAACTTGTATTGCTTTGTTCACTTTTTAAACCTTGTTGATGCTTTCAAGGCCTGATCTATAAAGCTAACTGGCTTTTTACAGAAGAGAAGCAAATCTGGAGTACTCCATTTTTTTAGGTTATTTTTTTTTTAAATTGTCTGTTTGTTGGTGTTTTTTTAAAACAAATCGCAGAGAAGATTAGAATCACCTGCATCATTCCTTTGAAAACCAATTATTCACTGGCTCAAGTAGTAGGATCTCCCCTAAGCATTTGAAAATGAAGTATCAGAAGAAGACATACCACTTAAGTTGCCATCACAGTCTAGAGTCTGTCCACAGACTGTATCTTACTCTGACTACTGTTACAGTAAAACTAATATACAACTACTACAAAACTACTGGACAGAGTCCAGCACAGAGCCATGAAGATGATGAGAGGGCTACATTATGAGGGGCTGAGAGAGCTAGGGCTGTTTAATCTGAAGAGGAGAAGACCAAGAGGAGATCTCATAAATACTTCTAAGTATCTAAAGGGCGAGTGTCAGGAGGATGGGACTAGGTTCTTCTCAGCAGAGGACTGTGACAGGACAAGTGGCAATGGGCAGAAAACACAACATAGGAGGTTCAGTTTGAAAACAAGGTAAAACTTTTTTACTGTGACAAAAACAGAGCACTGGAACAAAAAAGAACCCAGAAAGATTGTGGAGTCTCTTGACACTGGAGATATTCAAAACCCGCCTGCATGTGTTCCTGTGGGATCTGCCCTGCCAGCCAGGCTGGACTAGATGATCTCCAGAGGTCCTTTCCAACTTATACCATTCTGTGATTCAATGAAAAGAATGAAGACAAAATACGAAAACAGTATCCCATTACACTTACACAATATGCTGCATTCATAACCATAAAAAAAGGAGTGTTTAAGACAGCTAGATAGAATGATTTCTTTATCAAGAATTCACTTTCCTTCTGTGTGTCTAAGGACATGTCTTCATTAGTAAATCCCTTACGCAAAGTTAACCCTTTTAGCTACTTAAGCCTCAAAATAACTCACACCTCCCATTCCTTCCACATGATGCAGCAAAAGAGAACAAAAAATGTGTGCTTTATTAAAACTGGTCACCCAAGAAAAAATTCTATCATCTAGTATCACTAGGAATCAGAGTAACTAGCATGAATCACACAATAATACAGTTCACTGCATGGTTTTTTTTTTCTCAGAGTATGACCATGGGAGAAAGGGTGTTTTGTTTCTCCTGCCTCTCTCCTCCAAACAACTGAAATAAAAGGCATACTATTTCAAACCTATAATTAAATTTGACCTCATATGCAGGGAGCCCAAACAGACTAAACTGTACTCAGATTTAAAATATCTATAGCAACTTGATTATAAAACCCTGCTATTGATGTACATTATACAGTTTCTGTGACTGATTTATAAACACAGGTTTCTATATAAAAATTAACAAAACATTACTGTGTAAAGTATTTTTCATGTTTTTTCAGAGATGATTGATACGTTTGACTTTTTTCAAGTAATTTTTCAAAAGCTATTATTTTTTAATAGTAGTTTTGAGTTCTGCTTTCAAACTGGAACATGAGAAATAACAACAAAAGCTGTGATCTTTCTAAAATTTAAGAAAATTGTTCCCTAATTGGTTAAGAGAAATGTATATAAACATATGCAATTTTCCACATTTCTTTTCCTGGTACTGTAAGAGAACAGACAGAACTCAACTAATATGACCCACTGCCAGCCTGGATATTTTCTCCTAATTCCTATGTAACTGCTTGTTGGGATTTTTGTTGGGATTTTACTTTTGGGAAAGTATGGTTTCCACCTGTGCAAAGACAGGACTTATTCCACTAAGGTCTCACCTGGAAAACTGCCTTGGATAACACCAGAGAATGTTGGTGAAAAAGCAGATATAGCTTCTTTCATTGCCTCCCAACACTTCAGTTCACTCTAGGGGTTGAAGCTGAAGCACCAGTTAAAAGTTGTGTATTCAGTCATTCACTCCCCCAGATGTTGTGCCAACTAAAAATGTGAGGTACAGGACATCTATCTCAATTAACTTAGGATGGAGAGATCAGCTTAAATTGTTGCCTTGGAGGTGAAAGGCCATTTCATCCTACAATCCACTCACACCTCTAACTTACAATAAATACGAACTCCCCTTTTAATTTTGAAAATTATAATGTTCAGATAACATTTTCATCCCCAAAACTGTATGCCTTCCATATTCAACAGTCCTGTTATTTGGCCATCCTAAAATAACAAAACCTCATCAATATGAGCTATGGTGATAACTGGTTGAAATACCTCAAATTAGGAGATCATTCCTAGCTTATAAATAACTAACAAGTGAGATCTGATTTCCACTTGCTCAGGTGCTGCTTGAGTTGAAGGTCATTTTGAATCAAAGAATAAATTAATGAAGGAGAGCAGATTAGTGATTGAAAAAATTAAATTTATTACTCAAAAGAATATGCCAACACATGAGTTCTCCATAATTTAAAGGTTCAGAACTCCTTCCAGATTTTTGAATCCAGCATTTGAGCTGTCTCAACTTTATCCATATGTCATTCAGCCTTCAAGAAAGCACATCACATGAGTGCAGTTTAGAACCCAAAATAGCCCTTATGGTTTTCACCAAAAACTACTAAATAAGAAGAATGCAAAAGAGGCTGCAATGTGTCATGTCTTGTATCATACAGCCATCACAAACTTATTTCAATACAGAAGTGAAGAAATATCTTCATTAATGGCATCCTCTCACAATGCAGGATTTGGCATTAATTCACTGTCTATCAATATTTGTGCAAAGCAAATTCATGTGACAAGATATGTCTAAAGCAGCATTAACCTACTAAATCCTAGGGTATGTCAACAATATATGGGCCATAATGAATGAATTTAAGTAGACTTTTCAGTCTTTTATCTAACTGGGGACCCAACAGTTCATGGAGAATGTAGATTGTCATCAAACAGTCACCCATGCCTTTATCCTCACGGGCTTTTCAATGAATAGAGTGCAGAGTCAAGCCTTATCTTCTTTTATTTGGTATTTTCCAGGCTGATTTTGAGATAGAACACCAATTGTTTTTTAACACTTTGCACTTTAACTTTACTTTGTCTTCAGCAATATGCATAGGCATATGGGTCTACTTTTGCTACAAAATGCCAATTTTCATTCGTGTAGTGTTCTAGTGCCTAGTTTATCTATTCCAATCCCCCTGTCACAGCAGGATCACCTAGATAATTTTATTTGGATATGTTCATATTAAATTATATCTTAAGCTGTAAAATATGAGTCAGAAATAAACAAATAACTTATTTGCTTGAAAGGAGAATCTTTATAATACGTAGTTATACTTAGGCTGAGATACATTTGATGTCTCCAATTCGCTAAGAATGGCCAAATCACAGGAAATTCTCTCCTCTTTTTCACTGAAGGAGGGAAAAAGAAATTTGTACAGGCTTTTTTGAGGTTGGAAAATAAACCATTCTTAACAATAGTAATAATAACAGTAACAATAATAATAATAAGCAATATTTCTCTAAAAGTTTCAAACACTTGCTTTATCAGAGACAGGCATGATGCAGGACAGTTGGCATGCAGACACATCCATCACCATTGTCTATCTCATTTTGTCAGGGGAAGCATTCTGAGGCATATGTATTGATTTTCCTCCATAAGGGGGAAGGGAAGGAAGAGCCAGTGACATTTATATTATATTAGGTATATATTCCATGAACATGCCAACACTTCAGTGCACTGATCTCCTATCCTATTTTTGTCTTATTTACTGGCAGTGAGCAAAGCCTCCAAAAATCCTTACAAAGATAAAGCTCTTATATTACTGGAAAAGAAAATCAAAGCCAACACAATCTATTTTCAAAGACGACACTGAAACTATAGCAGTATTTTTGCTGATTTGACATATATGGAAAGGAGTAAAAGAAAGTAAGTATACGTCTGTGAGATGGATTTTATGTTTCTATTATATTTCTTTTACTTTTTCAGATTGTTTTAGGCCAACTGATACTGAAACTGATACTCTGACTTTTAGACTTATATTTCCTCTTGGATACAGCTTTTTACACAGAAAACTAACTCATGGTATAAGCCCTTGTGAAAGTGCTTATAAACTCTTCGTATCATTTATTTTCTGAAGCCATAAAAGAAAAGTCTGTAGTCATTTGTACTAACAATTTTTCATCCCAACACTCAGGCACCAACAACAAATATTCTAACAAAGACATTCATGCTTTTCCTCAAAACAATTTCATTAAATATCCTCCATCTGATTTTAAGGTCTGTTAAAAATAAAGTAAGTGAAAACAAAAGTAATAAGACGTATTTATTCATGAGTTCCAAGATAAATGTACCAGGAACATATATAATATATTGACTGATTTATTTATTTGGCTTGCAACATCCACTAACGTTTTATTTATATCACATGCATACGCAACCAATTCACACCAAGTTATAAAAAAACTTTAATACACACAAGAAAATTTTTAAAAACCTTCTGAACATTCAGCATAAAGTATTAAAGATTCTATTTCCTCTCCAGGTTTCAGTGTACAAGCTTAATCTCTGTGTTCCTGCATGGCACAAGTCCTTTCTGTTTCAATTTCTCCACCAAAGTCTCGCTTCCAAAGAAACTTGTAAAAATGTTCCATCACAGCAAGTCAACTTGTAACCTATCTTCTTTCTAAAGCAGGCATAGGAATTATGACCCTGTGAGATTCATAAGTGAAGGAAGCCCAACAAGAATGGTATTTGGACAGGAGACCACTAGTAGTCATAACACTGCAGGATGTGATATTAGCTATTCATTAAATAGCGTGCTTCCAGCCGAGTCCATATTAAAACTAACCTTCTCTACATTTTCTCTCCCTAGCTTAATATATCACACTTGTTAGATGTGAAACTGCTGCCTGTCTATTCAAAGTGTTAAATAAAAGTTTGGAGCACAAGGAAATTAATTTTCAAAGGCACTGGAAAAAAGGGTGTGTATATATATTTCATCTATGACTGCATGGAGATTGATCTTCAGAAGTTTCGAACACTGAGGAATCCATCTTCCTACAAAATTACTAAAATTCTTCTCCCCAAATACCCTGAATCCTGCATTGATACCCAGGAAAAACACTGTGCTTTATTCTAGTTGATGCTAAAACATGCCCCATCAACAGTTGCTGCAGCAGTAAAGGCTTCACAGTGCAAGTAATGCACAAGTAGCATGTGGAGCTATGCTTCACGTTCTGCCCCTTCATGCTCCACCCTTTTCCCTCTATGTGCTTATCTGGGTGTGATAGCAAAACGTATCAGGTGGTCAGAAGGCATTCCTTCACTTTAGTTAGAAGACAAGCCCAGGAAGCACTGCCCTGTTCTTAGAAGCTGTTTTGGGGATTTTCCATATGACGAAAATACCTGCATGCTACATTAACGGGAATGCCAAAGGATTAATGGGATATAGCCTTTAACAAAATAAGAGATTTGGACCTTCAGAGCACATCCTGAGACAATCTCAGAAGATGCCAAAAGTACCATTACAGTAGTAATGTAATAGCAATGTACAGCACAGAGTGCCAGAAATAACAAATGGCTTAGTCAGACACCTGGTCACAAACACTAAGAGGTATGGAAGAAATTTGTAGACAAATAATGTATTTACCTTTCTACCTGACATATTTATTACACATTGGTTTAAAAACAGATTTGTGGCCTCCTTAATAATGAAAGTTGTAGTTCTCAGGCTACTTATAGCTGAAGCTGCTTTCCATAAGTCAACAGCCTGGTTTTGTTTGAAGAAGAAATAATGTTGTTTTCACAGAGTTACAGAATTCATTCTCAAACTGCTGAGTTCACTGCATTCACTACTGGTATGTTGTGCATGATTATGTTAGCCACCTAACAGAGCACAGATAAAGCTTCTTGCACCTGTTAACATCCTGATTGCAGCTGTACATTTAGTTTTAAGTCAATCTTTTAAGATGTGTGTAATTATTATGAGTAACAAACAAAATAAACCCAAAACAAGCCCCAAAATTTTCTGCATTAGCCTCCTACAGTGCCAAACACTCCAGGAAGAGAGCTGTGGCCCCACTGATGCTGATGACAAAATTCACAGCATCTTTTACAGAGTCAGAACTTCATATACAAGTTGTAGCCGCCATACAAAACCCCCACATTTTTCCTCAATACAAGTAAGATCAGCTGTGAAAAAAAAAACAAACCCACAAAAAAACAAAGAAACCCCCCAAAAAAACAAAAACCCAAACAAAAACCCCCAAAAGACCAATACAACCTTCAAGCAAAGTCAACTTAATCTTTCATCCAGAATGCATTTCACCCAGAATACCTAGTAAATTAAGAGAGTGATTTTAAAAAATGTATTGTATAGTCTGTATTTAATTATATACAATATTGTATACATATATCATGCATAGATCACATACACATAAGAAAAATCAACTATCACAGTATCACAGTAATGATGAGGATGGAAAAGACCTTAAAGAACATCCTCCATGATGGAGATTTATGTGCTTTAAAACTAAAACCTAGACTTAAGACATTGTTAAATGTTAAATGTTCACTTTTAACACATTAGATATGGTTTACATATATAATTTTATTTATTTATTTACTCAACGAGGTACTTGTTAAGGCTGACAGAAGACTCTGCTTCCACAAAATGTTACCTATGCACACAGAATTAGAGTTGTACTTCCAAAGGACAAAGTTTCTTAAAAGCACTCTACAGTAAGCGTGATGTCAGTATAGTATCACATATCCCATTGGCTGGTTTGGTCTGGATACCCTGGCTGTAGAAATTAACTGTATTCTAGTTTAACATAGGACAATCATAAACACTGCCTTCCCCTCAACTTTATTTTATTTCTTCAGTTTTTCATATTTAAGTAACATGTTTAGAAAGCGGGCAACTAAATCAACCAGTGAAGTGTGAAATTAACAAAAAAGAAAGCTGGAAAAGTCATTAAATCATAGAATCATGGAATCATCAGGGATGGGAAGGGACCTCGAAAGATCATCTAATCTAATCCCCCTGCCACAGCAGGACATAAGTCTTCAACTATAACATATAAGGAGGCAAACTACGAATCATAGAATCAAAATGGTTTAGGTTGGAAGGGACCTCAGAGATCATGTAGTTCCAACCATTCTGCCATGGACAGGGACACCTCTCACCAGACCCAGTTGGACAAAGCCTCATCCAACATGGCATTAAACACTTCCAGAAATTGGGCAGACNTCCCCCTGCCACAGCAGGACATAAGTCTTCAACTATAACATATAAGGAGGCAAACTACGAATCATAGAATCAAAATGGTTTAGGTTGGAAGGGACCTCAGAGATCATGTAGTTCCAACCATTCTGCCATGGACAGGGACACCTCTCACCAGACCCAGTTGGACAAAGCCTCATCCAACATGGCATTAAACACTTCCAGAAATTGGGCAGACACAACCTCCCTAGACAACCTGTAGCTGTGCCTCACCACCCTCATAGTGACAAACTAATCTAACATCTTCCACTTTGAAGCCATTGTCCCTTGTCCTATCACTAGTCACTTGTTAAGAACTCCTTCTCCAACTTTCCTCTAGCCACCCTTCACCTACTGGACAGATACTACAAGGTGTCCCTTCTTTNCTCATCCAACATGGCATTAAACACTTCCAGAAATTGGGCAGACACAACCTCCCTAGACAACCTGTAGCTGTGCCTCACCACCCTCATAGTGACAAACTAATCTAACATCTTCCACTTTGAAGCCATTGTCCCTTGTCCTATCACTAGTCACTTGTTAAGAACTCCTTCTCCAACTTTCCTCTAGCCACCCTTCACCTACTGGACAGATACTACAAGGTGTCCCTTCTTTTTTCCAGCCCTCTGATCATCCCTGTGGCCCTCCTCTGTACTAATTCCAACAGTTCCATGTCCTTATACTGGCAGCTCTAGAACTGAATGCAGTACTCCAGTTGAGGTGGTACAAGAGCAGAATAGAGGGGGAGAATCACCTCCCTTGACCTGGTGGTCACACTTTTAATACAGCCCAAGTTATGGTTTGCCTTCTGGGCTGCACTCACACTTTGTCAGCTCATGTAAAGCTTCTCATCTACCAACATTCATAAGTCCTTCTCCTTAGGACTTCTCTCAATCCATTCACCATCCAGTATGTATTTTTGCTTGAGGTTACCACAACCCAGATGCGCTCTGCACTTGGACTTTTTGAACTGCTTGCATTTTGCATGGGCTCAGTTCTCAAGCCTCTCAAGGTGCCTCTGGACAGCCTCCCTTCCCTCCAGCTTGTGTGTCGTTGGCAAATTGTCACCAACAAATATGTTACAGTGATATCTGTGTAATAAACTAATGTGTTCACACTTTCTGTCTCAGGTGGAGGAATCTAGAATCACCAACTGTGAGGAGGCTTCATCTTTGAAACTTGCCAAGCAAGATACACACAACTTTCATTATGGCAAAAATCTAGGAAACGGATTTAACAGTAAGTGAGAAAGATGGAGTAAGAAATGGTCATCGATTTGCTCCCTATCATATGGCAGGAAAAGTGTACATAACTCTATCTTCATTCCTTGCTGTAAATGCCAGGTAAAGAGAAAGGTTATCAACATCAGTTCACTAGCCCTTCTTTCTTCACCATTAACAACAGCACACCTCTCCCACCACCAGCCGTGTTCACCAAGACTAGATCTGATTCTCCCTTCTGCCACGGAGTTTCTGAGTGGTACTAAGCATGTCCTTTATATTAACAGTTAATCATATTTTTCTAATCAATAACCATATGCGATGACAAAAATGTGTCTGGTTTACCAGGGAGTTCTCAGCAGGAATAAGGACAACAGCACTGAAAAATGGCTGAGGCAACATTTGCTGTAATTTCTGATGGTAAATCCATCATCTCAGAACTTCCAGTTTTCAGAGAAGTAACTGAAAACTCAGTTGTAGATGGTATTTAAATTACTCCTAAAATCTGTCTGGTCAGGAAGAAAAAGAAAAAAAATGCCACACACAAAAGAATCGCACACATACTCTCACTTCTGCCAGCAGATTGTAAGATAGAGCCAGCTCCTTGTAATTGAACTTACAACTCTTCTATCTTCATCTTTCCCCAGGGGCAAATTCAGCTCTGACCTAAACAGACACAAATTCCATTATATTACACTGGGACTGAATCCAGTACTGTCAGATCACCCAATACCCTCAGAATATAGGTGAAACCTATTTTGTTCAAATGGAAATAACAAATTGGTACAAGTTGCTGCACTATTTTTCCAATTACATCATCATTGAATTTCTCTATTATCTGCTTGTCATTAAATTGAGTCAACAAGATATTCTAAATTGGTAATGAGACCCTTAACCATTCACCACTTATTCCTGTTAAGGAATGAAACAGAGGCCTCCTCTGTTCACAGACAGTCATCTGTTTCTACAGGGCAAATCACAGTTCTCTGCAGTCACATGGTCTATTTCCTTATTCATACGACTCACACACGTGACCTCTTTAGCAATCTTTCTTGAGAGATATAATCACCGTTCTAAGACTGCTCTTAAGGCCAGGTTTTATTAATCACTTGAGAAAATAATGTATTGCCTATACAATAGCCAATCAATTTCAAGTGAAATCTGCCCTAACTCTCACAAATTCAGTTGTCTATTAATATATACAGTATTGTCTAATCACTTATACCTGTTATAATATCTAGCTATGTAAAACCATTTTTAACTGCAAAGGTATAAAAGTAGTCAACGATATCTGATGAAATACAGTTCTATAGGTGAAGGTCAAGTGATTCTTGCCACAGTACACAGTCAATTCAAAAAGCCTGATTTAGACAGTGAATAAAGGGTTTCACAAACTACAGCAAGAGTAGCATGATTATTAGCAACTCTAATTTAAACAAATGTATGCAACAGTACTGTTTGAATTCTGCAGATGTATTTGAAAAATACTACAAATACTGAAGTTTCAAGATCTTTCATAACTAACTTCAGTAACTTGCATCAAAACCAGCAGGACCACTATGAAGATTTTTCTGGGTGCACTCCAGTCCTAGTAAAACCCAGAAGATATCAATCATCCAGTTTTAGCAGCAGCTGACTGAAGCTATTCACTGAGCTGTGCATTGCTACCACTGTGGCCTCATGAATAAGTCTCCCTCTCCCTCTATATTTTTTGTTCCTGTGAGTGGACTCTTAACAGCAGAATTTTTTTTTCATTCTCTGAATGGGTTTGAGAGATCAACTCAAAGAAAAGAAATACTATTAGTAAAAACAAAAGTTTTCAAAGAAAAAGTGGGAACAAAGTGGACATATTAGAGACAACTTGTGATTCATGGCCTATGCTGTGCTTTGCCCCTCTCTTTACCTCAATAGATTCTTAGGTTTTACTGCTGGATGAGAGCAAGGCAGACTATTGCACTTCTCCTAGCAACCAAAAATCACTTAGGAGAAAAAAGGCACATTGCCTGCTGAAAGGAAGAACAGAAAAATTGGGGGTCACACAAAGCCAGACATATGTTCTTTTGCATTTCATTCTAAACTGAGCGCTTGTCAAAAAAGATTCAGTAAAAAATAATAAACAGTTCTCTTTTAACACTGATTGATATTTAATTACATTTTTGTTTGTCTATTTGTAGCACATTTCATTTTCTTCTAATTCAGTGTGCTAACAGTTCCTACTACAGTGTATAGTTTTGCCTTCAGGGATGTAAATACTATTCCTTACAGTTTCTAAAAGAATTTCTTTTATTGTAAGTCTCTCTCTATATATATATAATTCTATCTCTACACAGACAGGAACTTAAAAAAAAATAGATACACGCAGATAACTATTCTTAGAAGCTCAAAACCACTTTTATCATAGGGTTCCCTTATTCTAGATTCTGGGATTTTAACTAATAGGACTTGATCTTGAAGAACAAACTGTCTGGTCTTATTAGCTAAGCACCATCGTTTTAAGATGATAAATTAAATTCATGCAAGAGAAAAATAAACCCATAGAGTTTATAAACCAAGCATATGTCTGAATAGACACATCACACTGACCAGCTTAAAATGAAAGCATTGTAATTTAAAATGCAGTTTGGTTACAGAACAGATACAACAGATCAAGGGTAAAATGCAGCCTGTACTATCTCTGATAGATAATTTTTTCCACTGAAAGTCCTTTGTTTAATAGCTGTTGCCTTGACATAAACCAACTATTTTAGTTAGCCCACTGAATTTCTTATATATCGTAGAAATATATACACAAAAAACCACCCCAGCTGATCTATCACAGCACTTCCGCAGTGCATCAAGTTAAAGCCAGTAAAGACCTTAGTTCACTGCATCAAATTACCATTTAGCATTTTTCTTGCAGCCACTCTAAACAAATCTGGACTAGAACAATTTAACAGAAAGGTTTATTCACTTAATGGGTAAGTGATGTACAAATGACAGAGCAATGATAAAAGCCTAAACATATTGTATATAAAACAACCCTCAGGTTATTAGGCATCAGTGCTATCATGTTAAAGGTAACAGTAGCATTTTGCTCCACTTTTCACTCCTAATGCAGCAACATGCTTTGTAGTCCAGCTCTTCTACAAGTCTACCCCTCAGCCTCTGCTTCAAGACAAGGTAGTCCTTTAATTCATCAAACCATGGGCCTGGACTCAAGCTACTATTCCGCTCCATCTCCCAGTTTGTCCCGTGTCTTTACTTTCACCAGAAAACTATCAGAGCAAGGTAGTGCTACTGTTCATGCATACTGAAGATGACATAGTGTGTTAAGTGTGGACGATCCACCCACAGATTCTTTTTTTTTTTTTCAGCCACCACTATGGAGCAATCAATCCCAAAGAGACAATCACATTCACTAGGGATAGGAAATCCAGTAAAAGAAAGCACACCTTTTCCAACTAGCTGCTAGACAACAGCACTGCTATGTCATTTACTTTTTTCATAATACTGACATAAAAGACACTATTACCTATCTTATAGGCATAGAGTTCTCTTCAGGACACAACAGAAAGTGACCGCTACTTTTTCCCAGATTAAGTCATCTGTGCTACAGGATATGGACTTTGAAAACTGCACAGAATGACAGCTTGGGAATCCATGATTATAGTGCTCATACAGTGTTAAAATATTCCTTATTCTTAACTCTTGACATTTTCACAGCAGTAAAAAAGTACTTCTACTACCCTGGTATGAACTATCCTTCTATTCACTATGAATAAGGAAAAAGTTGACTGATATTAGTTACATGACATTTTAGTTTTAAAAGGTTACATTTTTTCCACTCAGCTTCTCTTGCAATCAATGACAAGTGATTAATAGAAGTGAAGTACAGAGTTTTACAACTTGTTGCTGTCCATTTATTTGTTACATATTAGTCCAATATGCATTTATGACAACCATATTAGAGAGACAGTTTTCTCAGCTGGGCTCACCAAACTGAATGCATAGGCAATGCATAAACAAAAACCAAAAAACCATATGCTGCAACAGAGACTGTGGCATATCATTTCAGTAAAATCTAAGATAGCATTAAGACCATACTGCATCTCCTGGTGTCCCCACTCATCTTTCCAGTTCATTTCCACATATCAGATCAATTAATTGCTCTTCCAAGTAATCTGAAGAAAAAGTTATGAGAAAAAATAAAAATAACACAAGGCATAAAATATTACAATGGCAGACCACTGCCTTTCACTGTAGTCTGACTGAATTCTGCTGGAACAGAAGGAGTACAGTGAAGACTCACTGACAAGAAGGGAAATTCTGTAAGCAAGCAACATTAAAGCAAATATCATTTACTGCTCCAAATCAAGCTTGAAATGGTGTCTTACATAATGAGCGCCTGAATGTGATAAGGAGTGAATTTGAAAATTATTTGTGTTCTTCTAGTCATCATTCACAAAGTTGCTCAGAGTACCTCTACAGTTAGGACAGATAAGAGCATAAAACTTTTTCAACAGAAGCTGGGTGTGCACAAGCTCAATGGATTCCAAAATGCACAGTGGAATCACTAGAAGATCAGTGGCCTTCATTTATCAGCAAGCCAAACATTGTGTCCTCGTAGAAATGTTACCATAAAGTTGTGTGGGTTTTACTGAAACAGTTTTACAGTGCAACTAAGCTCAAAGAGAGATTCACAATAATGAAGGATTTTTGCAATTCTACATAGAACATAACCAGAAAGTTAGCTAAAAATGCAATTAAATGAGTATGTTAGGTCAGGTAACAGCCATTGTTTAGTGAATTTAAAAAAAAAAATTGCTTAGGCAAAAAAAAGCTGGAGGACAGTAGAAAAGACTACAAGTTTAATGCACATGCACAAGCTACTTCTGCCAGAACACTGTTTGAATTAATAACTGAACATTTGCCCATAATATGAAGAATGTTAGTTAGACTTGGCCACTAGGGTACAGAGGCTTAACATAAGTATCAGCAGGTTATTACATGGGTACCTCTCATTACTTTGTCTATTGTTGTTCATGTATTTATTGATGACTGTTATTATTTTAATAACATTAAGAGAACATCTTGGATCTCTTCCATGGCAGCAAAGCCAAGATAAGCTGCAGAGATAGAATTAAAAAGCCATTTCTTACTACATGAACTTTTGTCTTGAAAAAATATTAAGCTTTCTGAGATACTCTGCATTAAGAAAGAGAACGCTATATAGGAACAAGAAAGGAGTATGCAGAACTGAAGCATCAATATGCACTTGTGCCCTCTAGGATTTGAATGCTATTTCTGTGGAAGGATGCAGCAACAAGCCAACTTCATCTTACAACAAGGCATGAATTAAGACACAAGCCTTTACTTAGTATTAAGTCAAAATATCATCATTTGCTTTCAAGGTTTTTCACACAAAGGACTCGATATCAAATCTGTTATTATGGTAGAGAATCTGGTCTTAGATTAATCATGCCTTTTTAATTACCCACTTCAACAATAAGAAGGTAGTTTATAGATCACAGTTTTATAGATCACAGTAATGATGAGGCTGGAAAAGACCTTAAAGATTATCCAGTCCAACCTAAAACCAACCAAGTAAACCTAACATCTGACATCTAGATCATGCCACTCAGCACTTCATCCAGACTAACCTTGAACACCTCCAGAGATGGTGACTCGACCACCTCCGTGGGCAGCTCGTTCCAAAATCGGATCACTCTTTCAGTGAAAAACCTTTTCCTGATGTCAAGTCTAAACCTCCCCCGATGGAGCTTAAGACTGTGACCCCTTGTCCTGTCTTAAGAAAAGGGTTTGAGATATTGACAACAATGACAACTCAATCTTATTTCAGAACATATCGCTTCAAGGGCAGAGTTTGCTCTTCATAGAAGCTGGGTTTAAGGCTAAAGATGGTGAAATAAAATCTATCCATAAGTTTTTGTTTCAGTTCAATTAGTTTTCATAGAAAGATCACATAACTAACAGTGCACATGACTACTCCTGCATAAAAGATAGCCCAAACTTTCTCTTTGAAGCAGTGATTTAAGATAAGACTCTGTACTCTTCTATGTACCAAAATATAAGTGATTTATTTTGCATAACAAGGCATATGTCCTATGAAACATAAATGAATGACAGATTAGGCAACAATTCTAAAGATTCAGTAGCTACATGTAAGAAATGTCTGTTCGGCCTGAAACAAAAGCCCTTTCATATTTATTTGCTTTCTTCTGCACTCAAAATAGAGATTTCTAGGAAAATGAAGAAAAGAGCACTGGTAACCTAGCCTCTTGGCAAGAAACAGCATCAATGATTACAAGTACCCTCCACAAGGTTGGTATGAGAGGTGGTGAGCCAGATGGCAACCACAGGAAGAGCAACCTCTGCCATGCCAGCTGAGATAACAGAAAAAACCTGACAGCAGTGTTCCTCTTAGCTGGCTGAGACAGAATGTACAGAACCTGTTAGCAATCTATTTAGCTGAGATCAATATTTGAATAGCAATTCAAGGGTAGCAAATGGCTAAAAAGCTATTGCATACTCTTTAGTAATTTCCACTAAATGGTTCAGCAGCAGACAGAGCATGTCCTGAATTTAGTGCCCTGAGCCTGCATAGCATTACTAGGGCAAAGCAACTCCTGGAAGCAGACTTGACCAGAAAGGCTTCCATTTCTTCTCACTGAGTTCTTTGGCACAAAGAACACAATGGTTTTTATGCATCCTTAACAATGCACTTACATCCTTTTGTCTACTTTTAAGGTTACATATCTTTAACCTCCACTGCTATAACTTATTTTCCCTTAGCAGATCAATCTCATAATTCCAGAAATGCAAAAACAAACAAAAACACCCCTACTCTAACTTTTCAGAAAGTATTGTGGGGAATCAGACCTTTTGCAGTGTACCAGATTAGCACAGGAGAAAAACAAATTGTCTAGATTACCACATTATTTCCCAAACACCTCTGGAAGCACAAGGACAGGATTTCCTCATTGCCTGTCTTTTACACATAAATATATATGGTGTTGCACTATCAGCTTACCACACAGGAAGTAAAGAAAGTGAAATACTATTCAGCAAAATGTTTCATCATGGGCATAAGTTCATTCCTACCCAGTAAAGTTTTGAAGTATATGATTAATTTGGAACACATATTTAAGTTCTGGATAGGAGATGGAAGCACACACTTAAACGCACTGCTGAAGTGGGTCCTATGGAAGAACAAGCTAAAGGAAATAAAAATGTAAACTCTCCACTCACTTCAGCATGTTACTGCATTAAGTTGCACACATTCCACAGAAGCAAAGGTTATCCATCAACAGTAAAACTCACATGAGAGATCAAGACCCTGTCAGCATAAAGACTCATTGGAAGAATATGCTTTAGCTTTATATGTAAGCCATGTTCTCCAACAGGCAACAGAGACCTGCACAAGGCAACAGATGTGTAGCTCACTGGTGTGAAAAAATTTAATTAAGAAAAAAAGAAAAAGAAAGGTAAAATAGAATGCTTGAGTCATCCTACCCCTCGAGGTGCATACTTTTCATTATGAAGTGCTTTTCAAATATATTGAGATAAATCACAGTTTTACAGCATTATTCTTATGTATCTTTAACAGCATCACACATTCAAGAGCATCACTCTTGCAGTTTTCAGGGACAATGGCTAAAAATCAGCCCTGACATAAAAGGTTGTCATTATCATTGAAACCACCAAGGCAGTTTGGCCAGCTAAAACTAATGTCTGTGGTACCTCCCTCACACATGTCTTCAAACAAGTTGTGTAATTTTCTGCTAATATGATTTTTTTCAAGCTTTGCTAATAATAGGAAGAAAGATAACCAAAGCCACATAACAATGAAACAAAAATCAATTGAACACTGTAGGGAAAAAAAGTAATCACTTGATTTAAGTCCAACAGATAACAGTTTATTTTTTAGTCCAGAGGGGTGTTTTGTTGTTCGGGATTTTTTATCTGCCTGTTCTTTTTTTTAAGAACAGAACTGAGATTAGAGAGAATTAGAGTTATTGCTTGAACAAACTGGATAAATACGGGCAAGGGTATAGGAAAATCATCACCACAGATTTTTAAAGAAAGAATTGATATACACATGTATGTATGTGTATACAGAAGTATGTTTGTATCACATGCTTTCTCTTATTTTCACTGAGCTCTGCAATTTTCAGGTGTCATAAAAGCATGGACAGAGAAAATAACTGTAGAAGAAAAAAAATTATCATTTTGATCTAGCACATTATGCACTGTGTAATACCACTTTTGAATCACTAAGAAAATTAATGTCACAGGGAAAAAGATGGTTAACATGCCTCAAATGCTACATTGCTTATCTCTGTCTGCACCTGATGCCAATAGAACAAAAAACCCACCAAACCCAGCAACAAAACTCCTCAAGACCAGAAATGCCTAACTTTAAAACTCAGAAACCAAACCATTAAACAAGTGGTCCATTGAGGTCTGGTGCTTTTTTTTTCTCAAGTGAAAGCATTATGAACAGAGCTAATGTTTAGGGTTGCCTTTTCAAAGCAACTGGTAGTATATATCACCCTAAGGCACAATTCTAAAGGGAAAATCAGTACTGCATGCCAAGCTTGCATGCCAGTGCTCCTTCAGTGCTACTTATTAGTAGTTTCCAGAATAACAGCTTATCTCTACTTGGGCATGATGTGCCATCCACTAGTCTATGTATGACTGTACTTAATTATTTATTTGCTAGAGCTTTTCATGTAGGGAAACTTGACAGCATCTGCAATATCTTCCCACAAAAAGGGGTGGATCACTTCTCTTCCGGGCACTTTCTTGGCTTCCTTTTTCTAATGGTCCAGATCTAATTTAGCTATGTCCTTCACCTGCCTCCCCACCTCTCACCTCCCAATCATATAACGCTAAACCAGAACAAAGGTTCTACTTGTGTTCCCCATGACAAAACTAGAATAAATTATGTCTCACTCCTGTCGTTTCAGCAAGCTGGTTAATTGCATTTGTTTCATGTATCTCCAAACAACGTGGTATGTTAATTACATTCTGTAACACTAAGCTACTCTGATTCACTCTGCCACTTCCACCGAACACTTTCATTGTATTCCTTCTAGCTACGCACAATTTTAAGCACATACTAATAATTACATTTCTACTGTTAAATGTTTCCTGTTTGTACACAAAGATATCTGCAGTTCCAGTGGTCCTAAAAGTTAAGGATCAAAATATGTTACAAGAAGAAAAATACAGCAACCAGAAAACAAAATCCCTGCCAAACTATGACAATGCTGATAGATGCAAATGTTCCACTAAACCCTTTCAGAGATAAAACTTCCCACTGTTTAGTATGTACATACATTATGCATTCGTTTTCTTATCAGTAGACTAAACAAAACATTAAACTGCAGGGCATACGATGCAAGCAAGGCAAAGATGTACTTGAATGCCTCCCTGTCCAGTTATTTTGCTTCCTTTTTTGCTAAGAGGTGGGGGAGATGAGAGGAGGGGGAGAAACCCCCAAAGCAGGCTGTGACTGAAAACAATGAACGTGGAGTCCCTGCTTCAGCTCTGATACAGTAAGTACTGTAAGCAAGAGCCTCCAGGAAACCAGTTTCCTCTAAAAGACAGGAAAAACTAGGCAGGGGCTCTGAAATTAAATTCTTAGAGACCATACAGAGCTGCAAATAATACCAGAAGAACTGCCGAGCATTTGGTCCCAGCACACACTCAAGTAGAGACGTGCGCAGTACAGATGTCTCGGTTCCTAACTGTGTGCTTCAAGTAGCGTAACGCCCCTACTCTATGTGCTCAGCGCCAGCCCCTGCTCTTAAAGACAATGTCCCATTGCACTCAAGTTCTCGCCCTACTAAAGCGCTCCTCCCAAGGTGCTAATTCACAGTTCCCCATCTATTACTTCAACCTGAAAACCCCAAAAAGCGCTGTAGAGCACACCCAAAGGGGAAGGGAAGGAAAAAGTAATCCACCCTCTTCCCTAAATCCACCCTTTCATGACAGCACTCCATCCAGAAAGCCCGTCATGAGGGGGAAAGATGATGGGAAGACTCTCCCGCATAGCTGCACAGTCCCTCAGCCAAAGCCGCACCTGCCCTGACCTAGTGGTAGTGGGGCACTATGCCGTCCACAGTGCTGCCTGCCCTCCTGCGCTCCTGACCGCCGGCGCCGAAGGAGGGGTTTAGACACTCTGGAAACGGGCCACTTAAGTCTCACCCGGCTGAAAGTTTAACAATAGAAGGAGGCAAAGAAATGTTAGCTACCAGAGCTCTCTGCCTCTCCTTCCTCCTTCTCGCTTCTCCCGCCCCCGAAATAAAAGATCTAGCACGGTAGTTTTGACTCTGTCCCTATTCTTCCGTTCATAAGCCGCTTTCCTATTAAGTTAGCAGGAGGGAAGAACCGCTTATTGGAAACATATTCTCGCCGCCCTTAGCCCCCACTCCCCCCTCCCGTCCCGAAATGCCATTTTTATACCAGAAACAAACTTGAGGCTCTGTAATGTTAAAGCTTATAATGCTGTCCATGTGCTGTCCCAAATCAAATGCAGATGAAGGGGATTTCTCGGCACAGAAAAGACATATCTAAAATAAGCGGACTTACCATAGACTTGAAAAAATGCAAATCCAAAGAGCAGGAGTGGCGTCAGCAGACCCATTTTGACATATTAAAAGCAATCACGACCGCTTGAGACCAATTCCACAGATATTCGGGGGAAAAAAAAAAAAAGTATCCAAAGAGGTAAGAGGTAGTTTCCTAGAGTCCTAAGAGTTCAGTTTTCTAGCAGCTACTTAAAGTGGAAAGGGAAATCTTGAAATCAAAAGCTGCAGATGGAAAGGTCTTGAATGTGACACTTTTAGATCCATACAGATAGATTAGAACAGCGAGCGAGCTCCAAAGGCTTGTCCTTTGCACACACGTTGCTTCCTAAATTCCCACCAATCCAGCCCCAGCAGAGGAATTATTCAAGTGTGCCCACGAATCTCTTTAGGGATCCACAGCAATCCAACAGCGAGCTCGTTCTTCGGAAGACAAGACAAGAGACTCTTAGGAAGGACCTGATTCCTGGAAAGTGCTCCACAAACTTCCCGGCACTTTGCAGGAAAACCATTGGCTTGGTTTGGCGATCTCTCTTTCCTCTCGCCCTCCCCCTGCCCCTTCTTCTCCGTTTCTCCACCAAATCAGTTCAAGCTGCAGAGTTTCTCACTTAACTTCCATAATAGGAACGCCTCGGCAACGTGCTCCGTAAGGGAGGTGGCAGGGCTTTACCAGCATCCCCTCAAAATAAATCCCCCTATGCCCCAGCACCTCCCTCCTCACTGAACACCGGAGCGGGAACTGCCCGAGGGAACCAGCTCCAGCGCGGTGCCGCGGTGGCCGGGCGGGAGCTGCAGCCGTGCAGCTGTGCCGGTGCAGGGTGCGGGCAGTGTGGGGGGCTCCCACTGCCGCGGATCTCCCGGGCGGCCCCGACAACCGCCGCTGCGCTCTGCTCCGCTGTCCCCTCCCGCTGCCTCCGCCTCCCGCCGGCGAGGACACCCGGGGCTGCCGAGGAGAGGGAGGAGAATGAGCGCGGCGGCTCCCGCGGCTGCCTGGGGAAGGGCGGCTGCGGGGTGTGGACTGAACCACTGTGCTCCACACCCACCGTCCCACTCCTCCGGGGCACGGAGATGATGGGGATGGTGATAGGAGAGGGGACGGCCACAGCACTAGAAACCAGGCAGTGCCTCCCTCCGCCCCCTCGTCCCCCCCTCCTCCCCTCTACAGTTGTGTGTAGGTAGAATTTACACGCTCGCTCCTTACCGCTTCCCGTTTAATGGGCAGCTAATTTTTCGGTAAGTGATTTCATGGAACTGTTGGCTAATTATTCATTCCCTCTCCGTACAGACACCAGACACCGCTTGGGAGTGAGAGAGACCCTTGAAANAATAAAATAAAATAAAATAAATCACACGTAGCTGTATTGATGGTAGGCTTGCTTAGCCGAAAACCAGCCCCCCGAGCAGCAGCCCCCATCCCTCCAGGGCCCTCCCGCGCCCTCTGTGGCTTCGGTGCACCTCCCGTCAGCAAGAAAGTTTTACGAAACCGACCGCTACCCCCGGAAACTGAGAGGGGCTCGTGGGGCAGAGACGGGATGGAAGCGGACAGCGATCCCCGAGGGGAGCACAGCTCCACTCTCTTTGCGCACGGCAGAGGCTGCAAACGGCAGCTTGAACCACCATAGGAAACAGAGGGGAAGAGGAAGGCGAACGCGTGCAGAACTCGGAAGCGGCCGGTGCGGGAGCGGGCAGAGGGGACCCGGCAGGGCCACAGTGACAGTTGGACCGTCCGTCGCCGCCGCGTGCAGTCACCGGGCAGGCGGTAGTGCCGCATGGTGAAGCGCGAGCGCCCTCTACTGGCTGGCTGGCTGCAGCGGCCGCCGCCTCGCACCCACCTTTTCTGGCGGCGGAGCGAGGCGGGATGGATAGGAGCGCGTTGGGGTGGGCGGCGGTCGTGTCCCTCCTTGCTCAGGGAGCGGGAGCAGCGTCAGCAGTGGCCGACATTGAGGAGCAACCGGTGACTCCTGAGCTGCTTCGATGGAAGCTTCTGGTGTTTCCTCCACCAGAGAACCCCAAACAAGCGGGCAACACGTGGCACTCCCTCCCAAAAAAACCCGACCAGGATGGGTTGGCCCTGAATTTATTGAACTGGTGTTTCCAGTTTCTGGAGGGACATGGAGGCTGAGAATGGTTTTGTCTAAACTAAGCGCAGTAAAAGCTAACCACGCAGTGAAAACGTGGGGTCACTCAGTGATGCACTGGGATAAGCAGGGCTGTTTCAACAGAAAGAACTTATTTTCTTACATGTCAGCCTCGTGTGTGAGAGAGCATCCCCCTCTCAACATGTCTGTTTCCTGGTTTTATTTTACTGCACACATAAAGGAGCTGAACCGTGTTTCTGTAAAATATACCTTCCTCACACATACCCAAATTATTGGCCTGCAAGATTGACAGCCAGCTAAATATGACTCAGCAGTGTGCTCAGGTGGCCAAGAAGTCCATTGCCATCCTGGCTTGTATCAGAAATAGTGTGGCCAGCAGGAATAGGGAATTCCCCTGTACTTGGCACTGGCGAGGACGCACCTCAAGTACTGTGCTCAGTTTTGGGCACCTCAATACAGGAAAGTTATTGAGGTGCTGCAGCAGGTCTAAAGGGCAACAAGGCTGGTGAAGGGCCTGAAGAAGAAGCCTGATCAGGATTGGTTGAGGGAGACTCTTCAGTCTGAAGAAAAAGAGCCTTAGGGGAAACCTTATTGCTGTCTAGAGCTACCTTAAAAGGAGGTCATAGAGAGATAGGTGTTGAAAATGGTCTCCAGTTGTGCTAGAAGACATTTTGGAAAACTTAATTGAAAGAGTTGTCAGGCATTAGAACAGACTGCCCTGGGTGATGGTTGATTTGCCATGCCTGGGTGTCTTTGAAAGTCATGTGCATATGGAGCTTAAGGACATGGGTTAGCAATGGGCTTGGTAATATTAGATTGACAGTTGAATACAATGATCTTAAAGGCATTTTCCAACCTAAATGATCTTAGGATTATGTGCTTCCAAGTTAATTCTGTTTTGATTCTTGTGTGCACCTAGTGACAAATACTTTACCATTTCCAAAAGTGAGTGTGAGGTTTTTGTTGCAATTGTTTTGAGTGTCTAAGAAGATTATTGCTATTTCATGCATAGCCAGGTGACAACCCGAAGTTTCTTTATGCAAAATCAAGGAACAGTGTCCCCTATACTCATATGTTGCGTACAGATAGATATATCTGAAGACTACTTGTGAAGAAGGCTGTGATTAAGACTAATTAGAGTAAGGTGATGAAAATGGTTTTCTTTGTGACTGTGAATTGGCAAAACAAGAATATAAAAAATTGCCTACTTGATGGCAGTACGTGTAGCAAGACGAGAAATGTTAAAGCATATTTCCTATGAAGAATACATCCCATTGTAGTGGACATTTCAAGGATAGTCCAAATTGTTTATTACCCAGGTTTAAATTAGAAACAAAATATACACTGTACAGTTATTCTGCTTCTTAAATAAATTTAATAGAAATTCAATAGTAGCTGATGTAGACCAGAACATTTTGCAGATAGACAGTGTTCAAAACCCTCAGGTACAGAGGTACCTAGAAAAGGCTACAGTTACTCATATACACATTCTCAGTTAAATCACTGGGTTCTTCTTTATAGCTGCTACTGTTTTGTTCATGTCCTTCCACAAAACACTGCTTTTCAACTATGAAACTTTGAAAAGTTTCAGCCAAATTTAACCAAGCTTTTTCAAGAATAAGTTTCACTCATATGTACTTCAGTGATTTTTTTTTTTTTTTTGAGAACAATCCTCCTGTTCTCAAATGGCTACAAGAGTCTGAGAGTGTTGAGGCACTTGGTTTTGTATTGGTGCTGTTTGCCCAAATTCAGAAGACTTGTCTAAGTTTTGCTAGGAAACAAACAAATGAAAGGTCATCTAGAGATCTGCTGGAGTACTATGTTAAAAGTTCACATGTATTGTAGCTTACAAGCACAGGAAATGTCCCAGGTCACAGTTTGTTTGGGACAGCATCTGTTTCCATTATAAGATGCAGTCTAGATAAGAGGAAAAAAGCCACCAACAGGCTTCTTTCTTCAATCTTTCAGTAACCTCCTGTGAACATGGGCAACAAGAAAGATGTTCTTTGCTTGAATAATAAAGTATCTACTGAGGAACTGCACATGCCAGCTCTTTGTTTGACTATGAGCAGTATTGCTCCTGATGAAACTTGTGTAAGCAGGATGAGGAAAAGACACATCAGTGTTGTTGCACATAAAGCTTCAGTTTCAAGTAGATTGTTGAGATGGGACTTTAGAAGAGATGACTGGAGGTTGGCCCATCCACAAGAAGGGCCAGAAAGAGGATCCAGGGAACTATAGGCCTGTCAGCCTGACCTCAGTGTCTGGCACGGTTATGGAGCAGACCATCCAGAGTGCCATCGAGAAGCATATACAAGGCAACCAGGGGATCAGGCTAAGCCAGCATGGGTTTAGGAAATGAAGACCCTGCTTAACCAATCTATGACTGGGTGACCTGCTGTGGATGTGGTATACTTAGACTTCAGGAAAGCCTTCAAAATGGTCCCCGGCAGCATCATCCTAGAAAAGCTGGCAGCCCATGGCTTGGATGGGTGCACCGTCCGCTGGTTAAAAGTGGCTGGATGACCATGCACAGACAGTGGTTGTGAATGGTGCCCCATCCAGTTGGTGCCCATTGAGCAGTAGTGTCCCTCAGGGATCAGTGGTGGGCCCAGTTCTATTAAACATCTGTATTGATGTTTTAGATGAGGGAATTGAATCTCCCCTTAGTAAATTCATAGATGACACCAAGTTGGGGGAGACTGTCAATCTGCTGGAGGGGAGGAAGGTGCTGAAGGGAGATCTGAACAGGCTGGGTTAACAGGCAGAGGCCAACAGCATGAGGTTTAATGGGGCCAAGTGCAGGCTCCTACATTTTGGCCACAATAACCCCCAGCAGAGCTACAGACTGGAGGATGAGTGGCTGGAGAGCAGCCTGGCAGAGACAAACCTGGGAGTACTGGTTGACAACCAGATGAATACAAGTCAGCAGTGTGCCCAGGCAGCATGAAAAGCCAATGGAATTCTGCCTTGTATCAGGAATAGTGTGGCCAGCAGGACTAGGGACGTAATTCTCCTGATGTACTGGGCACTGCCAGGGTCTCACCTTGAGTAGTGTGTGCAGTTCTGCACCCCTCACTTCAAGAGAGATATTGAGGTACTGGAGTGGGTCCAGAGGAGAGCATCAAGGATGGGGAAGGGACTGGAGAGAAAGTCTGATGAGGAGAAGTTGAGGGAGCTGGGAGTAGTGGAGACTCAGGGGGGACCTTATCTCTATAACTACCTGAAGGAAAGTTGTACACAGGTGGCGGTTGGGCTTTTCTCCCAGGTAACTAGTGATAGGACTAGAGGGCAGGGCCTGAAGCTGCACCACAGGAGGTTTAGGCTAGATGTTAGGAAGCACTTTCTCATGGTAGGGGTGATCAGACACTGGTATGGACTGCCCAGGGAAGTAGTGGAGTTGCCATCCCTGGAGGTGTTTAAGAACAGACTGGATGTGGCACTTAGTGCCATGGTCTAGATGATTAGGTAATGTCAGGTCATAGGCAGGACCAGTCTCAATAATTCTATGATTCTGTGTGATTCTGTGATTATTCCTGCTAACATCAGTAGCATCTTCCACAGGAAGACCAAAGACTGAGAGTTAAATCAAGAACTCAGTTCAGGAAAAGATGACAGAATAATTGGGATTGTTTACGTTGGAAACAAACCTTTAAGATTATCGAGTACAACTGCTTTACCAAGTTTGCCATTAACTTATTCCTAAGCTCCATATCTAGATGACTTTTAAACACACCCAAGGATGTTTGGATGTTTCAAGCAGCTTGTTCAATTCCTGATGACCCTTTCAATAAAGAAGTTTTCCCAANAAGTCTGATGAGGAGAAGTTGAGGGAGCTGGGAGTAGTGGAGACTCAGGGGGGACCTTATCTCTATAACTACCTGAAGGAAAGTTGTACACAGGTGGCGGTTGGGCTTTTCTCCCAGGTAACTAGTGATAGGACTAGAGGGCAGGGCCTGAAGCTGCACCACAGGAGGTTTAGGCTAGATGTTAGGAAGCACTTTCTCATGGTAGGGGTGATCAGACACTGGTATGGACTGCCCAGGGAAGTAGTGGAGTTGCCATCCCTGGAGGTGTTTAAGAACAGACTGGATGTGGCACTTAGTGCCATGGTCTAGATGATTAGGTAATGTCAGGTCATAGGCAGGACCAGTCTCAATAATTCTATGATTCTGTGTGATTCTGTGATTATTCCTGCTAACATCAGTAGCATCTTCCACAGGAAGACCAAAGACTGAGAGTTAAATCAAGAACTCAGTTCAGGAAAAGATGACAGAATAATTGGGATTGTTTACGTTGGAAACAAACCTTTAAGATTATCGAGTACAACTGCTTTACCAAGTTTGCCATTAACTTATTCCTAAGCTCCATATCTAGATGACTTTTAAACACACCCAAGGATGTTTGGATGTTTCAAGCAGCTTGTTCAATTCCTGATGACCCTTTCAATAAAGAAGTTTTCCCAATGTCCAGCTTAAACTTCAGAGGTACAGCTTAAACACTGTAGCTAGGTGTGTCTCATGAGGGCCCCTGAAAATTATGTTTTTTGCTGTCCTTGATGAACAAAACTTTCCTATAATAAATAATAAATAACAAAACAGTGACAGAAGTATGTGTTTCTTTCTATGTCTCACAGATATGTCTCTTAATTGCAGCACAGAGGGACACCTTCTGTTTCAACATTAAAAATTCCTGAGTTGTGGCATCTGATTTTCACATGTTTCAAGGGAAAAAACAATCAAGCAATGCTAATAACCCCAGTTTGAAATATCCTTATATTGCTAGACTGTGTTAGTATGTCTGCACTATTTTTAATCACTAGTACACCTATAGTGCAGTTACAAGAATTATCTACATAGTTGGTAAGATAAATATTTAGTAAATTAAATTATTGCAAGTTTTTTGATATGCATCATATGCTGAATTTAGGGTTTTTTGTATAGACAGCTCATTAAATGTGTAAAAAACTAGTAACAGAAAGATGGTATCGTTTCCTCATAATTTTTAAAATTGTTTCACCTAAAATAACTTAATTCTTCCTGACTCTTTTATTTTGAATTGTGATTCAGAGTGTGCAATAAGCAGTTGATAGATCCAACGTTGCCATGTTAAGATTTTGTATATCCTACTTTCCTTTTGTTCTATGAATTCCACTTTTACCACCCATTAAAAATAGTAACAAATACAGTGTCTTTCACACTTTGCAGCTTGGCCAAAAATTCAAGAATGCAGAGGAATAATTCTTAGCTAAAAAATAATTGGAAAATGGGCTCTAAATATCAGATTTTGCTCTCTGAAGGTGAAACAGAGAGAAGAAACAAAGCTTCCAGTTGTGTCATTCACAAAAGAATTAGTAAGTTTACTGTTGTGTGAAACACCGCTCTGTGCTTTCCTACTGAGTAAAAGATGGCAACACACCATCCTTTGAGACACCTGGAGCTGGCCTCATAAAACACAACAGCTTCTTTATACTAAAGGGATCAGAATAGCACATAATAGAAATATGTCTGTGACTTACTGTAGTCGTGGCTGACATGCAAAACCTGTTGTGTAAAGGATACAGTGCCTATCACAAAGGCTGAAGTTGTCTCAAAACTGCTGTATTTTGTAGACTTATAAAGACTTCCATAGAACAGGTGGTAGTGTACTCTTCTCACGGAAGTGTACAGGGACAGCACAAGAGACACTGGTGTGAATGCAGGAAGGTTCTACTTAGGTATCAGGGAACAGCTTTTTACTGTGAGGACAAACAGGTGCCCACGGGGACTGTGAGGTCACTTTCAAAGAGTACATCACAGACCATATTCAAAACTGTATTGGACATTAAAGATGAACCTGCTTTGAGCTAGACTAGATGAGCTCTACAAATCTCTTCAGACCAATACTTTTCTAAGGTTTCATGATTTTATGACTCATAGAATCACAGGATGACAGAATTATCTTTGGTTGAAAGAGACCTATGATCAAGTCCAACCCTTGGTGTAGGATTACTAGGTTACTCATAAATCATGTCCCTAAGCTACAGGTCCATACATCCAGGAATGGCGACTCCATCACTTTCCTGTGCAGCCTGTTACAATGCATTACAACTCATCAAGTGAAGAAATTATTCCTAACTTTCAGCCTGCACCTACCCTGATGCAGCTTCCTTTTCTGTAGGCTAAACAACCTGTTCCTTCAGTCACTAGTCACAGGAGTTATACTCCAGTATGTCAAAGTTCTGAGCATGTATGTATACTTTGACACCAAACACCAAGGTTTCTTAATAAAGAATTGTGTAGTAGTGTTCAGTAGTATTCACATCTGTTATAAAAGTACATACAACTGCACGCACAAGCTATAAATACAAGAATTGTTTGATTTTCTTAACTATTCCTGTTGCAGTACAAGTAACCTTTCTTATAGGTAAGTAGCCTATAGGTTGTAGACACACTGAGACAGTGATTATTACAGGAATAGAAGAGCATTTCTTCCTGTCTTGTGTTTTGGAATGCTTCCCTTTGCAACTGCTGCATATAAAATTAATAGCCTTCCTACCAAGTGTGGCAAGTTGCACATTGAGTTTACGGCTGTCTGCATGCTGTTGACTGGCTCACGGGTTCATTATTTGAAACAAGACACAGTACAGCCCTTCCAGTATTACCACAGACCCAACATTTTCTGTACCAGAAATTTCCTCTTGTATGCTAATTTCTCCATCATACCTGTACGTACATCACCCATTTGTAAGGGCTCTGAGTGTTCCAGTCTGCTATTCCCTCCTCTATATGCAGGACTCTCTAAGTTATGCACTTCTTTGTAATGAAGGAAAAGGCAGTTGCTTAATAAGACAGAAGGCACCAATTACTGAATAATCTATGTAAATAAGGACATCACAGATATGTAGTATCAACTACAATAAAAAACCAAGGATAATTTTGCTTATTCCTTTGATAGTGTACTCTATCCAGATATTAATTTTAATTAAAATTAACAAAAATGCACTCACCCCTAATTTACATATTAAAAAAACCCCATTCCTTAAGTGACATGTTAAGCTTAATTTCAAAAGACAGTTTAGGTTTCCAGAGAACATAAGGTAGTCATTGTGTCATTCAAAAAAAAGAATGAGCATTTAAAATAAAGAGTTGGAAGAGGATAAAATCCCCACCTACATGAGAGGCAAAGGTGAAATTCTCACTAGAAAAATGTATTTCATCATAGTGAGAGCAGACTGATCCATATGAAGATAACTGCACCCTGACTTCCAAAGATCATAAAATCAAGCTGTATAGCAACACAAAACATTTATCACTGTACAAAATGAGACACAATTTAGTTTTAGTCTGAACACCATATTCTGTATAATTACAAGTAACATGTTATGCTCTCTTTTTAAATTACATATGTCACATTTTTCCATAACAAGTGCATACTGACAGCCAGCTACATTAGACAACAATATTTACACTTTAATTAAACTTTTAAAATGCAAATAAGTAACTGTATATGTACATAAGTTGCTAATGGGGCAGAAATTCTTACAAGGAGATCCATATGTAGATGTCCATTATGCAGACACCCACTTGTAGCTTGGCAAGTACTCTTTACAATAGGAAGTGTTTAATTTAATAACATTAAATAAAATTTGCTATGTGATGAACAAGTCATTAAACTTGAGAATTCTAACAGACACATACAGTACTGTTTTTTGATCTTAAACAGCTTTTGAAATTAGCCAAATTTTATAGTTACTGTTTTGTAGAAGCAAGATTTAACAAGTTCCCTTTGTTATCTGGCCTCTAAAATGTCAACATCATGGACAGGTTATTGCTTAGTATGATTTCTTCTGTACTACAGTCCTTGATTGTAATCATATATTAATCAAACCAAGGACCTGTTGTGGTACCACGGAGCTTCTGATTTATGAAGATGTCAGCTCCATTGCTGTGGAGGCAACCCTATAACAGCATTAGAGCCTCTTGCATGTTTCTACCAGTGAGTTGAAATGCTCCCATCAGGCTATGACTCTTTTTTGCAATATGGTGCTGTCAACACTGTTCGCATCAGTTATACGTATCAGTGGATTATTAACAATATTTGCCAGACTTCTACATTAGTTTTGTCCCAGAACAGCCTTGCCTGCCTCACTTCAGCAATAGAATTACCTTTTGCATTGTCTCACAAAATGCTTTTAAATTAGAATTGATGTTTCAGGCATGATTTTTTACTGGTGATGTAATTTAGTTTTCTATCTAAATGTTTATATGACTATATGACTTTTTTTTTTTTTTTTAAATGTGATCCCATCAAAGGCAGCTGAAGCACAGAGGGTTTTCACTGCAGAATTGGTGCTATTACCTCTCCCATGTATGGCAAAGTAAAAGTGGTCAAGACCTACATAAATTTCAAAAGTAAGTTGATAAAAAAAAATGGAGGAAAAAACCTGAAAGCAAGTCTTCTCCTTTAAAAGTATGCATTGAATCAAAATGACATGTTTCCTGTAGAGGAACTGTTATAAACTGAATATTTTGCAGTTAATGCTAGACTAGATTTAAATTGCATAAATTGCATCTTAACTCATCAGAATGTGACCAGGAATGTTTATTTAGGAATGTTTTATGTCTATGCTGCATGTCCTGTTGTATTTGGAACTGTTGTGCCAGTACATGGTCCCTTTAAAAGCAGTAAAATTGTACAAGCAAGAGGGCCAGCACAGAACACAGAAACAGAAGCAAATGACTCATTGCAATGTCTGCCTCCGAATTGAAACATGAAATAACAGTTGCCTCAAAGCTACTCACAGCTAGGAAGACAGTCACATTTAAAGCATGCTACCCACACAACACAAAATAGCTTTTCCTGTTTGTTTTAATTCTCATTGTACAGCCTGCAATATTGTGGCTGATTGTGAAATTTTAGCATGTTTCATTCTTAAGTCAGCAGTCTGAATCTTGCCCATGCTGATGGTGACAAGTTATTACTTGATTCCCAGCTTAAATTATTTTAGGATCAGTTTTTTGTAGACAAGAGAAGCACATTATGAGCTTATCTTACCCAGACAATCAGCAATAGTTCAGCCCTCTAGGACAACCTTGAGAAGAATAGGGTATTTCACACTGCCATGGCCCAGAAGGTACTTATCTTGAGAATGAAAAGAATTGGGTTTCAAGAGCATCTCCTACAATGAGATCCTGTAACTAGGACTGTGTACTGATGCACTTATGTAGTACAGATAATTAAATACCACCACCACATTACCTGATGAAATATTTTCTAAATGAAAGGTGTCTTCCATGATTCTGGCAAAAAGTTATGTAAGAAATTATCTTTTTAACTTTTTCCAAGAAAAGAAGGACTACATACTAGCTCTGTAAGTGGCACATGTGTTAAATGTCAGATTTAAAGTAGATGAGCCAATATGTGGAGTAGGTAAACACCCCTAGGTATGAAATTGAAAAATGTTATAGCAATTCCTGTAGATATGTAAGTAGTACCAAATAGTAAAGAATTGTGCTGCATTTATTGATACCTTAAAAGCAACAACAGTCCATTCTGAAGAATGTAAGGGAAGAGGAATCTTCTTCTAAATTTGCACTGAATTTACAGATCACAAAATTGTCAGAATTGGAAGGAGCCTCAAGAGATCATGATGTCCAATGCTCTTGCCAAAGCAGGACTGCCTAGAGCACATTGCATAGGGCTGCACCTGGATGGGTTTTGAGTATTTCAAGAGAAGGAGACTCCACAACCTCTCTGGTCAGCCTCTTCCAGAGCTTTGTGACTTGCACTATAAAGAAGTTTTTGTGTATTTCTAAGTGAAACTACTTGCATTCTAGGTTGTGTCCATTACTGTAACTAGACACAACTAAAAACTGTCTGGTACCATTGCTTACATGAAAAATTCCCATGGGAGTTTACAAGATTTGAATCCTCACACAACAAAGAGACACTGAGATTTTCCCAGTATACTTTGGAAGAAATAGTACAGGTGATTTAAAAATGTTCATAATTCCTTCCTTCCTTTCCTTTCCCCTCATACATTAATTTCACCCTCCTAGAGTTAAAAATTCTCCTGGAGGAAATTTGCTTAGTAACTCAATATATGTTAGGTTAGAATAAGTCTGAATTTGCTAACAGCCATACACTACACTGCTCAAAGGTATTGTACAATTCCTACATCAAGAAGTAGTTATTTAGCCATGAACAATTCATGGCATATACCCTTAAACTACTTAACAAAAAATACAGAGGTGTATATTTCCAAAACTTTCTAGATGCCTGAACAAATCACTGATCAGTATATTTGGAGCATAGTTATCTTACAATTACTTAAGTCATACCTTTGACAAGCTATATGATAAAAACAATAATCTAGCTTTCTTTTACATTGACATGACAAAAAAGAAGGGAACCATTAGTGTGGAACTGGGCATCAGATAAATGCAGAGATGGTTCTTCTGCAAGAAATAATATTATATATGCAAAAGTGGTACAAGGAGGTTATGGCGTCTTGATTTTGAAATCCTGGAGCTGCAAGCAGTGACTTAATGGGAGCACAGCTACAGTCAACTCAAAATGGTGGATCAAATAATTGAGGAAATTATTCTTTAGAAGAGTGTCAAGATGAGGAAAAAAGTAATGAAATGAGAGCTAAATGACTTCAAGTACATGTGAAGAATCTCTGGATTCTTAAAAGGACATCTTGAAACTTTTAAAAACAGTGGAACTGCTTTTTATTTGAAATATTTTTGTCCCTAGAAATCAAATATGTAATAATTAATAATAATATTTCATAATCTATGCAAATAGCAGATGATAGAAGATTTTTTTAATATGGGTAAATTGTCCATTATTATGTCTTCCAAATTCTTTCCATTAGCATTCTAGACCTACAACATATTTGAGATACTTAAATCAAATTGCTTAATATTCTGGACTGCTAGGCTCATTAAACTCAACAGTAAGACTGCTGTCATATGCACTTCAGGCTTTTACAGTAGGATATTTTTTATTTCTAATTCCAAATGTTTAAAGATCATTGTTGATAGAACTATAATTATATTTATTTTCTGCTACAGGCATTACTCTATGATGTCTCGATTCTGATGATATTATAGTTGTCTCATATTCTAAACCATTTAAGCAAAGAGTATTGTATGCCACAGCTTTGGTATCATAGCTAACTATTCTTGTAATAAATCCATAATCTGTATTAATTGATGTCTGTCAATATTACAGAAGTATCCACTGTAGCTACCTTAAGACTGGTGACACTGTGGTACAACTATGACTGGTGACAAATTTGGTCTGTATTATTTTATACATTAAAAAATATCTACCAAATTTTGTTCAATGTTAATGGCAAAACAAATTTACAGAAAAATATTTCTCCAAGGCCAGGGTTATCAAAAGGTCCTTTTCAGAGTTGATTGCATCTCTGTAGAAGTCTCACTAGTGTTACAGGTCAGTGTGAGTTAAGTTTCTAGTAATTATTTTCTTCTGAAATTTCTTAGCAGGAATCTATCTAAAGATATCCTGGAAATGTATGAACACTTCCATTATGCAGTCTTTGATCTGGAGATCTGGAAAATAAAGACTACCTTAAAAGGGTATGAAGTGTTAAGTACTTTTCTTTTAAACTAAGAACAAAGTGCAATTACAACTCTTTCAGTTTATTAATAGAAATTGCCACAGGATTCATCAAGCAGCATGGCTAGGCTTGGTCAGAAGATATGTTGTATGCTGAAATAATTACTGGTGGAGAAAGCAAAGACAAAGGCCAGAAGACAGTCAATAGTATTAGAACAGGAACTGCCATAAACAGGAGCAGAAAGGCATTTTCAGGGGAAAACTAGGGTCACAAAAATAGCAGACATCTGAAAAAACAACTTTTATTGTTGCTATTCTTGTTATTTTCACAGAAAAAGAATTCCATATAAATTTTGATGAAGTGAGGAAGTCTTGAGCCAGAACACATATCTGCTTCAATGCCACACTCAAAAGAAAACTCACAAGATGTCAGTGCCACACTCAAAAGAAAAGTCACAGGATGTAAGTCAGAAATAGAACTATTTGCCACATATTGTTCTTCTGCATTTGCACTAATGCAAAGAATGAACATGTATTTTACCAGATATTTTATCAGAATGTCAGATGTCTACACTAAAATCTAGTGCTGCTTACAGCAGCAGATGCTAAAACTACTCTGCTTTTTCTATCGTTTCCTCAGTATCTTCAAATTCTCTTCAAAAGGTCTAAATGTAGATCTTAACATTTCCCCCCTAATTATACAGAATTGGAAATGGTAATATAAATATTCATTAAATCTTACTGCCACATTAAGACCCTCTGCCACAATATGGTTTTGTTCCTACAATAACAGAGTTGTCCTTTCTTTTTCTGTCTTTCTTTCTCTATTGAGATCCAGCTCAAGTGTAGAGTTCAGCTGAATCACTGTATTGCTTTGAAGTTTGACAATGTGTTGGTGAAGGCTAATAAGGGACTTGGAAATAAAAGATTCTACTGTAATTTTATTCCTAACAAAACTTGTTACCTTATATGTTGTATATGAAAAAGGTTATAATGCCACTTTTATTTATACAAGCATACGCAATTCCATGTTTGCATTCTTTTGTAGAGTATGAGTTTGTACGTGATGCTGCCATTTCTCTTATGAATAGGTTTCTGAACTGAGATCATAGCCATACATTACTTATAATAAAAGTAGTCCTCTAACTACAAACCTGATATGTTTTCACAGGAGTCAGAACCTGTAAAAGAAAACTACTTCTGTTAAGAAATCCTTTGGCAAACTCAGTAATATTGTTCAGTCTACTTATTTTGGCTCTTTTTCCTCAGTGTAAGGTTGCATACTGAAGGCATTTCCTCTGAAAGTTAAAAAGTGAGGTCACTGAAGCAATTGTGATAAGATATTCTTTCCAAGCTTCTGAAATAAGATATGTCTATCTTATCACCATATTGGATTAATTCCACTACAATAGAGTCATCTCTTGTTTCAGGTTCCATTTAACTCTTTCCTATTTAGTTTCTAGAAAGGATACATGTTTTTAAAGAGTAATCATCTGATATAAAATGTGGCACTACCAGATATAACTCATCTTGTTCTCATTAATGGGTAACTCTCATGAAGAAATTTAGCAAAATAACTGTAAGGATCATCTCTATGAATTAAAGTAGCTTCTTTAAAAAAAGACTTTGAAATCTAAAATCTTTAACACTTTGCAGATAGCATTACAGCCATATGACACTACTTTAAAACTTGCCCTGAAATCTACCTTAGGATTCTGGTAACTCCTGTTGCAGATAAAATGAAAGGATTTACTGTAATATGAATGCAAACATATTCATCATGGCATTAAGCTTTTAACACAATTGTTCTTTTTCCACCGGAAGTATAATTCACTTTGGTACTCAGTCATACTTTTAAAGCATAAATAAAAGCTAGTTGAGAATTTCTAAGGTAGTCTAATATGTGAGGCAGGTCTGTGAATTAGTATATCTATCAAGAAGGAAAAGTTATGGGAAAATTCAGTCTTCAGATTCAAAGGTTTGAATAGTGTCCTTTAACCTAAACGTGCTTTGCTTTCCATAACACCTAAACATGAAATAGTTGTCGAAAAATAGTTTCTTACATTTCATAAATCATCTGATTGTGGGAAAGCCCTGCAAAACAAAATTTGCATAGTCTGTCTTTGATACATGGATACATGGAAAACTTTAATATTGCATGATCCTAACCAGTTCCAAGGAGACTGTGAATGACAACGGAGTATACTGCTAATATATCATAGACAGTGGAGACATATAATATCTAATAAATTGTAATCTTCTGTGCATGCATCGCATGAATTTGAGTCAAATGTCCTAAAATACATGGATGAGTAATTAATTACACTCAGTTACTGGTGGCATCCCTTAGTCTCTGTTTGCATTTGTGTATGTAAGCATGCAGTTATTCATGTATTTAAAAACCTCAACTATACAGAAGTAACCATGCTAAACTAAAAAAAACACATGGCTATGGTGTAATAATAGCCACACCTTGTAAATTGTTTCCTGATCCATTTATTTCCTCAGTTATTTCCTCAGAATCATCATGGTCAACTGAACTAGAACAAAAAAAGAAAAAAAAAAAACAAAACAAAAAACTGAAAAACTTGCTTTGGCTATTTTTTTTTCTGTGACATAGTTAAGAAAATCATTAAGTTTGCTTGTACACTCTTATGACCATTTTTTTGAAAAATCTAGCCTATTAAAAATGCAGAAGAATTAAAATATTTCCCACTGAAAGCAAAAATGGTGTTCTACTAGCACCTTTTGACCTACCCCAAAGCTCCTTTCTTGTCTTTATCTGCCCCGAAGTGTCTGATGTCTAGTTCACACAGAGTAAAAAAATTTGCAGTAAAAACTTTGTAAGAAAGCAATGGTAGTATAAGAACCTACAGGTGTTGTTCAAAAGAATTGCTGGTGTAACATAATGTAGTCCTTTATCACAGATGCTGTTTCATTTTATATTTTTCTATTTTATTCAGTAGGATATTTAATTCCTGTTTCAGGATAATTCTCCAAGCTTCCCCCTTCTGTAACTGGAATTAGGAGTCTTAATGTTTGATTAACATTTGTGAACATTTTTCACAGCAAGTAGTTACTCTGTCACCCCAGAAGGAGTTTTCTGTGTGAAGAATGCTGCTCTGAAGATCAACATCAAAACTTTTTTTAAAATAGACACACATAATTTCTTCAGGGCAAAACACTTCCGTAGTATGTAGAAATCAGTGTGGAGCAGTCTCTGCTTGGAGTGATAAATGAATGTAGACAAGAACTAAGCCACTTCTTTGTTGAAAGTTAATGATGATGACATTTATCTTGTGCTTCATTATAAACTCATTTAAAACACCAAATGCTGGGGGAAAATCCTTGCATATTAGAAAGTATGCATAAACTGTCCTTTACTTGCTTAGTTACAGACTGTCAAGAGCAACGTCAATACATATTTAAAGGATTTTTAAAATCCTTGTGTATATCAGCTCTATGAAAAGGTTTTACAGAAAGTTTCCTGGTTTGAATTTTGGCAATGAAGAACACTTAGCTGTTCATTTTATATGAATATCTAGTTTTGCAAATGTACATGTAAGAGAATACATATATTAAAGTACAATGCAATGGCCACATGGTCAGAACTTTTCAACTAAGAATCTCTTGTTGTCTGTATTTAGTTTGATTTCATTTGTCACTTTTGATGGTGAAGTTACACATTATAATTGAGGTGATCTGCCACCCTTTCACGACTGTGAGTGATGAATCCCCCTCCTCTTTCCCAATCCTTTGTCTTCTCTGAATATGATCCAGATCATGCAGTGCCAACTTTCCCTACCTAGTGTCAAGGCACATCTTTGTAGTCTGGATTAATTTTTTACCAAGTTAGCAGTATGAAACAATTTTGCACAAGGCCAATAACAGGAGAAAGGAGAGGATGGGATAATGGGAGCAGAGTAAGCTTATCTTCTTAAAGTGATGACAAGCTCTTAGTACTGTCTTAATCCCATTTACATCACCTTAACCATGTTGAGCCTACCATCCAGGGATCACAAACATAATAGAACATTTTGTTGTTACCAAGAGAAGTCCAGCAGCTTGCTTTTCCCCTTCCCAGCACTTAATTCCTCGCTTCCCCCTTTCCTTGTTTTAAGCACAAAACCTTGCTTCCTTCCTTTCATTGAGTAAATCTAACTCCTTAAAATCAGAAAAATCCCCAAACAAACTACTTTGTATGTGGTTGAGTAATTTTCTGTCATTTTAGAGAAATAATCAGGCTTGTAGAAGAACAAGGACAGTAATGCTAAAAGGAAACAGAAAGATGATGTCTGAAGATTGATAAGCCAAAACTGCCCTGCAAATCTGTCACTCACATACCTCAAACCAGCCTAAGTCAGTAAAGACTCCCAAAGCAGCACTCTCATCTTCAACCCATCTTTATTGTGCTCTGGCATAACTGCATGTGTCTATGAATCATGAACAAGAATCCTTTTTTCTGTTGTTCATGGGTTTTGTTGTTTGGGTTTTTTTCCTGTTGTTTAACTTGGATAATCCTTTATTTTAACTGTATAGTTTGGGGAAGAACATTTTTTTTCAGGAAAACTGCATCTGGAGACGTTCAAGACCTGCCTGGATATGTTCCTGTGTGACTTGGTCTAGGTGATCCTGCTGTGGCTGGGGGATTGGACTAGATGTTCTTTCTAGGTCCCTTCTGATCCCTAATGATTCTATGAGTCTATGATTTCCTATGACTTCCATTTTTTTCAGTAAATGCAATAATGGCCATATTTTCTTTCACATTGTAACATTAGTGGTTTAGTGAATTGCTTTTTGATGTCCTATGCCTTTTCAAAAGTCTCTAGGTTTGGGAGTATATAACAAGTTTTTTATATTGTGGTTTAATTTGTAATTGACACTTTTATAAACTTTTCAAGTGTGAAAAGACACAGTAACAGAAAAAAAAAAAAAAAACCTGTAGATCATCTATTCTTCTGGGTTCAGTCTCAAAGTCAATGAGAATATTGGGAAAAACTCATTTGAAAAATAAAAAGACAAGAACATGTTCACGTGATAATATTATACATAGATTTTATATTAAAAATACAAATTCATCAATAAAGCATATGTACATGGTAAAAATTGACACAACTTCTATTGCCTGTGAACAATTTCAAGAATAGAAGAGTTTTGCCAAAACACATTTGAAGAAGGAATTAATTTCACCAAGTTGTGTGATCTGTTTAGTTTACAGCTGATGTAAATAGGTACAACTATCACTTGTTGTATTGTACCTGACTGATGCTCAACTTATCATGTTTAATAATGTTAGTAAACATTACTAACATTAGAATGCTCTAGTCTCAGGTCTACTTGCTCATGCAGTTAGTCTGCCTGTTATTGAGTTTCCTCTCTCAATATCAGCATTAAGTGAATGGGTAAGAATGGTCTTTAGATAAATGTGCTAGACTTGAGGTAATTTTTAGTACCATGTAGGTTCCTTTGAGCCCATGTAACTGATCTATTTCAGATAACAGTGTTATTTTGGAGGAGGAAAAAATAAGTTATTGAAGTATAGTAGCAGATATTTGGTTTTAGATACATAATAACACCAAAAGCAGGTATCAGCTTTGCCAAAATTCTGGTAATTTATCAGAATGAACTGAAACTCTTCTGCTGCATTTCTAAGAGAAAAAATATACAGCTACTAACCACCTCTTGCCTTGTCTTACCTCACCTTCTCTTGCTTTGTGTATTACTCTCCTTTTCAGAATCAATTGTGCTACATATTTTCTAAAGTTTTCAAACCACAACAGTCTGTCTGAGTATGTGCTTACGTTGAACTATCCTAAAAAAATAAATCTCTGAAAGGTAGTTTTTTTGCATGAGAAACTAGTTTAAATATACCAATGGGTTAATCAGCATAGTTTTCAAATACTAGCCTTTATTTAGTTTAAAGTCAGGAACTATAAGATTCAAAACATCAGCCTAAAGAGATACTTGCTTATAAAGTATGTCCAGGTACATTGTCTCTTTCTTTGGTACAAATTGACCCTCTTCCATGAGCTATTTGTTAAACCTTTGACTGATAGAATGTATTTCCTTAAAGCTCTTGCAAGATGAATGAACAGGCAGTCTCATGCATAAAAACTGCACTAACTCGCCCCCAAAATTAAAACTGAGATAAGAGATTTGTTGTCCAGTTGAAAACTTTGTGGATACAAACAGAAAATAGTCGTGGTCTGTGCTCTTGCATTTGTTGGGATTACTTTACAGGTATATTTTCAGAAAAAGACATAGAACCTTCTATTGCAGGTTTATCCACTGTAAAGGAAGCAGAGAGATAGTGTGCACCTCAACATTGGCGACCTCTGGTTGTCAAACAGTCTCTAACCTCCACAGAGAATTCCCAGAACTGGTCAGTCACATGACTAACAATTGATCTAAAAATTAGTTCTTAGTCCTAGATAATCTGATGAGAGGATGAAACCTATATCTACACTAATTTTAAATCATAGAATTATAGGATGGCTTGTTTTGGAAGGAAATTCAGACATCATCCAGTTTCATATCCCTCAGCCTGTTTACATAGGAGGGATGCTTCAGCCCTCTGATAATACTTGTGGCCTTGCTCTGGACTCCAACAGTTCCATGTCCTTCCTGTATTGTGGGCACTAGAAGTGAATGTAGTCCTCCTTGACTTCTTTTGATACTGCCCAGGATATGGTTGGCCTTTGTGACTGCTCTCAAACTACTCAGTCCCAGATGTATTTGTGCTTGGGATTGCCTCAACCCAGATGCAGGACCTTACACTTGGACTTGTTGAACCTCAAACAGTTTCACGGGCCCAATTCTCAAGCCTGTCAAGGTGTCTCTGGATGGCCTCCCTTCCCTCCAGCTTGTCAACTACACCACACAGCTTGGTGTCATCAGCAGATTTGCTGAGGGTGCACTCAGTGCCACTGTTCACGTCACCAGCATAGGGTTAAACAGCACTGGGCCCAAAACAAATCTTTGAGAAACACCACACATAACTGGTCTCCACTTCAACATTAAGCCATCAATCACAACTCTTTGAGTGCAATCATATGTGATCTCACACACTTTTAATGTTTTCTCACCTATATGTTTTAAGAAAAGCTGAATCTTTACTATTGCTGCTATGAATGACACTAGTGTATGATATAAAGCCCATAAATATGCAAGCTGAAACAGTTTACACCTGATGAATAATAAGATACTTACTTAGTCATTACTATAGAAAGCAGTACTAGCTACAAATTGTTCAAATATTCGTGTTTGTACCATGGATGGTTTTAAGATGGTATTAAAACAATCCGAAAAATAGAAAGATTGAAGTCTTTCTATAGAAATCATTCCATTTTGTCCACAGGAATAGAAAAGTCAAAGCAAAGATTGCTTTAATTAAGTTAATTTCTGGTTTCCAAGAGTCTTTGTTTTATCTGAAAACTCAGTGCAGTTTTTTGAAATAAAAGAGCTGTAGTTCTTGAGTAATAACACTACATATGGTTAACACAGACAGTGTCTATGTAAAGCTGAAAGCTACAAGCTAAGATGTGAAAGAAAAATGGGAGAAAAATGGATGAGATGTCATCTACATGCTTAGTAGCTTTTCATGTAGTATGTATAAATGACAATAACAGTATTACCATAAGCTGAGATATTATTTGTGATATGATACTAAGGCAAGGATTAATGCAGTTGTTTTTATTACAGTTTGTCCAGTGTAAAATGTTTTAAGAAGAGGAGATATCACTAGTATGTGGCAATATATTTGAAGGGACTGACACAGTCCTTTGATGCATTTTCTTAGGCACTACTTCATAACTAGTGTATAAGACTGACTATTGGTGACGAGTATCAAGAGTTTTGTCAAGATTTATTCTGCACCTACATTTTTGAACACCGTCCCTTTCATTGAAGTTGTTGGGATCATTAACAATTGTTAGATTTTAATGAGATTGCTCTAACTGTCAAGATGCTGTCAGATATGCTAATATATTTGATACTTTAGGTCTTAGTCATAGCTATATTCTCAGTACTACTATATTGTACTCCAATCTATGCAAGCGTCTAAAAAAACCTAAACAATTAAAAGTGTTTTTCTGTGTTCAGTTATGTGTTAGACCATTCTCACTTTACTTTCAGCTAGTTCTATAATACCTAAGGTATTATCATAATGTGTTATATATACCATCTAATAACACAATACTTCACATATATGGTTCCTTAGTGGTCTGTGTGATCAAGTCTTAACCAATCAGTTAAATTGGCAAATCAAAGCACTGCAGAGATAGGCATTTTGAGAGGTTTTGGGTTTGGACTTTTTAATATATGATCTAAGAACCACACATTAGTTGAATGATCACTGATAAAGACCACAGAGGAATATGAAGATACAGAATCAAGGATGAGGTCATTGTTTCATCTGATGCTAGACAGCAGAGTACTGCATCAAGTTTTAGTTTCCTAACTAGGAAAGATTTGGAGGAGACTTGCAAGAGATCTTGAAGTTAAGATAGCATGACTTCAGAGAATAATTTGGAAAATATCATGTAAAGTTTTTACCAGAAATGTAAAGATCAGTATTTGTGTATAATTTTTTGTACACAGAAGCTGAAGACAAGTTGTGATATGCTTCTACTACATTTGCTAAAACATCAGTATCAAACACTCAGTTGCCCAACAGCATAAATTATTCCCTATTTTTTAGAACTGAGATTGAAAGTTTTTCTGTGGACATCTCATCAGAACAGAAAACACCTCACTGAAATTAGCTGCAGGGATGTGTTGTTCACTACAGAAGGTCAGAATAAGCAATGTTATCTGGGCTTCAGTTCTTTGTGTTTATGGATGTTTCCCATTGGTTGAAAGGGAATTTGGACGGTCTCATTTCACTTCACACAGGATGTGTTAATTAGATGCATCATCTGCTTAGAATATATTTATCTTGATTGCAAATATGTGCAATCTCATATTTAGTATGCTGTAACCCATGGATAAGTGTGCAATGGAACAAATCTGAATTACAGTGATCCTGCCTTTGCATTGCCTGTATATGCTTTCAGCTATTCAGAGCCTACAGAATAGCTAGCTGAACAGTTGTATAAGGACAAAATGGGACATGTATATTTACACAGGCAGCTCACACTTCACTCCGGAGTGAAACAATTATATTATTCTTTGCAGCCTTTTTGAGATAGCTTTGTTACTCGTACTTCTTAGATGGGCTTTTTAAAGAGCTAAGTATGCTCATTTGCATACAGTTACTGAACAGCAGCAAAAACTGTAGTACCTCATGTAGTGCCTCATGCAGTCAGTGAGGTAGGTAGGGTATCATTCTCCCTATCATGTTCACCGTGTCCCAGAAATTTGGATATTTGTAATTACTTTTCCACTGAACAATGTATCTTACACATAAAGTAACACATTTTATTTTTTAGGGGGAAAAAACTGGTTAGTTTTTATGAGGATATACATTCATTACTATTACAAGACAATTGGTTTGATCATTTAGAATGCTTGCTTATAAAAGGAATGATTTTTTTCTGCCCATGTAACTTCATTAAGTCAAACAAAATTTAAGCTGAAAAGTCAAATACTTTCATCAGAGGAAATAATGTGTATTTTTATATATAGAAATCTGCTATTAGCTACATTCAGTAAAAATTGCTGAAGACCCTACTGGTCAAAAACTGATGGAAAAAGGAACCATGCAGTTAAAGAACAAGTTAACAACAAGCGGGGGATAATATTCTCTTTTTCAGTTCTCTTTTTCAGTGATGCACAATTTCCACACATTTCTGCTGAAAAGACAAAGTTAAAGCTCACATTATGGAATACATTTGCTTCTTGTGCTAATTGTAAAGCCATTTTAATATATTTCACTAGAATTTTATGTGTGCGTATATATACATATATAAAAATAGAAACATAATTACTTCAATCCATTAGTTAACTTCTTTGTCAATATGTACTTATGACAGACTTTTAAAATTTGTGTGTCAAATTCTATTTCCCTTACTCAAAGTAAATACCACTTTTCAATATGAGTAATGTTATAGGAATCTGGTAGGAACTGATATACCAGACCTAGATAAAATAAAGTTTCTATCTTAACTCCATTTTGTACTGGAATGATCCATAAATTGGTTTGTCAATATCCCAGGAATGCCTTTTCACTGGTTCCATCTGTGATACCTTATAGTGAACAAAAGTATGTTTAATCCACAGTTGTAGAATTATTGTTATGATCAGAATTTGCTTTTAGATTCTGCAAAATGTTCTTAGGTTTCCAGTGAGTTGCACACTGAATTGCTTTGTGAGTTCAATAGGTCATGAATCATGTGAACTTATCTGACACAATTTGCAATTATTTTATTTAAGAACAGAATTCCACTGTGGTTTGAAGCACATTTGTTATAATGATCACAAAGCTATTTTTAATATTTATGGAATGGTACTACAAATCCCACTGTAAATTTGGAGCATATGTTTACCAGTGACAAGAAACAGAGGAATGCGCTAAATTTTATGAACTGTTAATGAGTCAATAAATTGACTGTTTTGCAGCCAGAACTCTCTTACTACTGGCATTGTCCAACATTCCAATCTGGACCGCTTATGGAGAAAGAACTTCTATTCAAAATTTTACTCTATTTCTTTATTTTTTCTTCACACTATGATCTTGTGCCTTAAGAATAAATACACAATTCAATGAGAATCGCAAGATATACTTCTTGCTATCGTCAAGGTAGGAAGTTATCAGAATATAGATCTCTTCAGCATCACTGATTTAATAATGCAATCACATCACATAATCCCTTTCACAAACTTTTCAAGCTCATTATAGATGTAGTTGGACTGCAAGGCAGTCCCCAGAATTTCAGTGTTCTAATGTTTAGATATGTTCCACATTTATTCCCAGCCATATTTTTATCCATGTGTTCTGCCAATATTTAAAAAGCTTAAACAACTCTTTACTCTATTTGACTTCTACTTCTTAAGGTATTTATATATAGGGACCATAATTTATCTCAGATCTTGCTTTGGTATGAATGAACAAGCCCTGCGTGGCTGTACATGTGTCTCCTGGACTAGGACAGCCAGCACTATATGTCCTATTCCTCTGTGGTCTGATGATAGTATTAATGATTTTGTATTTCTGCTGAAAATATTTTCTCAGATGTCATCTTGGATGACTTTGTTACTGAGGCCATTATCAGATAGTGCTCTGCTGTACCCCAAATTCCTGGGCTTCTTTTCTTTTGATCCTCAGTCTCATTCCTAACAGCAGCTTGTGCTTTCTGCATTACTGAATTTAGTATCACTTCTGTTACATTCAGACAGTCCTATATGGCATCACAATTCTCATCTGAGGGAAATACCATCTAACCATTTCTGCTCAGCAAGTTTTGTTGAAGTGGTCCGCTTTTTAATAGTCCCAAGACTAACATGTTGAAAATGAATGGTTAAGCTTTCATTTATCTGATTCTTAGTTTCTCGGTACTTCTTAATGCTTGGGTTTTTTTATCCAGTTCCTCATACATCCACTTGGGTTTTTTTATACTAACAGACTCTCTATTTTATGTAATAGTTGGCCATATGGTGGTATTAGAATGTTTTACTGTAATTTATCGAAAGTCTTAAATACTTGGCTGCAAATAAAACTATTGGTTTAGTCTGGCAGGGCAGAACTTTGTGTTTTATCTTTATATTTTACCTGTACAATGTTTAATTGTTGCAGTGAGATTGCTAGCATCAGGCTATTTTCATGTGACACAGTGAAATCTTAATTTGTGTATTTGTTAAAATCACTTGCCATGTGACTCAAGTTCATTATACTCCTGAGATGAAGACTCTCATGGTCACTTGGTAAAATGCAATGATTACTTCTAAATTGGTTCTTATTTCCACTATTGAAATTTCTTATGCCCTCATAGTCTACTCTACTTTTAGTCCCATTGTCAAAGTAGTTTTCTTGTTTAAAAGTGGAAGTGAAGTAGTTATTTAGTTTTGAAGTATACTGAACCACCAGTACACACTTTTTTCACTTCTCCATTTATTTATGTGACTGAAGTAATTTTACTGCTTGTGTTTTCATCCTTTGCAAGACTTTATTTAGCTTGCTTCAGTGATTATCTCCATCCCTGAACAGAGTTCTTTTCTGACTTGTCTTTTTCCCCATTCTTTGTACTGCAGTATTAGTATTTTTTGATGAGACTATATACCCCAAATGTATTTGCCCTCCTTCTCCTTGTTTGATACACAGATTCATTACAATTGTAAAGTATTAAATATGAAATTTGTTAATCCCTCCAGAACCAAATTCTTATCTCCTCACTTAAAGCTGTGATTCTTTTAGGTATCAGTGGCGTGGATACATGGCATGATAGAACCGTGAGAGAATATATGAAACAGCAAAACAAAACTGATGATCTAGACTTCTGTTCTGCAATGTTTCCTATAATTTTATAATGTTTTCTTATATTGTTATAAACCAATACTGATTCTCCTGCCAATTTCTAAAATTCAATCAGTTAAAGGCTATCTGAACTATGCTATTAGGACTATAGTAGCAGTAGTTCTTCCCATCCCTTTGCAGCACAAGTCAAATGATAAAAGCCATCATTTTTACTTGTGTTACCTTGTACTTTGTTCGTTCAGGCCTCACTTTCCTGAAACCTGACCACTGTGTTTTTTAAATGCATGCAAAACATTATTCTAGCACCACCAGCCTGCAAAAGCATTCTTATCAGTGTTTAATACCATCGCATTGCAGTATTTGTCATTAAGATGCTTGACCAAGGAGCTAATCTTTTAAGTGCCATTTACATTCATAAGTCACAAAGATATTTCCATGTTCCTAATTAATTGCATCATATAGTTTTATGTTTGCTGCACACTAAAGGCATGCTACCAGTGTATTTCTTATGATCCTGTTGTGTGACTTGAAGTTAAGCAAATGCATTCTTTAGAGTCAAATGTATACAAAGCTATATATTATAGTAGAGCTGGATGATATCTACAATATGTAGAATATGCATGATGCAAACACTGATGAAAATATGGACTTTTCCTTAATCTAAAGGAATATTCAACTCTAAGAGAGAAAGCACAACAAGAAGAATGGGAGATAAGCATATGACCATATGTTTTTTGACAAAACGTAGATTTGTTAGTTAACTGTTAGTTCACAGTACAAAACATGAGGACTTCTGCACAAGTAAACCCATTTACTTCATCTTTGATATGGTGATAAGATGCTACTAATTTTTTCCTCCTACTTTACAGTATGACTCTCAGTTTCTAGAGAACTAGAAATTTTCAAATCTTCCTCTAAATATACTAGTTAGAAAGTTAGGCTATTATTTTGACTTGCATTCTAGAAAAGCAGTGAGGCTCAGCTTAAACACTTTTCCAGCATGAAGCAGGAAATGTAAACATTTCACTGGATTTCAGTCAAAGAGATAAAAGAGAATAATACAATTAAAAAAATGCGAAGACACTGAAATGGACAGAAATATGTCAAATGAGGTGGTGAAAGAGTGTACGACATTCTAGGACAGAAGTTAAACATTGAAACAGTCTACAGCTGATAAGCAAGCCGCACCTCACAGAATAATCAAGCCAGTAGTTCATTTTTTTATACTGGCATTTACTTTTGTATAAACTGAACAATTAAATGGCAACAGCTTGGAATGCTATGATTCGATAAGAAATGATTTACATCACTTACACAATCATATGCCAGGGCCATCTGTATATCCAGGCTGTCCACAAAACTGCCTGAATTAGTTATGACTCATATCACTAAATCTACTGGACAACTGGTTGTCTTTTAATTGGTAGAAGAAAGTTCTTTCTTCACCTCTGAAATGCTTCAGTAAATTTAAAGATTATTTGCATCCAAAGTACAGACTGAAACAAGAAGAGTATCCAATATTCTAGCTAATATTTTGGTCTCTTGTTATCATATGCAACTTTTTTCATTCTTATTCTGGTCAGAGAAAAGCATCTGTACACGTGCTATGTACACTGCATTCATCAAGATTTCCATAGCAAGTACAAGCCAAAATAAGCAAAGAGATCTAGTGAATGATACGCCCATCCATGGCCAAGGAGTTGGACTAGACCATCTTTGAAGTTGCTTTCCAACCCAAATCATTTTATAACATTTTAAAAATTTTGGTGGCCAGACCAGGATTCCTCCAGGGTAAAGGGACTGACTTTCTAAGAAGAAACAATTTTAGATTAAGAGAAATATTACATTTTGCTGACACAGTGGTTTACAACTTAAAGCAGGTAAAAAGGTAGCTTTTCATGTTAACTATTCACTAAATGTTGCAGTTGTACTCCTTTGTGAGAACTCCACTAGGAACCTGATGTTAACAGTTGTTAATGGACCACTATCAGAGTTTCAATATCTTACTCCAGAGAGAAAAGCCTTATTTTATACTGCAGCAAATGACCATGTACCAGGTTCAATTTAAGTCTACCAATAGTAGACTTCTGAATTCTTACCTCTTAGGATGGATTTAAGCTACACTTGCACTTCATGCCAGCAAATAGTTGATTTTATTACAAAAACTTCTCAAAAATGACACTTAGTAGTGATGCCTATTTGTTTTTTTCTTGAATGGGTGATAAATGCACTTTCTTACAATTCCAGTAATGGTGATTATTGTTAATCTTATTTTATAAACATGCCTTCTGTAACAAAAGCTGGGGACCTAACAAGACTAGACTTCTATTAAAGATACAAAGCAAGAAAAGAGGTTGCTTTCTAGGCTTTATTTCTCTGAAGTCAGAATTTGCAGGAAAAAAGTAGTGCTGCGTTGCAGAGCAGACTACCTGCATGCAAATCTCTGCTTTGAGGACACTGGTAAATACATTTCTCCTGAGAATTAAAAGTAGCATCCATGGTGGCAACTAGGATGAAATCCTGTCCTCACTGATGTAAAAGAAAGCTTTTCTCTTCATTTCTATGGAACCAGAATTTCCTTACTGAGTCCTCCTTACTGAGTTAGTAAGGCAATAATTCCAACAGTAAAATTGATTTGCACCCATTATATTTATCTCTACCTCAATGCTTTTAATTCATTGAAAAGTATTAAGACAACACTTTACCCTCCTAAACCTAAAAAAATTTAAATAAATTAGTGAATGATGGTAATGAAAAAGTAATTTATTTCTATTGCAAAGCTAACTTTGGTATAAATTCCACAGATTCCATTCTATATGCATCCTGTCCATCTCTTCTTAACATGTGAATGAAAAGATTAAGTAAGAACTTCTGTTTAATCTCCTCCACTGTCTGTTAAACATTCCAGAAAAAGAAGCCATTTTTCTTGAAACAAGGAGGTTATTGACCCAGATAGAATAAACCTCACATCTACAATGTCAACAGAAAAAATTACTGCGAAGGCTTGAATGTACTATTTGCCCATGTAAATTCAAAGGCATGGCCCCTTTTTATCTGTATCTTTTTCATGTTCACTGTTATGTGAAAGTCCGATTAAAAGCTTTTCAAAATAATCTGTGTGTGTAATTAGGGGGCACACATCTCCCATCCTGAGGTTAATACCCTCACAAACATGCGAAGTACAAATCTAGTGGAGAATGAATCCATTTCATAATTCAGTTTCAGTGTCTCTCCCATGCACTTAAAGGCTTATAGTGTTTTGCAAAGTGATACATTCATTGTTGATTTATCAACTTAAAGAATGAGTAGCTGTTGAGATATTCATGTTATACATAGTAATAAGTTGGTATTAATATTAATAAGTTTCTATGTTCATTCTTATCTAGATCTGACTAATATTTCACCCTAAAGTCAAGTGGGCTTTTCTTTCTCAATTATTTTCAATTACTGCATTGAAAAATACATTGGAAACAAAAAAATGTGTGAAGACTGTCCTGTACATAATTAATATAGCAAATGGTAGGTCTACAGAAATTACGAGGCATTGGTCTGAAATGGTGGGTTTGAATTCTGTGAAAGCAGTGAGAGGGTGAAGATAACTACTGAAAACACTCACTGCTGTAAGTAAGACACAGTACCAAATATCGATAGGAACTATCTATAAATTTCTCTACCATATTCAGAATAATGCCAGTATTCCAGGAAGGAAGTCTTTATTACTTCTTTAACTGAAAAGTAAAAACTAAAGTTCTATCAGGTTTCGGGTGCAGTCATGAAACAGCAACATTAAATAGATGTAGGTTCTGGTTTAAAGGAATAAATACATATCTTTTATGGTTGTATTTATGTCCATAAAATGAACTTAAATCTCTCTTCAAGATGTAGTCATGAATACTCATTTTACAACTCCAGACAAAGGGTAGTATGAAAAATAAAATTCACCCAATGACCTGTACTGAACCATGAAAAATGGGACTCTGGCTTCAGATCATTTAACTGGCATCTAGCTGCCTCTGCATTTTTCTGTATTTCCTTTTCCATCAACCTGATTTTCATAATATTTGTGCATGTATAGGCTCCTCAGTCTAATTTGCTCTCATCTCTCACAATTCACTAGTTACTTAGGACTTCAAAGTTGCAAGACAGGCGATTCTGTACTCACCAAAACCTGATTAGAACATATGCTACTGAGAAAGACATGACAGTAGGCAAAGATCTGCTACAACCATTTTGAAGGTACTTCATTAAGTGTAAATTTAAATTTAATCTTAAAATATAGATAAGTAACAGGGAAGGATGAATTCTGATCTTGCTCTATAGAAACAAGACTGTCTCAATGCAAATATTTTTCCCTCCATACAATTCCATGTTATGTTATGTTAGGGGCTTTTTCAGTGTTGGTGATGTTTTTTGTTTGGTTTGGGATGTTGATTTTGCCTTTTTTTGTTGCTGTGGTTGAGGAGGTGACATGGGGAAATTGTTTCTTTATGTACTATCATTTATAAGTGTTTGACATGCATTTATGAGAAAGAAGAAATTGCAGAAGGTGATACACATCTTGAACTAAAAGGTGGTGAGCTTTGTTAGTAAGAAAAATAGCAACTAACATGCCATTTCAGTAAAAAGAACTGTGATAGAGACATAAAACCCCCTCCATCAGGCTTGTTTCATTGTCTTTCCTGAATAGACATATCAGGTTTCACATTATTCTGACATGTTGGGAGAGACTCTGTTAGAAGAGAGTTTTCTGGGAATATATCCAATACATGAAAGTGAGCTAGTGGATCAGAGAATGCTCCCTGGGCTGTGCAATAGGTGAGCTGCTGGAGCTGACAGTATGGTTCCTGCGGTATCAGCCACAGGTTGGAGTCAAGCAAGTGCTTAGTGGCAGAACCAGTGCTATATTAAAAGCTGTATCTCAAAACCAGGGAGCAATCAAGAGAAAGTACTGAAGACCAGCTTTGGGGTCTCTCCTGAAGAAATGGAGTGTAAAAGCCTTTCTTCTCTACCTTCACTGATACAAAACATTCTTCCCAACCGCTTAAGATATTGATAGAAAAGTGTCAATGCAGTCACATGAATGAAGACTGTTGTGCTTATGAATAGTGAGAGAAATGACAAGAAGAGAATTCAGATATGCCTGCAGGCAAGAAAGCCCTATCACAAATAATGAAATATTTCAATCAAGAAGAGAAAGCAGACACAACCTGCCTTCTTTCCTATTATTTGTCCTGTTGCTCTGGGTACGGCAGCAATGTTTATCAAAATGAATAGTATAAATAATTCTATGAACACATGTTCTTCATAAGTGGCAAAGATCTCTAGAGGACAGTGCATTACATTGTGTATATTATCTATCCAAACCAAAAATCAGAAAAGCATGAAATTCATAATTGACTCAATTTACCTCATTTATTAGCAGCTTAGACCTCTGTTTGAATTAATATTGCCCAATGGAATTTCAAGTGGTGGTGACATGGCGTAGCATGACACAAATTAACGCCTGTTCCTCTTACTGTACTGCAAACCACCCGTATCTCCAATTAGGTTAGTTCTAATCTAACATGCATGTTTTCAGGACTTCTATTGACAATAAAATATGACTGTTTCTACCTTCCTTCTCTGTTGCCAGACTTGTTTTACCAAGTAACCAATTTTTTTAATAGCAAACTGTCATTAGCATATGGGGTACTGATTGCATTCTCCTTCTGATTGTCTTATAAATCTTTGCCGTGTGCTGTACATTAGATCATATCCAGTCACACCTAAATGTATCATTTTGTACACAGGGTAGAGTAGCAGCCTGAACAGACATTTGACTCTAACGTACTGCCTATCACTATAAAATAGAAACAGTAAGAGTTAACAATTCTTCCTTATTTACCATGTTTCCAACCAATAGTGGGGTTTGTAATTTTTCTTCCTGATGAACTTAAAATGATTTTGAAATTATTATGATTAACCTTGACAGTGTGCTAGATAGTCAAAAGTATTTTGATTTCTGCCTACGAGCAGGCAGATAGGGCCTGATCCACAGGCTAACAGAAAAAAAAAAGAGACTTTCTGTTGCTATTGAAGGGGTTTGTATTAAATCTGTAAAAAAGTTCAAACTAATATTTTGTTTTGCTTACACTATTCTAAAATAAATTATTGAAAAGGAGGATATAAAATCCAGCAGTTGGCTGATGGGTTTTTTTTGCTTTTTAAAAAAGGATTATAATAGCAATCATGACCTTGCATTGGGAATTTCCTGGAGATTTAATAACCGACCAGGGTGTAATGGCCCTTGGCTTTGCCTCAGGCCATAAGCTGTCCTAACTGGTTATCAATCTCTAGAAAATGCCTTGTACATCAGTTATTAATGTCTTACTTCTGTGTAGGCAAATTCTTGCCTCATTCAAAAATATTTGAGGAAATATAAGCATAGATTCAAAAATCCTATAAAATACCACATCAGTGATTATTTATATTGTCATAGTGCTAAATAAAATCAGAATATTTTATGTTTGAACTGAAGTCATAGTGGCACTACTTATTCCAATCAGCTTTTGATCGGGTCTAATAAATATTTCTATGACTATAGGTTTGATTATGGAATAATTGAAAATTCTTTCACACAGATTTTAACAAAGGCATAAGACACTATCAACTCATGTGTTTCGTTCAGAATTCAGCTCTTGTTATATTCAGTACTGAATTTTTATAATATTCATGTACTCAGAATGGAAAAAAAACCAGAAGAAAGTCTATCCTGTTTATGGGTACACATTCTTTGAAAGAATTGGTTTGAGTCTCAGTTCTGTGCACATCAAAAGAAGCCTAGAAAGAAACAGGTGAGTTTAGTGTATTTGTTCTGAATCTGATTTAAATTTTGCTGTAAGGAAAAAAACCTACACTTTGAGGAAGACCATAGTATTGATTGAACTTCTTTACATCAATATGAAAAAAAAAGTTCCAATGGCACAGGAAGAAAGTAATGAAAAGCAAGAAAAGGCTCATTTTTATGTGGTATAATAATCTTTCCATCTTGTGCGACTCTGAAATAAGTAGTACATTTGCCATTGCTTATTTACTTACCTTGTTACAAAATTTGAGTTGATATTGTGGCAAAACAAGGAGTCATTCTTTACACTTTATTTTATAATGTAATACTTGAGGGAATTTTATCATCAGTTCCCTGAGTTTCCATTTCCTATATAGAGAATATTTATTGTGTACATTTTATAATTAAGCAATGAGATGAGACAAGCAATACATTTCTGTAAGATTATAACATGCCTCTGGTGGCGTTATATGGGCCAAGGTCATATTTAGAATTACTCTAATCACCCAAATATAATAATTGCTTGAAAGTATGTTCCCTGCAGTGTCTTACTGCTAATAGAATTATAGCTCAGTCATACAATGCAAACTACAGTTAAGCCTGGGTGAGAAATTCTAATATAAAGGTGCTTTTTCTATCAGCTGCTTATAACTTTCAAACATTGGACCTTCAGACTTACCTATGACTAGTAGTAGCCTTAATAAGGAAACAAAAGGCAAATTGGTAAAAGTAACTGACTGGATCCTAAAGTTTAAAAGAATTCACAGGCATAACAAAGGCATATCCAAAGGCATTTCTTCTGTGTACAAAACAAGCCACCCTACTCCTGAGATATAATCAAAGTGCATTTTTCTGCTGCAGACTGGACAACTTTGACCAACTGTAACTTAGAAGCAGGTACTATAAAGGGAAGAGAGAGAAAGAATTGCAGAAATAAAGGCATTAATATTATGAAAACTTTGCTGGTATTTCTGAAAAAAGTAGTAGCGGGCACTGTAATGGTTGACATTAATAGACATAGCTTCATGCAAACCAAGAAAAATAGCTTTTCAGATTTGGGTAACGTGAGTCTGAACACTTGCTGAGATTCTCAACTACATCTGAAGAGCAAATGAAAAAACATTCACAGATACAAGATAATGCAACTTGGTCTAGGTGATCCTGCTGTGGCCGGGACATTGGACCGGATGATCTTTCAAGGTCCTTCCGATCCCTAATGATTCTATGATAATTAATCTTAATAACTACTCAGAACAGTTAATTATATTTTTAGTTGCAAAGAAGCAGAGGTTAAGTGAAGTGACCAAGACAGAGGACCACAATTAAAATCTTCCAATAAAGAACAAAAAATCACAAAATCTAATGTGGCCATCCATGAAAAAAAAAATCATCAACACAAACAAGCCTCAAATGACACTATTTTTCTATATTCCTATAAATAAGCACTGTAATTAAATCAATATTGCCTGATTAATGAAAAAACACTGCTGTGAAACATATCAGTTATGATTGCAGTAGAGGAACCACCTTCTGTCCTTCCAGGTAGACTGTATATTTTCAATAAATCTCATGATATTATTTATATTGTCTAACCTGTAACCTACTCATCTTCATACATTTTCCCTTAAATCTGTGTTTCACAAAGGATAACAAGATCACAAGCTATGAGCTAGTAAAAAACTGGCTAAGTAACAAATACTCTGAGGTAATTCCAGTGTCTGTGATGTTGTGTGGCCAAGAGATACACCGAAGACAAAATGTGGAACATCCTTACAATCCTTGGGAAGAATAAGCAATGGCACCTAGGACATGAACAATAAATACATGCGGTTAGGGGTTTTTTTTGCTTTTCCAACTAAGAGCTCTTCATCACAAAAGCACCTGTTTATAACTTCATTATCTTCCTTTTGTAGAAGCTTTTATGAAGTTAGAAAGAGGCCAGTACTGTATTTTATTGTCAAGATAATCTTTCTATCATAATATTAATGCTTCAGCTGTTATTGTCAGGTGGAACTATTATTTCTCCAATTTTCAAAATCTATTATATTTTGTATTTTCTCAGGAAACAATTTGATTCAAGCCACTGGGATACCTGAATACAGATAACCTTCATTTCTTTAACATTATACATTTGAGAATATTTCCCTTTGAGTTCTTGTGCCTATATTCAATATTCTGTGAGCAAGGAACTACTGTTACCTCCATTTTACATGATTTGATCAATAGGAACTAATCAAATCTGGCCTCCTAATTCCCAACAGCTATTCTTTTTCACACTCATTCAGCTTCATTTAGCATTGCTCAGAAGTGTGCCAGGGATAGAAAGAAAATGGTAATATGGAGAACAGAAAAGCAATTTTGTATTTACCAGTAGTTAAAATAGTTTTTGAAACGTGGTGTTTAGGGATCATGAACTCAGAGAAAAATCCTAAGAATGATCATGAGTCTGGAAGACATATTAACATTGAAAATGTGTGGTTGTTCATTGCTGTGAAATGAAGAACAACAGTTGTCTCCATATGAAAAAATGATGATATATAAAATATCTTACATGGTAAAATGAGAATAAAATAAAAACAGCATTTTTTTTTATAAGGACATATTGTCTGACTGAAATGTTGACTGCTACTGACACCAGGAATAGAAGGATCAGAGACAGAAAATACAGGAAATACTATTTAGTTTTGATAAATAATAGTAATAAAGGCATGGAAATTAATTACACTTTTGGGTTTAAAATAACCTTTAAGAATAAGTGGTCAGTGTCAGATCATCCTACATAAGCCATCTGTAAGGTTATTATAATTTTTGTTATAAGTATTTTACATAGGGTATTGCCAGAAGAGAAGGATCTTGGGTCTGAGCCAGTATTGCTATTCCTACGTTCCTGTACAGAAGTAGCTGAAGTGAAGTCATTGCTTCTTACCACACACCCTGAAAAAACTCAACCACACATTTTTGGGATAGATGCAATTCCTGGAAAGATACTGTATTCCAAAAATATTAACAGAATGTAGAAGCTGCATTTTCACAAGTAATTAAAAACATCTCTAAGGATGGGTCTATAAGACCACATTAAGAAAGAACATACAAACTTCCCGTATAGAGAACTGATAAATTGAAGACACGTGATCTACTACACATGAAAATAAGAATTAATCCATCCCATATTCTCTTTCTTTATAGCTTAGCACAGCAAGAAATGCTCTTATTTATGTTAGGCAAAGGTCTAGAAAGATCACTTTAAACTTTTCATAGAAACATTCCCGTATTTGAACAAATTGAATTTTTCTGAAGTCTGTGTAAGTACACTAGTTTTGAGCAGCATGTTTCTTCTGAGTTTAAAATTATTTAAATAAGCAAATGAAAGTGAGAAAGAGGCATTAGAGAAAAGCTGAAGCTTGCGATATTTAAAATAATTGGGTTGTAAATATTTATGAGACAGGGAATAAAAGTTCAAAACTTACTGCCACTGTATGTCAGCATACATAGCCCAGCATACCATAACCCAGCATAGGTTTGACTACATTCAGGTATGTTTGCACATCTTTATGGGGTAACAAAGGGGTGTTCATAAACCAAAACAATCTCTAGGAATGGCATAACATAAACAGCAATCCTGAGTGAGATGTGGGCTATACCCACTATTTTAAGATCTTCTATCACAGGTTTCATTCTGTTTTTCTAGGTAGCAGTTTAATTTATGTTTTAAGTTGAAATAAAAGGTTTTGTATCACAATATCACAGTAATGATGAGGCTGGAAAAGACCTTAAAGATCATCCAGTCCAACCTAAAACCAACCAAGTAAACCTAAACATCTGACATCTAGATCATGCCACTCAGCACTTCATCCAGCCCAACCTTAAACACCTCCAGAGACGATGACCCAACCACCTCCGTGGGCAGCCCATTCCAAAACCGGATCACTCTTTCAGTAAAAAATCTTTTCCTAATGTCAAGGCTAAACCTCCCCCAATGGAGCTTAAGAATTTTTCAGAATGTAATTCTGCAAAGCTCCTGTTCTCACAATAAGTAAATCCTCAGAACTACTTTCCTCTTAAACAGAGAAGAAAACGTGGTGTGCTAACACGCTTTCCAAGTCGTAATTTAAGATGACTACTTTAAAAAAAAGTGTGTGTCCAATAGCCATCACCTTTTCCTTGTGCTGGTTTTCTGTCTCCTTCATTTCATTCCATTCCATACGCTTCATTGTATTTCATGCATATGCCATGAGGGGAAAGTTGCCAAAGTACACAGACAATAAATAATTATTCATCATGGTCAAAGTTATCCTCAGGATAACTGGGTTCCTGAGTTGGTAGACAGAAAGGGGAGCAGAACATCTTTCCTGCAGTCCAGGAGGAAGTACTTAGTGACCTGCTGTGCTACTTAGATCATAACAATTCTATGAGTCCAGATGGGATTCATCCCAGGGTGCTTAAAGAGTTGGTGCAACAACTGCTTAAGCCACTCTCCATCATTTATCAGAAGGGCTGGAAGTAGGAACTGGGGACTATAGGTCTGTCAGCCTGACCTCAGTGCCTGGCAAGGTTATGGACAGACCATCCTGAGTGCCATCGAGTGGAAGGTACAAAGCAACCAGGGGATCACGCCCAGCCACCATGACTTCGGGAAAGGAAGGTCCTACCTAAACAGCCTGATCTCCTTCTATGACTGGGTGAGCTACCAAGTGAATGAGGGGAAGGTTGTGCTTGTGGTCTAACAGCAAAGATTTAGCAAAGCCTTTGAATTGTTCTCTCATAGCATCCTCCTGGAAAAACTGGCAACCCATGGCTTGGATGGGTGCACGCTCCACTGTGTTAAAAACTGGCTGGATGACTGGGCACAGAGAGTGGTTGTTTAGCCTTAGAAGATGAGACACAGGGGGAACCTTATCATGCTTTATAACTGCCTGAAGGGAAGTTGTAGACAAGTGGATGTCAGGCTCTTCTCTCAGACAACTAGTGGTAAGATGAGAGGGCATGGCCTGAAGCTTTGCCAGGGGAGGGCTAGGTTAGATGTTAGGAAGCACCTCCTTATGGAAGGGGTGGTTAGGCACTGGAATGTACTGCCCAGGGAGGTGGAAGAGTCCCCATCCCTGGCGGTCTTTAAGAAATGACTGGATGTGGCACTTAGTGCCATGGTCCAGCTTATTGAGGTGACATTAGGGCATAGTCTGGGCTTGATGATCTGTTTTCCAGCCTCAATAATACAGTGATTCTGTGCAATTTAAACTATGTATAAAAAATCTGAAGTAGAGTCCAAAAAGATCAAAGTATTTAGCTAGTGACAGCTAACACAGCCGTCACAATTCACTACCAGTAAATGAGAATTAAGACTAATAAAAAGGCTTCAAACATGAAACGTTGCATTTGTTTTAGCTGTTACAGATAGCAGTCAGGGCAGCAAACAGATTGTTGGGAGTTACTGGGAAAGGAGTCAGAGTCTAAACAAAGACATATTAAACTGTTTGTAGAAGCTTTGTGTGCCCACACTGTATGCATTTCTGGTTATGCTGTCTGAAAAAAGTTATATGATACTTGTAATGAAAATATAGAATCCTGACATGTGTGAGAGCAGGGGGTACAGAGTAAGTTCTACAATAAAACCCCTAGTCTCCAGTTAACAGAAAGGCAATAGGATGAGTACTTGAAATTAAGAAAAGCCATAAATGGTTTGAAGCAGATCAATTGTGAACCATTATGGAAAGGCCAAGTTAAAACATGACAATTTCAAAAACAAGTAAGAGATAACCATTTTTGTTTTGCACAGGAATGGGAAAGTGATGGCCACACAATGCTCAAAATGCAAAAAACTACCACAAGATATTTAAATAAATTCATGAAGAACAGATATGCTGGCAGCAGTTAAACATGACCATCCAGATTATGAGCCAGAATAGAAAGTCCTGATGCAGTTGCCTGTTGAGGGTTATGCTGGCAAAAGATTTACGAACTACTTGCTTTTAAGCTCTTTCTGGAAGCGCCTTGATCAGTTACTGCCAGAAACAGGATGCTGAGCTAAATGAGTCTGCTGGCTCAGAAATGTAGTTGGACTTAATGCCCCACTCCTATTTTCATAATATTCAACATCCAAACACGCCATTTTAAGTTAATATTGGAATGATATTTTAATTATTATTTACTTTATTATCCTCATTTATTGTTATAAAAATATTCACTTAGCCTCTTTGTAGGTGGTCTGGATATTATAACTCAAGACAGCATCAAAAAAACATCTACATACCCAAAATTTGGATTGGTGAGTTGTTCATAGGCTAAAATTAATCTGTCATATAGTTTATAGGTTCTTCACACCACATTATACGAGGGATGATGAATACTTCTAAGTTTGAGTAGCCTTTCTGGCTTTTAACTTTGCTTTTATTCAGCCTTGCTTCTATCTAGGGCTATTCCCAGTTTTCCTTCTTAAATGCTTTCACTGAATTTTTTCCAGTGGAAATCTTTCCCCTGCCACAGGACTTGCTGTCCCACACTGTAGCTATATATAGCATGCATGAGGTTGTCAGAGTAATAGAGGTTGAACTGACATGCCTGAGTTGCCAGATATATTTTAGGCATCTCTACACTGTTCTGCCACTTAACCTGTGTTCAAAGCAGGCCTAACACCTGTAGCACAAAGTGTGTTATACCCCATGGCAATTTAGCTTCCTGTTTAGCAGAACATTATCAAATCCAGCTTGTGCACTGTGTGTACAGCAAATGTTGACCAAACTTCAGAAAAGTATGATGATATTCTTAAACAGATGTCTTTTCCTTTTTTATAGTCAGTGTCTAAGTATAATTAATGTTGATTGGGGATGAACAGGCACAAGGAGAGACACACATATATCAAGGCTTATTCTTACAGGATTTTCAAAGAGAAAATCATTTCAGAGGAAGTGTGTTGAAAACTATCCTGAAAATAAAGACTATTAAAATATTTTGAGCTGGAGAGTTGGAATTATGAGTTGTTTGTTAAAATTTGTTTAGTTTGTAGAAAAAAAATAGGGCAACTCAAGTGACACTGAAAACAAAAAAACTCCACTGAAAATTACTCTATTGAAAAACAATTATCAACCTTGTCTATACATCTTTTCCAAAAGCCTGGTGGTAGAAATGTCTCTTTTTGTATTGATTTCCATTGACTCTCATATGCTTGCCTGCCATGTAAGCTATTTAGGTAAATGATTTTTTTTCCCAGGATCTACTTTTGAGCATATCAAAGTGTTACAACATATCAGCATTGTCTATTAAACTAAAATACACCATTAATAATATTGAATATTACATTTCTACATAAAACAGCAAAAGGTGTGAGCTTTCATGTGATCCTACATACATTGTTCCTGAGTGTAGATGAACAGCTCTGCACCATCCACCTAGGAAATAATGCTGTACACTAATTACAACTGAGAAGAAAATTCTCAGCTATGAACATGCCTGTATATTCAAATACAGCAAGGATAACATATAACCCCACCTGTATAATGTAGGCATTTGTAAAAGTGAAAAGGATGAGTGAAGAAACTTTTAAATGAGAAAATTATACACAGAAAACTCTACTTTCTTTTCAATAATTAACTTCCTGAAAAGTTTTCACACCCTATTGTCTATAAGGTATCCAGATAACTCCTTTCCCCTCTTGTCTTTAAAAAGTCAACATCTCTTTGTAATGCTTCAATTACCCACTGGCCACATTAGAAGCTGATTTTCAATCAAATCATCTCTTTAATTAAAGCCTCAGCATGGTAGTTGCAACTGTTGGCAAATGTGAGAATGGAAGGGACAGTTTTGCGGGCCATGGCTTCCTGATGCACACGGTAAGTAATGCTGCTTCCCAAACAAAAGGAACTAGTGACAGACAAGTGGCACACGACCTCCCTCCCTGCAGTCACTAGCTGCTTTGAGACCTACCATGGGATCTGGACAGTACAATACAAAATTTTAGTGATTAGTGACTCACTTAAATAGAATTAGATATCAAACTTAAAGGAGAATAGGGAAACATTTCTGCTAAGAGAGAAAGCTTTTCCAAAGAGCTTTTTTATCTTAGTTTTGTTACCAAGAGCAGCTGCTAGAGCAAATACAAGCTTTGAAGAACAGTGCATGTATAAAGATTATGACATTATAAAGGGAAAGAGGTTTAAAGATGGTGAAAAGAGATCACAGATTTTTTATACATATTGCCCAAAGTATTTTCTTTTTAAACTTTTTGCTCAAACTCTTGGCATACACTTAGAAAAGACTTCTGTGGGCTTTTTGCCAGAGCTTTTAAGTGTAGAATCAAGGTCTCTTAGATTTTCAAAAGAGTACAAAAAGCTAGACTGTTCCTGTTAGTTGCAAAATGCATACAAGCACCAAGCTGACAAGGGATTTTTGTTTCAGCTGGGTTTGCAGTGACAACATTTAGAGTAAATAGAAAAACAGTCTTATTCCACATCCATGGTGCTAATCAGTTCAGGGCAGCCTTTTGATAGAGAAAATCCTAAGATGTCCTGAAAAGAATAAAAGCACTCCGGATATCATTTTGCTGAGATAATAAAGATTGCGTACAGTAGTGACCTAACCAAAAAAAAAAAAAAAAAGAAATAGGTAAAAGAACATGAGTTCATTTGAGCTGACAGTGCTTGATTAAACTACACATATCCAATAAAACCACCAGTTCAGATTGGCAATTCTGAAAATTACTCCCCTACATTACTTGGGGAAGCAACTTGTGAACTGCTGTCTTCTGGGGTAAGTGCAGTCATATCACACCTACAACAAAATAAACTTTTTATGTGAAAGGGCAGAAAGGAAGAAAAAGTAAAATCCTTCAGCCATGAGTACCCCGACTTTTTGGCAATTCTTGTGACTATGGTTGCCCCTCACCAATGCTTCTCTATGAGCTTGTAGAATTTATGAGGAAACCACTCACTGATCCTTTAGATTTTACCTAATGACCCCAACCAATTAATCATTTTCTAGCACTCTTATTTCACAAGGAATGTGTCTGCTGAGAAAGGTGTTGTTTACCAAGTGGTGAATAACAGAAAGATATGAGAGGATTAGATATCCTTTAGGCTAAGCTCCTATTTATCTGAGTGAATAATCAGTCTGTACCTAACAAAGCAGGCACTGTTCATTAAATGACTGTAGAAACTTTGCTCATATACATTGGTTCATTCATTTCTAGTATTTTTTAGACTGTGATTGATTTCAGACATGAAAATGCAGATGTTTGTCTAGCCAAATATTTGTGTGCACTTAATATTATATCGCAGCATATTACACAGAAACCCTCACCATAATTAAACTGAGGTATGACCAATGTCTGGATAAACTTGAAGGAAAGGGTATAAGGTTAGTTTACACAAGTGCTGAGTAATCCAGTGTATGTGGAACAAGATACTCCATTCAGCTACAAAAACCTGACTGGAACTGCTAAGATGCTTTTGAGCACCCATCTTGCATTCCATTTTTCCTCTATCTCTGTTGCCTTTTCTTTGTTGTTTATAAGCAGTGAGGGTGGATGATATATGGCCCATGAGAAATTAACAAAGTAGCCATCCCCTAAAACACTAGAGGGGGAGAAAAGTAAAAGATAGACTTTATAAAGTGAGTGGAAACCTATTGGACTCTATTTGAATAAAATCACAAAAGTTTGCTGATTAACATGCTGAATGGTATTTAGGAAACATTGTAAGACTGCTGAATACCTTCAATGTACAGATCATGAATATATTAGTTAAAGAAGCTACCAGAAGATTTCTAAAGTTAGGAAGCTGTGCTTTTCAGAATTGCACAATTTTATATTAATCACAAAGCAATAATCGTGTATGCTGATAAACATGTGCCCCAAAATATTCAGAATTACTTGCAGCAATTGTCTGCCTTTCAAATGTGGAATACAGGATAAAACCTTCTCTGCAAAACACAAAACAAGAATAGCTAAAAAAAATGTGATGTTTTCATTTTTATACCTAGAAAATATAAGAACCATATTTATTCCATTAGCTACGCATCTGCTGCACGCAGACTAAATGCTGACTTGCTTCCTAGAAGTCATAGAGATTGCCAGTTTGTACTTAGTTCTCCTAGTTTGATCAAGCAGATTTAAGTGAGCTAAAATGACAACTGGACATTTAGCAATCCCACACAGCCTAATTGTTGTCATATTTTGACAGGTGGTGGCTGCATTTTTCTTGATCATATTTGCATCTACTCAATGTTATCAGCAAGCTTTCTGTTCTTTGTACTATGTCAATAGCTCCATATCTTTTAATGTGGATTTTCTCCAATTCTTGACTGATGTCAGATCAGGAAACTCAGGTAGAGCAGTAAGTACTGGGATTTCTCCCAACATCATCAAACCTGCCAAAAGCAAACTCCTACAACCTCCTCAAAAATATGTTATGTAAATGCTACCTACCACGCCAAAGGGTCTGCTTTATCAGAGCAAGGTGGTGACCAAAAAAACCAACCCAAGACAGAGAACCTGTACCTCCTCAGCTGCTATGGACTGTCATAAAATCACAGAATGTATTGTAATGGAAGAGGCCTCCAAAGGTCATCTAGTCCAAACCCCCTAAATCAAGCAGGGACACCTCTAACCAGAACAGATGCTCTGAGCCCCATCAAGCCTGACTATGAATGTCTTCAGGGATGAGGCCTTCACCACCTCTCTAGGCATCCTGATCCACTGATCCACCACCCTCATATTAAAGATTTATTTTTCTAATGTCCAGACTAAATCTACTGTTTTCTAAATGAAAATTCATCCTATTTTTCCACTCTTGTGAACAGTTTTTCCACAGCCTACTTACAGCACATTTTTAGGCATTAGAGGGTTGCTACAGCTTTTCAGGCTGAACAACCCCAACTCTCTCAGCCTGTCTTCATAAGAGAGGTGCTCTGGTCCCCTTATAATTTTCATGGCCCTCCACTGGACCTACTCCAACAGTCATACCCAGACTGTTCTTAAACACTTCCAGGGAGGGAGGGGTCCACAACCATCCTGGGCAACCTGTTGCAGTGCCTCACCACTGTCACAGAGAGGAATTTCCTAAGGTGGAGTCCCTCATAAAAAAGTCAGCTGATAGAAAAACAATGCTAATATCCAAGCAATCCTCAAATTGCTTACACAAATTACTTGTATTAGTTCTGAAATGAGTAGAAAAAACATCAGAAAAAGTGCTGATTGCACTGTGCATTTGTCTGAGGAATTTATATGCTTGTATTTTTAAGTCATATAGGCATTGTGGTTCAAATGGGTCTTCAACATATAAAGGTAGCTGCATTGCAGGCTTAAATTAGTGAACTTACGTTCTGTTCTCTTTCATAAAAGCGCAGTTAGTTATGCTATTTGACCCTTTCCTATGCCTGAAATTCTATCTGGTCTTGCATTCCATGACAGTGATGTTCTAAGGGAGAAGTGAGGTCAAAGTTTTGTATAAATGGAGGAAAAGATTAATATTAAGAATAAAACAAATTTGTATGTGTTTGCCCTACAAATTTTTTGAGAAATGTGTGGTGGTTTAGTAATTGTAATTTTTATGTAAGTACATATCAGAGGAAAATAGGATTCAGTCCTAATTTTTCCTAAAGATTTATGGCTGAGTATATGTTCACTCATTTTGTCAGCTATTTCTTACTCATGTGTAATCTGTGCTATCAAGTAGCAAGAAACAAGATACCATTTGTGGGCTTTCATTTCCCCACTAAGGAGGTCAGAATACATGGATTGGATGAGATCAGTGCTGCAATCAGGGCACCAGGACCTGGCTTGTAATATTAACTGCAATTATAAAGCCAACTCTGAGGTAAGGATGCATCTTTCAAAATGCTACACAGAATATGGTTTTTTTAAAAAGTATTCAGTTGGTCAGACAATTTCAGGGTTTTTTTTATGTCTAGCTCATGGAGTCATGGGTCATTCAGGTTAGAAAAGACCCTCATAATCATACAGTCAAGTCATTAACCTACCACTACCAACTCTACAATTAGACCTTGTCCCTAAGCTCCATATGAACATGTTTTTATATACCTCCAGGGGTGGTGACTCAGCCAATTCCCTGGGAAGCCTGTTCCAATACCTGAACTGTTTTTCAGTAAAGTTTCTTAATGTCCAATCTAAACAACCCCTGGTACAACTTGAAGCTATTACCTCTAGAAGAAACCAATCCCCATCTTGCTACGATCTACTTTCAGGTAGTGACAGACAGCAACAATGTTTCCCCTGAGCCTCCTTTTCTCTAGCTAAAGAACTCCAGTTCCCTCAGCAACTCCTTACAGAGGTTGTTGTCTAGACCCTTCATGTTGCGCTTTTTAGGACCTGCTCCAGTACATCAATGCCTTTCTTGCAATGAAGTGCCCAGAACTGATCACAGTAATCAGTGCGTAGAATCATCAGTACCAAGCACAAGGGGACATGGCCTCACTACTCCTGGCCACACTGTGTCTGACACTTAATTATTGCTAGAATACTTATGGATATGCATAGGATGCCTTTACTATTTGTCAAGTAATGTTTGCCAGACCAAACTAAAATAATTATTTTCAAACAGCAAAAATTCATAAACAGTAAAATCCCTTAAGAGAAAGTATTAAATAAATCTTGTTGTTTTTCAGTTTGTTTAAGAAAGGAGCAATAAAGATTCTAATTGTGGCAACAATGTTTGACTTAAGTTATAGTATTTTTGGAGGGAGAACAGTTGATTTCATTGTTGAAATATTAAGTATTCACACCCTTAGTGGTAGCATGCAGGTCTTCTTTGTAGAAATCCTATCTAATACTTCTGTGCTTAGTAATCTACGATACGTTCCATGTCATCTCTACATAGTGCAAGACACATCAAGTGATAAGCAGAGGCACAAATATCAAGATCTAAGATAGCAGGATTAAACAATGGCATCAAAATAAAAAGGGAGAAGAACAGAGAAGGTGCGAAAGATCAAGATGAGACCAGAAATTAATTTTTTTTCTAGACGGTGAAAAACCCAACAAACTTATTTTTCATTTAGCTTAGCAGGTAGCAGTTGCTCATAAATACAGGCAGAGGCCCACATATATGTTTGTACATATATATATGTGTATACATACATGTATAATATATATCCTTGTCTTTCTTCCTTTCTTTCTTTCTCTTTCTTTTCCTTCCTTCCTTCCTTCCTTCCTTCCTTCCTTCCTTCCTTCCTTCCTCCCTTCCTTCCTTCCTTCCTTCCTTCCTTCCTTCCTTCCTTCCTTCCTCCCTTCCTTCCTTCCTTCCTTTTTGCAGATAAGATATCAAGATGCAAATTGCACTGATTGCCACCATTTACCCTGAGAGGCATCTTATATTATACAGTGCATGTGCTCCTAGATTTATCATACATTTCTTTAGATGAAGACATGTTTTATGACCAGGCCTACTTAATTGAAAAACAGTCTCATAACGATCTCATATCTGTATCAGATAATCAAGCTGTATTACCTTTCCTATTAAAGCACACACTACATTTTCAATTGCTATAATATAAAATTATTGAACTTGCTTGTAGCTGATGTAAGAATTTACAGGGTAATGTATTAGCTTACATGAAGACTGTACATTTACACTTAAGGATCTGAAATATAACTTAGCAGCTTCAGCATTACAAATAAGGATTTATATCCATGCTGATGGTAAAACAAGAAGAGAGATAATCTACATGAGAAAGTCAAACTGTAGGATACAGGAAATGACCAAGCAGTGCATTTGGAGGATGATGAACCGCTAAGCATTACACCAGGAGTCATGATATGCTCAACAGGGTGCAAAATAATTTGTGAAATATCTCTCTAGGACAGATATTATCCACATTATATATTATTATTTTTTACCTTGCAGCCATCAGAAGAACACTTTGTTGAGAACTATAAAGAAGAAAATTAAAATAAAACTGACACAGAAGAGCTAAGTCAGATTAAAATAAGGTACATTCTCCACAGAAGTTAGCCTGAAAAATACAACAACTTCAGAGTTTTCATCAGATTTATTCTTTTCTTCATTTCTTCTTCTGTCCGACTAAATCAGAAGTGGTGAAGCTGACACTCTGAGATTACAGCACCTTAGGTATGGGCATGAATCCTCATTTAGTTATTTAGTGAAAAATAAGTTGGTTTTTTTGTTGTTTGTTAGAATTCCTCCATTCTTCACAGCCCCTAAATATTACGATTCATAAAAGATAAGACAATAAATGTTTATCAGAGCCCCACCCTCAAAAAACTAAAGAACATTTTCATAAATGAAATAAAAAGCTAGACTAGAAATATGTCTTGTATATGTAAGGATATAGCCAGCATTTGTGTACAGTTTATAGTCCATATGCTTGCTTATCAAAAGATCCATTTCAGAGTCAAAGAACTTGAAGTTAAATTCTAAAGAACAAAGTTTCCAAGGATTTTGCTCCTGCTGCATATGCATCAGAAAAAAAAAAAAAAAAAAGACATAAAAATCAAGATTAAATAGAGATAAAGTATTCTTAATGTATACAGGGTCAAAAGGAAGTACTTATTCACATAACACATAATTAAATTGTGGAACTCATGATCACAGGATGTTGTGAAGGCGAAAAGGATAAATGAGTTAAAAAATAATTAGGCAAATGATTAGAAAATAAAATCCATTAAGGACCATTAAACACAAAGATGTGCATGCAGCCTCTGGCTGAGGAAATCTTGATGTCACAGATTGAGAAAATAAGAAAACATACTAAGAGGATGGTGTATAGTTAGCTTTTTATGAAATGCTTTTCCTAAGCACTTTTACTGACTACTCCCCAAGGAGGATAGTGACTATATAACTTAACTAGTACAGCTGTTCTTTTATCATTATACATTAGCTTGGTATTTATGCAGCCTAATAACTTGAAGGAAAAAAAGTGAGTTTTTATATGCTAACATTTTAGTAGGATTATTATATTCATTTTCTTACTATTTTACAGGGAGGAACTCATGACTGATTTTCAAGGAAATTTCCTATCAATTTACATATAAAGATATTGAAAAGACAGAGCTACTAGACAGGGAAGAAGTTAGTTGTTGCTATAAATGACATTTCTACATTCAATGTAAGTTATGTTTTCTGTCAGAATGATAGTAAGAAGTTAGTGTAATAGATTTTTGCTATAGTTTTATACTGTGTGTGTTCACCTTGGTGCATGTGCATAGAGAGGGCTTTCTATGTATTTACATATATGTCTTGACAATAACTTACTAAAATAGCTCCCTCTACTACTGCTTTGAATTGTAATTTTTTTAGTATCCTACAATCATAGGAATCACAGAGCATATTAACAGAAGTATGGAAATGTCAGTGGCCAGATTGTTGAAGTATTTGTATTTAGATTGCAATTAATTCCCTATAATCTGTCTCTACTCTAAAAAGCCAAATCCCTATCTTTTTGCATGCTCTTTTAATTTTGAGACAAGGAGGTAAGTACTAGGAAAGGATTCTGAGTACTTGCCCTGTAAAACTTCTCAGCATCTTTTATTCAGTAATTTCAAGGTACAGTCTAACCTATTCTACTGTCCTTCTCCTTTCAGTGAGGTCTATATATCTTATTGTCCACCACATATTTACACCAATTATAACTATTCCTCCTTGCTCATAGTTCTCATGATTGCAGATGTTCCTTTTGCTTTTTTGTTATTACAATTTCTGTCTGTGGTTCAGTGGGTATTCGGGTTGGATCCCTATTTTGCAATGCTGTATAAAGTCATGGCGGCTCCCTGAGCATTTATATTTGACAAAACGTGACAGATGGATCAGGCAGGCATATGGGTTGCGAAGTTGATAGTGAGAAAGGCTAATGGAGTGTCTACAGTTGTTAAATGAACCAAATACTGTGCTTTGTACTTCAATGGCAGTGTATAAGCAAACCTGAATATTTTAAATAGGAGGAATCTAGACAAGTGCTGCAGGATAGCAACCTGCTTAATGCTGTTAGCATTTCTTTATTTCAGTGGTGCTTAGGATTGACAGAAGCTGTATGTTTAAGACCTCCACATCACAAATTTAAAATACAAAATCTATTTTTTTAGTGAACATCATTACCACTCCTACATGGGGATAGTTTGTGCACCGAGAAACACCTTAAAATGGATTCCAAATGCAAACTCCTTGTATTTTACAGATGATAATTTCATTTATATTAGATGCCAAGTCTGCTGCAATTTGGTTAGGTTTATCAGCAGCTACTAATTTAGACTGAAAAAAATGCCCACCAAAAATTCAAACCAGTAAAATTCACAAGGATCTGCTCTTCTCCTAACTTAGATTTTATTTCTTTAACTTGCTGTTGAATGATGACTGTGCTCAGGGTGAAGGAATAAAGATGTTACCATTTCAATCACTTTTATATAATTATTATATTCAATTAATCCTCATTTGTGTATGGCACTAAAGATAGATAGAAATTATATTCAGCCATTTATTGTTAGTTTTCTGTGGGTTTTTTTACAACTTAGTAACACTAGAGATTCTGTGTAGCTGTGGTCACATCTGAATCTATTTAGCAATCAGATTCAAAGGAAGGATGTGAATGAACTAGCTATACTCATTTCTTTAAGATCATGTTTACATGGAATGCTCCGTGCCTCTCAACAGATGACTTTTTACTTGCATTACTACTGCTTAGGAGGTAGGTGTGAGTTTAGTAGGACAAATGTTACTTGAATGCTGTCATTACGTGCTCATAAAATGAACTCTCCTTTCTAGAACTGTATTATCAATTGCCAGTATGGCAACTCCTGTTGCACATGCTATGGCCTACTTATATTTTCTTGATCCAGCCGCAGAGAGGATTTACTTAGATTGTTCTGCATAGCCACCTAATTTGGCAAATACTTCTTTGCATAAACTAGTAAGAAAGCAGATTCTTCATCTAGAAAAGGATCCATGTTTGACTACACTTGCTCACATTGGGATGCAAGCACACAAAGTTGCTTAAAAAACACTGGAAGAAAACCATTTTATAAACCAATCACAACTAAATTTAAAGCTTACTCCATTTCAGCTGTCCATTGTTTAGCATAAAGGCATTACAGTGACACACATTAATTCTGTTTTGATCTCTGTTTTGTACCTCAGTAGTGGCACCCAGTATACACTACTCCCAAGTTTTTAAGAACTTCAATTTCCCCATCTTTTTCTTAGTTAAAGCTAACTAAAATGTACTTTAAAATCCATATGAGAAGCCATTTCATGTATCTTTCTTACAAATATTTACATTTTCATTTTAGTAATTTTGTTTAGTTGCTCAGTCCTATCTTTGAATGTGCCAAAAGCTTTTTAAGCATATTGCTCTTCAGTTTAAGTTTGATAACATTTAGGACTAAACATGGTTGTACTACCTCTGTCAATGTAGAAGCATTCACTCTAGATCTGAAAGCAGAAAAATTGCAGGCAGACAGAAGATGCCCAAATTAGAAAAAAACAAACAAACAACAACAAAAAAAAAAAAAACAAAAAAAACCAAAAAAAACCCCTCAGGTTTTTCATTTTATTAATTCCCTTGAGGACAAAGAATTTCAGTTGACCTAGATAGGCTAAGAAATGGAGGACTAAAATATATTATTGATTTACTTTATATTTATAGATCAATTGTATGCAATGTTCTTTGTCCACTGACTGCTTCACTGAAACAAGTAAATGTCCGGTTTTCTTAGACATTGGTGTCCATTTTCTAATTAAATTGATTACGTATTTAATTAATTCATATGTCTTAAAGTACTTTCTTTCTTTGTAGATGCAATTGGATTTAAAAAATTGATCTGACTTAAGGAAAAACTTTACAGAAATTGCTTATAGCATCAGCAATTGCTAAGGAGAATGAATAATGTCATTCAACTGGAAGTGAAAGTTCTGTATTACTTTTCTTTTTACAGTCTGGGTTTTTTTAAAATAAAATAAAATAACAGGTCCAAGTGCTTACTATTATATCAGAGTACAATTCCATCAAAACTACCAGATATAGTAAGTTACTTCAGATACCATTTTCTGGGAAGAAACCAATCCTACACATCTAATAATCTGAACATAGAAGAGGACTATATTCACAGAAATAATGAATTACATTCTGGATTGCATGGTTTGTAAAAAGAGAAGATACTAACTGTTGCTAAAGAATACAAAAGCAAAATTCATATTTAAGTCTGAAATATTTTAGATACATTAATGCAGGAATATAGGTGAGCAAGCAGAGGTTGGTTCAAGATATGTGTTAACCACACATGTTTTTAACTCCGATTTTGTAGTGAAGCATCTGCATTCATCTACTACATCTTAATAAGCTGAAGGGTTAAAAGTGAGAAGCTTGTTCTAACACACTGGCTTCATCAAACTGCAGAAAACAAGTAAGGTGCTTCAAAATTACAGCACAACAGAAACTAATTGTGAAATACACAACAAAACAGGTATAATGTCTCATTATTTCTTTTCTGGGATTCAATTTCCCTGAGACTTAAATTTGTAGTTTGCATATATTAGTTTGCATGTACTACTTAATGGGAATTATAAGCATACAGGAATTTAGGGTCTAACTTTCAACTTCAAATGATCCTAGTAATAAAACATTAAAAAAAGTACGGTACAGAAACTGTTTCTGTACATTTATCATTGAAATAATGAACATAATCACAGACCACAGACCACCTTTTTTCACCAAGGGTTTCTATACATTAAAAATAGACCACATTATGGGAGTGTCAAAACTCAAGCAAAGCCAAGGACATAGTTTGTGGTTTTCTCAGGCATCACACAGTCGAGGTTCATAAAAGTTTTGGGTAATTTGGGACAAGTTTTGAGTGAATTTTTGGAAAATGATAGTTTTTAATGAAAACTACATGCAAATAATGGTTTTGACATTCTCCTTTTTGGCAACTTTTAAAATACAAACCTTGAAATAAAATGTAAGAAACTAATAATAGAAGACTTACTACACATCTGAAATTAATTTGCAAATATATACTTATGCAGACACACTTGGCAGATACTCTGTAGATTGTTTCTACTGTGAAATATTTAGAAGACTAGGTTTTAATTCCAGTACAGTCACTAAAAATAATGATTAAGAAAGACATAAAGCATTTTTAGCATTGATTTTTCACCATAAATAATTATTACATTGGGAGCAGACTGCTATTCAAAATATTTCAGACTTTCTGAATATTTTAGATGCGCTTCTACCATCTAAGGCTTTTCCTGAAGGGACTAGGAAATGCAGCTGGACCTATATGCAAATCTTTTCCCAGAAGAAGGTTGCAAAATTTTTACAGGTCTACCTGGGGGTGAAATTTAGAAACATGCAACCTAGTGTTCGTGCATTTTCATTCAGGTAAACAATCTTGGCATTGGTATATCCTCCCAGGAAACTGTTGGCTTATTGAGTATATCTTTCTCAACATTTTCCAGTGAAACTTTCCCAATTAAATTTTTTTGCAACTGTTAAGTTCCCATTGCAATGAAAGGAGTGAGTATACTGTCACTGAAAAGATTTAATGTAGCTTGATAGAGCTAGGCAATGGATAATGGGAGCACACTGTTAGTCACTAAAACATAAATCCTAATTTCAAACACTTGTGATTTGAAAATCTTTCTGACCTCATGTAGTATGATTGTAACTTGGAACCTCAATAATAGTCTATCTTAAACAAAGTAAGTTCCTTTTCTATTTTAAAAAAATCCCAATCCCAAAAAAGCCCCAAACTCTAAAACACTTAAAATTAGCTAACATTATGTTTTCCAGTAATTTTTCTGATACATGTGCTCTCTCTCAGATAAACTCTCCACGGTAAATAAGAATTATATGTGTACCTTAATAGAAGAATAGTCTTGGATTTCAGTAGGTCATTTTTCTCTTAAAAAAGCTATTTTGTTTGCCAATGCATTTGTACTTGCCTCTTATTTCCTTATTTAGACGATTATATATGTACGTAGGCCTGAATATCTTGTTTGTTTTCACTTCTATACAGCTCACAAGAAGAGTGGCACTGTTGATACTCAATGAAGCAGCCACTAAATTTGTCCTCCACAATGAGCCTGAGATCAATAACTAATTTTGAAAACTGATTAGTTTGCAGCAGGGAAGTAGACATAGTCCAAATCTTGCCAGAGGATATAATCAGCCAGTAAATAGCAATATTTGTGCTGTAGGTAGTAGGCTGGGATCAGCACAGGAATGGAGTACAGCCCAACTCTCTAAAAAAGGTCTTGACACCAAGGTAAATTCAAGTTATCTCTATTTTAAGCCACATGACTTTTAAACTGAACTCTGAACATCGTAACTTCTTTCTTTCTTACTTTTATTCTTTTTTGTGTTAGAGCAGATCTTATTTTTATCACACTCTGTGCTTGATGACTAAGGTGTTCATACACAGTGTTTATATATGCATCCTAACAAAGCTTGCAGTGCAGCCTCGGGTGATTATTAAGGAGCCACAGACATTTTTAGAGATCTTTGCTGGTTGCGAAGTCCAGATGTTTCCAACATGAAAAATGTTATGTTCTAACAGTTAATGTTGTATCATCAGCCATTCAGAAGATGTATATTCTTATTATAGCTGGAATGTTGCTATGGTGATAATTGTAAAACTGTGAACTAGAAAGAAGAAAACAAATGTATTTAGCACAAAAGAAGGTAGGTAGTGTATCATTTAAGTCAATGAACAGGAAGATAACAAAAAGGTAATAGGAAATTAAAAAATTATGCACACATCTTGAATACCGCATGATACACCATAATTAGCAGTTCCTTTTACTGTCATGTGGAATGCACCCTCAGTTACCCTTGTGGACAGACAGTAGCACCTTGTCCACATGCAGATAGATGTCAGTACTGTCCAAAATTACAGTGCTTTTCCTTTTTCACCAAGCCCAGACATAAAAAAAAATTCTCTCCTTAAGACTTGCTTACATATTTATATCCACTTTTCAAAGAACACATGGGTCTATATGATTAATGTGATGTCTTTTGTGCTTTGGTAATGAAGACTGAAGTTGACCATGAGAGCAGATACAAACAAAACCAGATTGAACTACCATGCCCTAATGAACTTAAAGAATCAGAACAGAAATAGACTTCATGCAAGTCTAGCCATGGATTATTTGGGATCTCTTCTTAGGATCACCACAATTCTGAATTTCTGATGAGTCTAGCAGTGGTAAATCATCTCAGGCTTTTCACACCAGGAGTTGCAGTGCTTCTGGGGCTTGAACCATGGAAGGACCTGAGTCCTCTGCCACCCCTGCTGGCAGTCTGCTCATCACCTTGAGCTAGCTTTTCTCTCTGTCTGCTCATCCATTTCATCATTTGTTCGATAGGAATAACAGTGCTGACCCTTTTTACAAAGAGCTTTTTCAGATCGATGGATGAAGCATGCTGTTATTTTCTAAGCTCCTAAGCAGCCATACATGTGAAATAACAGCGACTGCCATCATGATAGTAATGATCAAATATCCCGTATTAAGTCAACTACTACTGCAGCTGTAAACTGCAAATGGTTTCCAGCTTGCAAGCAAAGAAAATGTCTAGTATGAGACATCACCATTATCATTCATCCCAATCAGCTTGATTGGGCAAGAAATAAACAGCAGGAAATAATCTCTCTGTATGCACATCAGCCCTGTTTCAGGGGTCCTTGTCACTGAAAAACAGAGTGAAGCTCTGTCACTTGTCCTTAAATGTATATTCTCTGTAGTTCTTTCCTACATATCAGGAGAGGAAGGAAACAGAGTAGATTAAATTTCTTATTAAATTTATGTGTTACAACAGCATGCCACGTGCTTGGAAATAAATCACACAACAAAGGACAAAATTATGGAAAGAACTGGCACACTGCAAATCTCTTGACGCTTTCAGATAGAAACTGAATTTTTTCTGCAAGTTATGTATTAGTCAAAACACTATCAAGATAAAGGCTTCCAAGTGATATTTTCAAGCCATAATAGTTGTCCTGTAGCTCTGCACTGCACTTAGATTGGAAAGTAGCCAACAAGCATGGCTTGAAATCTGTTAGCTTATGTCTTGAGGGATTTTTTCCAGCTGTATTAAAGAATTAAGACTGGGCTCCCCAACTCTCACTGCACTGCTTGCATGCTGATCTGGGGCAGGAGAGGAAACAGAGGCATGGTGAGGTAAAGGGATTATTCCAAGGTCAGATTGAAAGTTAAATGTAGGATTTAGGCATAGACACTTGCTGCTTGATTATGTTGAAGTCAGAGAAAACAGTGAAGCCCTTTTATTTGAACTTCAAAGAAATACAACTGCTTTGCACATGGAAGTGCAACAGCATGTTATTGGGGAAGATTTTACATCAAGGGAAACCACAAGTATGACTCAAACCAAAAGAATCTCACATCAAACTTGTCTTAAACTTTTTTCCACATTTATATACCTGGTTAAGTAGACAAACTGAAGAATAAAAAGAAATATAGTAAATAAATACCTGAGAACGTAAAGATACACTGAAAGAAAGCAAGTGCAGCTGGAACAATAGTCTCCAGAGGCTTACATTGCCTAACAATCTGAATCAGATTGTGGTTTTTCCTTTCTATCATTATTTTCTCTTCCTTACTGGCTGATCCAGTACTAGTGACAGGCATGAAGAGAAAGTGTGTGAGGCAGACAAAGGTCAAGATAATGGTATTACTGTGCCAGTGCAAAGAACACTTGACTAGATGGCAAAAACTAAAGGTCATTTAATAAATGTGTTTTTCATTTTCTCAATGGGAAAAGATAGAGAAATGTAAAGAATCTGCCAAAATAGAAGCCAAGAAGATTAGTTTGATTTTTTTCATGATAACAAGTAAGAACTACCCAAGAATATTCATTCAAAAACAAAATATAAGAAAATAAACCCCAAAATATTTCCCTTCTGAGAGGGTAGAGGTGAGATAACCTGTATGTGTGTACCTACCGAAAGACTAAAATTTACAGAATACACAGCTCAGTAGATAAATTAGAAGAAATTAAAATTAATAACAACCTGCCAGTGGACACACGATTTGTGAGGGCTAGAATGTGTCAGCATGCAGTCAACAATTCCTTTAGGTAATCCTCTTAGGGTGAAAATGGAACAGAAAAGAAACGTATAACCATATTCAAATTTCATTCTATGACAAACCATCCTTAGCATTCCTTTTGACATCCTAGAATTCCCATTCAGGACACACGGTATATGTCTTATGGACACCAGTTATAGCTTCTATAGACCCATAGAAGTTAAAAAAAACCCAAACCAACAAACACCAATTCATTACCAGGACAGTATGGTAAAACTCTGGAGGGTGTGGAGGGCAGCAGTGGCTGCTCCTAACGTTATCTGTTTTTTTGATGTCAAAGGACACCAGTCAGTTCTGCTCTTCTGTGAGTAGAAATATGTGTTTTGACAACTAAAAGAGCAAAGAATAAAATGAAAGAGACTAAGCTAAAAAAAAGGACAATCCTATGCTGTTTCAAAAATACTACCTTCATGTCCATGTACACGTTTTTGTTATTTGCCATACCACAGAAGAGGCAAGTGTACCACTGTGGTGCTACAGACTGTTGTCTGTTGATTACTTTGCATTGTGTGCACTGAGGAGGATACCCACTGCCATACAACAAATCGTTAGTACCTTAAAACCCTATCTATAGCAACGATGTAAGCATTCACATTGAACAACTCTGTTTTGTTACTTTGACATAAAGCCCTTGTAAGGTAACTCAGTCCCCCAGCTTCTCAAGCCTACTCCCCTACTTTTTCACTCTGGCAATTCCCTTTCTTCTTTTCCTTCGAGTGCCTCTGGGTATTTATGGTATAGGACCTGTCAGCAGGCCAGCCAATAGCTGGGTCACAGGTTTCCTTCTCAGGGCCATTCAAGTCAGTGACTATGACACAGTGATAGCTTTTTTGGGAGGTAAAGCTCCAGACCAGAACTGTAGGCAAAACAGACTTGGCAGCTGTCTTTTTTGTAACCTAGAGCTTCTCAAGGTGGGTTTGACTCCAGCAGACCATGAAGCAATTGTAAGCAGCAGGAAGAAGTACTTCAGAATAAGAAGCATGCACCCATGTATCCTACAGGGACTGATGATTCACAGACTGTGTACACAGCATTATACTGCAAGTATCACAAATTTGCATTGGTATATCAAATATTCTGTGAGACTCTGGGATAAAAATTCCTTATTTCTCAAATATGGTGAAACAGAGCAGAAGGAAAGGCAAAGAAGAAGAATGAAACAGCCAACAGGGTGAACAAAGGCACAGAAAGAGACAGAAGAGGAATGAAACAATAAAGAGGAGTCAGTTACACAGACTAACGCAGTGTAAGAGTTAAAATGAGAAAATCCTGTTGTGCTGCTTAAAACAAAACATAAAAGGGAAACGTGATGCTTAAACATGTAGTAATCTCCTTTTATACAGAGTATAGGAAACCGTCAGACAATTAAAGTACACAAGTAACCTCTCAAATATTTTACCTATTTCACACTTCAGAAAGCAGAAACAATGGGCTTATACAACTTGTCCAGGTCACATATTAAGTCAGCAGTGAACCAGACATGGCTTTCTGACCTACCTCTATACTACACTTCTTCTCCAGGGGTAGTAAAATACATGTTTTCCTTCCAACTTTTTCACTATATGCACCACTTAGGGCCCCTCAAGGAACCATAAATCTTGGCAGTTCCTCATTTAAAGATTGCATGTAAGCAGATTTAAACTGTTTGGAAGTAAAGCAACTGCCCTGAGTTTCATGGTCAGGAAAGACCCACAGCATCACACTTTCTCTATGACTTGATGTTCAGTGCACACTGCTTCAAGTCTGTCATGATATGACTACTGCAAGGGGTAAAGCTAAGAAATTCCCCAGTGTTACTTTTGGAACAAGCTTTGTGCAGCACAAAACTGTTGTAATTGCAAGCAATTAGTATAGTAATTACAAGCAGTTACTAATGCCCAGTAAACACCACAAATAACTTTCTTCTCAAGGTTCACCCACTCATTCTTTGATTTTTATCAGTCAATTAAGTGGCTTGTCAGAATAAAGTAATGTAGTCAATCCACACATGTGCTATGTGTTACGTACTGTCAGAAATTACTGATGCACAGTCTTGGCAGGAATGACAGTTATTATTAAACATCAGCTGGCAGAGGCAAACTGCACCAATTCTAGTCAACTAGTAATGACCTGTAGTATGGGTAAAAACGTAGGAGGAAAACAATCTGCCACCACGCAAATTAAAATAGCAAGTGACAACCCTATGGAATTCTGCAGTGCATTTGCTGAAAAACTCAGCAGAGAAACAAAACCTGTGATCATTGACAGAGAAGGTATGAGAACATGAGGTATACGATATGCAACATATGAGATACAATTTTTATTCTTACAACCTGAGAAATGAGGGTAAAATTTACAACTAACACCTGGAAACAGGCTAAATAGCGAGTTCTTTCAGATGTCAAATTACATACTTTACACAGCACAAAATGACCACAACAAAGTAGCAATCCCATATTTGACCTTCTAGCCTCCAGATGTCAATGCCTTGCAGAAAACTTACATCTCATCTGACAGAACTGGGTGACCTTGACCCAGAGGAATAAGAGCTATTGGATTAGCCAGGCATATGAGCACAGACTTGCTACTTTCTTTGAGAGCTTACAAGTGACTGAGGGAGAAAATAAGCAGTTTTCTGAAGCTGCAAAACTAGATTCTTTAGCTTGTTAAGGCTGCTTTGCACTAATGTCTGTGAGGAGCACATCCTGTGCAAAAAGATTCTGAAGGTTTCTTAAGTTTCCTGTAACAGTTTTTCCTGCCAGTGAAACCAGATCCTGCACTGTTTGACCTTGAATTAATTACTTGATCATGATTTGTGTGCAAGTCATAGACTTAGAACTACACGTAACATTGAAAATGTGGATTATCCAGGGATTTAACCAGTAGACTAGGCATACATGATAATTTGGCTTGCAGACAGAATCATGTCGTTGATAGGCATTGCAAAAGTATGAGAAAATGTGACTTTTGTAAAGGTGTACATTAGAACACTGTGTTTCCCAATGCCTGGTCAAAATTGGGGCATAATTTCTTGCTCAAGCCTACCTAAAATATTCCTGAAGGATTTAACTAACTTAGTAGATTCCTTTTATGAACTAGTTTTTTGTAAATAATCCTGCACTGTTATAGATTGTTCCTTGCTCCTTTTTTTTTTTTTTTTTTTCGGAGTACATCAGCTTTTTTAGTAAAGCTGGGAAGCTTGTTATTCACTGACAGGCAAGGAGGTATGCAACAGTGAGAATACATGACAAAATGCTTGAGGGTTTTAACTGGAAACACAGAATTTTTCCATCTAGAGAGTGCTGATTCTTGCTGGAAATGCTGAAAAAACTTCTGCCAAATACTAATGAGTGGTGTGCAATGTCATCTTGAGATAAAGAAGTTACAACGTTGTGCAGAGGAGTCTCCTGAACATCGATCCCATGGCACCAGAGCAGCACTTAACAGTACAGACCTTCCTGACTTCCTGGGGAATTTCCGACTTAGCTGAGAAGAGCATTAATAACTTATTGACAGAATGAGAAAAAAAAAAAAGATGCCTAAAGCCACGTTTACTGTTTACATTTTAATTTCTACCCCTGTTTTTTCATACAGGATTTCCCTTTTCAGTGTCAAGTAGCTGCAAAAATAGTTCCCCATTTCTTTGGTTTTCCTGTCTTTGTACAGTCACATTAAAACCCAAAATGATTCTGCCAATTCTGTAGCCCTGTCAGCACACCTGAACCAGCCTTGTCTATGGAAGAAACTGCTATTTTTCATTCTTCTTGTGCACCAGTCAATATGCAATTGGGATATATCTCCTTCAGTCACTTTTGTGAAGTAGTGTATCTATATTTTAAATCTATTATTAGCAATGGAACTGCAGCACCAGTGAACTTGGCAGAGGCTGCAGAACTCACCAGGAAAGAGAATACGCACTTCTGTAGTGAATCAACTGCCATGTGTACTGGTATGTTTAATATATAGATTCAGAATAGACGGTATGGACTCAATTCACACTTTCTTTCATTTTCAAACTAATTTGTGCTCTTTTTGCATTGTTTGTGGCTCTTATATTGGTATGACATTGCTGTATTTTCTTCCTGTTCCATAGTCTGATATGCCAAAACTAAATCATCACCTCTTGTAATCGTAAGGAACATTAGTAGGGAGTAGGAAGGCACGACCTCTGTTATGGCCCAACACTAAAAGGACCGTTTAGATGAGTACCTTGCTAGGATCACTTCACAACTGGGGCCTCCCTCCTTCGCATGCTCCAATGAATTGATCATGAGAACCTGTATGAATGAAGAGAACCTACACAAAATTAAGTTTTGTGTATCAAAGATCAAGGAACAGAAATGACCGGCCATGGCCAAAGTAGGTTTGGGCAAAGGATTTATTTATTTTTTTTTTTTAAATGGCTGGGGCTACCTAGGAATTCAACAGAATTCCTTTTATAGTCATTTTCAAACATTAACCCACTGGATGTTATAATGTTGTCAGCAAACACTAACAGAAGTTTTGACACTGAACCTTATTTTCATTGACTTTTTTTGGAGGTAAAAAACAATTTCCTGACCATTGCCATGAAAGACTGAGATACCAACATGTGCAACATCTTTTTTAGCTCGTGGACTTAAAAAGCAGAATTTTGGTTATTAAAGAACTTATCAGCAATGGAACTGCAAATGGAAAGACTAAGAATAGTGAAGAATCTGATAAACCATTCTTTCACATTGTTTGCATCAGGTATAATATCACATCTAATCCATTTTGCTTTCCAGTTATTTTGTTCAGCGCAAATTTTGGGAGTCATGAAAGCTAGCCAAGTTCAGCTCAAAGTATACCTGCAAACCTTAGGTTTTGCACGTTAGGATTTATTGATCTACTTCAAGCTCACTTTTAAACTTAAACGCAGCCATAAGTAAGTTTAAGTATCACAGTACTTTATGCAATCTTATAATATATAAGACAAAATTACTTATTTTCAAAGTTGTCCTCAAGCAAATGAGCTTTCAGTCCCACACTTGTCTAAGGGACAGGCTTTGCTCAGATCAACAGTTTCACCCTAACTGAATACAGTATTATTCTTTTGAAATTAAATGCTACAAGACAAAACGTACCACTGTGTCTTCCTCTCCATTTCATTTGGGGATAATTTTTATAATGCTCTATCTTGAGTATGTTCCTACGGTTAAGTTAGAAACTTGTGAAAATACATGTTTTCACCAGAAATGTTGTTCTGATATCAAATACAATGCCACAACTGAAACTGCTGTAATACAATCCTATTTTTGTGATAAAACTAGCTCTGGTAGTTTTATGTAACTTCAACACTTAATGATTTCTGATGTCTGGAAGTTGTAAGACGGTAGTTGTAATAATCTCTATAATTGCAGAATTTCATGCTAGCTAGACTGCACATCTATTCTTCATCTTTCCTTAAAGTAATGTGTTCTATGTATGAATATATCACACTCATCAATTTAAAGTGTCATCCTTCGGCTATGCAGGTCATTAAGGAGTATACATTATGTATGACTCAAACATACCAAACTTGCACAAATGCTTTGCAGCAATGTGCAAAATAGCTGCTTTCTGACAGAGTTTTTAAGTTATTATTCTAATCGAAACCCAAGTCACAGCTACAACTAACCAGCAATCAATTACTTCTCTCCATATGTAATGCCTTGGATGATGAAAGTTATAATGTGGGTCCATGCTGTATTCTAAAAATATCAATGCACACTTAAAAAATACAAAAACATTCAAAATCAGTGGATAAGAAGTTTTCCCCCTCATTGCTGCCCATAAACTTTTCATTGCAAGTAGTGAAGTTCTGGGCTCTTAAAGGTCTTCTTCTCCTGAAAAAGAAATTCCACTGAATAATGCAGTTATATATGCTGAGAACAACTAATACAACCAGTCCTACTCTACAAAATGTCTCTAATCATAGGGCTGCTAAAGAAACTCCATGGTAATAATTTCTTGCAGGGCACAAGTCCTGTCTGCAGTATCATGGCTATACTTGGCAAAAAACTTTCCATAAAGAAACAGACTTACGGAGAAGACTAAACAGTGCTGTGCAGAGAACTCATGGTGTTAATTTGTACTAAAAGGGTGGCTCAGATAACAACCACATTTGATTTCTGTCTGATTGATATCTTGTAGCTGACAGGAAATCAAATGTCTACCTCAGTTATATTCCCAGCAGATGGACAGTCAGCACTACAGTAATGCAGAAACAGCACAGAATTGTCAGACCTCTGGGGAGCCTCAGAGTCTAATGGGAATATAAAACTAACCCCTTTATTTTCAGCATCTTTGCCCAGGGGCACTTTAAAAATTGATATGCGGTTTTATCCAAGCTTCCTTTCTTCTGGATCAGAGTTGTGTTCAGTTGTAAGATACATTCATTCTTCCGGCCTTATCATGTAGATGACCAACCTGAACTGTCTATGTGATGCTTATCCCGTCAGAAGAAATGAAAATTTGCTTTCCTCACCATCTTCCTGACATGTGCATGCTCATAGTTACTGAACAGGATGATGCACACAGAACAAGATAAAGTAAACCATTTCCTGCCAGTACAAGAAGAGCATCTCTTTGGGGACAACATCTCCAGGAGTGATTAAGTGCCAATCACTTCATCCCCAGTTAGGTACAAAGAGCGAAACCTAGCCCTCAGTAAATTAAAAAGGTTGACAGCAGAGAATTCATTTTGCATGTAGAAGCTGTTAGAAGAAAGAGAAAGAAAGAGAAGGTATGTGCATATATTGTTAGCATTTACATGAGAGAGGGAGGTAGTGTCTGGGATGAGACAATCACATCTCTTACTCTTTTAGGCAAATAATGCATATTTTGATGTTTCAGTATTTTACAACCAAACTTGATGGTTGAGGAAAGCCATTAAAATGCTCCAAGACTGTGATTAAAGTTTCAGAGAAATCCCAGACATTACTACAAAATCCATTTGGAAATTGTGTCAAAAGTCAGTTGCGAAAGTATGCATACCTTGTATTTTTCTCAGCAAAAAAACCTTTTGCCATTGTTTATATCTCTGAGTAGGATACAAAGAATATTAAGTCATAGAGGTATCATATGTATGTGCCTTCACATATTGGCATGCATATAGTTTTGATTTCTTTTATTCTTTTATTGTTTGGCTTTGTTTAACTTTAGAGAACAGAAAGAAAGAACAAAAAAAATTTGTATCTAATGAATTATAATTGTTTCTACTGATCTGCAGCTAATTTATCTCAAATTTATCATATCATCACTAAAAAGTTAGTCTTTGAGTCTAATCCAGTGGCATCATCACTTCCCCATCAAACACAAGAGAAGAGGTAGAGAGAGTTGAGAGTCTGGAAAATCACATCAGAAACACAATCATTTGTCATTCTTTCTTTCTTTTCTATGTGTGCTGTGTTATCTCTAGAGAATAAGAAACAGCTAAGAATTAATACTGATGTTCCTAATGAAGTTTTTTGAACAGTAAAAGAAACCTTTTTCTCTATTGGAAAATAGTAAGGTAAAAGTGGAAGATATTCCGGCTTTACTTAATGGCATTGTTTGGTAACTTTGATTGTTAATCACAACTACGGAATTTGTCAAAGTATTTCTGCTAGATAAAAGGAGGTGGTAAGTTCTTGATGAAACTTCTGTTAGAAAAGGAAGATAAATTCTAGTATCTGCAGGCAATATGCTTTTTCTGAGCAGGTGTCTAATGTTTTTCTTCAGAAAAAAAAACCCACCCAGTTGGATTAAGAGTCCTGGCTCAAATTACTTAGGATTTATTTTTATTTTACAAAGGTATCAGCTCTGATTCAGTACAACATGAGGACCTATTAACTATATTCCAATTATTTTCTTCAGCCTTCCCCACTCCAGCCAATTTGCTAATTTTATCTTGCTTCTTTAGAAACGTGCGTTGCAAAGGAGGGCTGGAGGCAATAATGAAGTTTGCTGTTTCAGGAGTTACTTTTTTATTTCTGAAAGAGAGGGAAACTCCCACTATTTAACAAACAGGAAAAACAAAGACAAACAACAAGATGCATCCTTTGAAAGGTAGGCAAAACTTTGAAGGGTAAGTAGAACACCTTTCCCAATATAAAATGGAGCATGTCACAAATCAGAGAAAGATGAATACTGAAGTAGTTTTCTCATGCCTTTCTTTCTCTCTGTGATAATTTTTAGTCTCTTTGGGGGTGCTGGTCAATCACCACTGCCATCCAGATCCAACCAGAATAGCAGAAACTAACTTTTACATTTCTAGGAGTTAATTTGTGCTTATAGGTAGCTGCAGCAGTGCACAGAGCACTGAGGAGTTCTCCTCAAGTGCCAAATGGCAACAGCCCTGCAGCAAATTCACACTTGAGATGGGGACAGCAGGCTGTGTGTGCCTTCATAGTAACACCACCTATAGGAAATAAAACAGGATTGAAACCTCGCTAAGGTTGTTGGGAGTAATGAGCAGCGCAAAAGGAACACCATCTAAGAACTGAATAAACCAGGTAGCCTTTTTGAACATGTCCACAAGTCCTTGAAGAGCCAAGGCAGTGCACTCATGCCTTTTTGCGGTTTACCCAAACATTGAGGGGAGTGAAAATAAAGCATCTTTGTTGGCACCTGTCCAAAATACATCCATATCAATGATTATAATTTGTCCAATTGGGTGAGAAAATGTGTATGTTACACACCTCAGTTCTCCTCTGACAATTTACTTTACTAAAGACTTTTTTCAGCTCATTTCAAATCAACACATGGTCAAAATTTACTGCCTGGGAGGAGTTACCAGGTTCCCCAAGATTCCCTTTTAAAATGGAAATAAAAATGCAACTGAAAATTGAAACAATTTTTAAGAAATCTAGATGCCTAGGAAGGTTTCATTAGTTTCTTTGAATTGCTCCCCCATTACCACAGCACAGAACGGAAACATGGAAAAGCCATTGCTGTTTCACTCTGATGGGCTTTTTTTTTTTTTGGCTCCCACAAGATTACTTATAGAAGGAATATAGCAGAAGTGTAATACAATAAGCTATAATAGGAAACAACTGTAAGTACTTGAGGACTTTTAATACAGATGACACACTGGTCTTTTAAAGAATTAAACTATGATTTATAGAAGGAATTGTCAGATACACAGGACTTAAATGGCATTTGAGCATACAGCTTACTTGCTTACTTGTAGGGATATCAATCAATTTATTAAGAATTAATCTGCACCCCAGTGTTCTCCTAAAACTGCCTAATGTTTTGGCAAGCTACTTGAAAGGGTTCAGTTAGAATTTATAAGGGCAGCTTAGAAACAGGATTTTTTTCTTCTGGCTCAACAAAGGGGATACTGTTTCCTCTCTGAACATATATCTGTTATAGTTTAACACAGTAATGGACAGGTTTGCCAAAAATCACAGTTTTTAATGGCCTTTAGCGAAACAGTAGATTTGTCTTTGCCTTCATACTCTGTCCTGCATTTGTGTTGTTAGAACTGCTCTCAAAAATGCATAAAATATCAAATGTTCTTGGCCTTGAGAGCATAAACTTGAGCACACACTGAAAAGCACCATTTGTATAGTAATTACATTTTTCCATGCATGCAGAAGAGTAAGCAGGACTGAAACTAAAGGATTGGATTTCGACTTTTTTCCAGCACTTGACATAAAAACGGCAAAAAGTCCTGGGCAAATGTAAAATGTGGTATTCATATTGCCTCCATAAAAAGTGCTAAAATTGCTTGAATGATGTCACTTGAGCAACACATTCAAGCTGAAGATATTTTTGAACTCAGAGAACACTTTAACACTTGCCACTGACCACAGATACATAGGGAGTGGGTGGCTGCACACATAAAATCAGCTTACAGCTATCTCAAGCCATCAGTAACCAGTGTGTGTCTTTGACTAGAAACAGCAGAAAGTGATATCACACATCTTACACACAGTTATTGCAACTGTCTGCTTTTCAGACATTTCACTGTGACAAAAGCAATCAATAAAACATCAAAGTGGCATTTGGAAAACACTAACTTTTACTTGTTTAGCATTAAGATAATGGGTATCAATGGCCCATCAGTTCCTGACTCTTTTTTCAGAGCACGTTCACATCCATCTCAGAGTACTACAGTAATAGACTTATTAGAAACAGTTTATTTTCCACCCCGCTTATGAGAAAGCCTTTTGCTATGGAACATGAATTTTGTCTCTGTTTTGTGAAAAATCTCGGGGGAAGGAGCTTGGCCATTTACTCAGCCAGCTTCATTGTTTTTCACTCCAGTGACATCGTCCTCTAACAGATCAAATGGAAATAAAAGACTTCCATTTCTAAAAAAACTTCTACTGGAAGTCTTTATTCCTTTCACCTCCTGTGAAGTCAATAGTGTTTTGGCACTGTTTTCACCTTAGGAATTTTAATTTTTGTATTCCTTTTACAATCCATCACCCAAGTGGCTTAGTCCACTGCCTCCAGATGCACTGTTTACAAAGTTAGAGACTTACACTTTGCAGCAGGAGTTTAAGGGACATGCCAAAATTTCTGAAGAGGAGGGTTATTTGATATCTGGACTTATCTTAACCAGTGGACCATATTTTCCTTATTCATTTAAATTCTGCAGTTGTCATTTTAGGTAAATAATTATTAATTCAGCATGTCTTAATGCTAAATGAATAAAATCTACTTCAAAGCCCTGATATTTATCAGAGAAAACAAACTGACTGCTTAGTTGCATAGTGCTAGACAGGTAACGTTGACCCACAGTAAAACAAACCCCCCACTGTTTCTGATGAAAGAAAGACGAGTCCACAAGCACTGTGAAATCCTACCTAACAACAGTTTTCTTCTAATGTCAATAAAATAAAATTTCTTTTCTTTGACAGTGTGCTTCAGCCAATACAGTTTTGTAAGACAGTACTTACAGATTCTTCTAAATTCAAGACTAAGCAAAGGTGAAGTCATGCCCTTGAAATGCACACTTTCTATTCCCTATTTTTTCTACCTTATTAATTCAGAACTTTGCATGAAAAAAGTGGCAGTAATTAGCCTTGACATGGACCAGTGCCAGGCTTTTCTATCAGGTTTCTTTCCTGTTTATGTTTGAATTACTCAGGGGCTGCCTCTGTGCGCCCTTTGGTCTCAACAAATGTGTTTTTTTCCCTTACTCTCATGGTACAAAGAATGTAATCTTAGTTGACTGGAGCCTGCTGAACATCATATTATTTGCTTGACTCAGTGGAATATTCACAATCTGAAGTAGGCAAAAATGATTCTGCTGAATAAAGGCTGCCACAGCCTTGCTCCAGGGAAGGGCTGCTTTGCTTGAAAGCTTTTTGGTTTGTGTCATCTCACAATCTTGTCTTCAAGAATCAGTACATATAAAAGGTGGGTGATGACGCTTCCAGCCAGCAGTTCTTTTCCTCTGCAAATTTGGCATGTAAGGGATGGCTAATCCTGAGTGAGAACCACGGTCCACTGTGTCTACTATTATTTAAACCTCATACTAGATGATTATGCTCTGACATATAAGAGTCTTCCCTTTTTTACTGCTGTTGACAATTACAGTGAAAGTAGACATCTAATTAAAAATCAGCACACTGTACACAGAATATTTGCTTTATGAAGAATATATACTTTAGTAAAGCAAGTTATTAACTTTTGTATCTATGACTACCCAATCCCCATTTCAATTATTACTGGGTTACTAAGTTATGCCATGGAGAAAGGAATTATGTATGTAATACTGTAGTGATAACTTTTGATACTCGTTGAATTGTAAATACACATATCACAAGAAAAGCTCCTGAAGCATAACATCAGTATGAATATTTTTTGTACAGCTGCACACTGTTGGGGTACCAGTTGGTCTCATCTTTATTTTGTTCCCAATGTAGTTGACAGAGATATAGTCATGGGATAAAGAAAGGACAGGATTTGAAACATCCTGCAACTTGTCTGGTTAAATATATTCCTAAATACATTTTGATTGGATGACCTAATTGAGGATTAAACTAATGTCCTCTGGCTTCTGTCTCAATGTTATCATAGGTGACTTAATGGGTCAACAACATGGTCTGAATTGTCTATTCCCTGAGCAGACACAATTTTTCTCTGTCTAATTCCTCTGGCCTCCAGCTATTTGCATAGGAACCTATAGATTTTTTTTTTGTGTGAACTCTAAAACTATCCTTCAGCTATCATTCTATTTGTAAGGTTCAGTGATCTAAAAGCTCTTCAATATGAAGGCTATTCTGCAGACCGTTGTATGTGGAATTTTCTATACATACAATTGTGCGCAACACACAGGCATAGTCAGTGTCAGGAAAAACATATTTGCGTACTTTTCCAGCCATACAGGAAACCATTTTGTATTTCAGAGAGGCCATTATATCTAACTGTGCTCTAAGCATGAATTTCAAATCACAGATTGTGAAGGTTAAAACAATAATGATAATAAAATCTACTAGGAAATTATCTTTCCATGCTGAAACATCCAGAGGTTAGGTCCTCCTATTACTAGGGTACATTTGTCAGACTTTGTAACAAGACAGAATGAACTCAATGATTACACATTACTTATTACTATTATTCTATTATTATTTTATACATTATATTGTACTGTGGTAATAATGGAAGATAATGTGTCTTGGCAAACAAGCGTGCATGAATCTCATTAGAAATTAAATATATAGAATGGCAGTGTGAGAAATGAAATTGCTTCTTTGCCTGCCAGTATAAATGGAATGATGTATGACAAAGATGGAGTAATAGGATGCTCTCATCCCAGTAGTCTATGTGTGTCAAGGAAAATAAAGTTTAACATGATACATATACACACATTTGCACTACAAAAAGAAATGCAGTATTGAGGAAGGACAGTTGACTAGATTCAAAATATTCATTTGGAAAATATGCTATATCTCTGTACTTGATTTTTACCTTGGATCTTGGCATAAATCCAATCAGAGGTTCTAATTAAAATGAGTTTGATGATCTCAGCTTTGTTCCTAATTGATGACAGTTCATACTACAAAACACGTAAGAATTCATTACAATCATAATCAGCTGGCAATTTTTGCTCAAAGGAAGCAAGAGGAGGTAACTAATGTGGATTCCAGTGACTGTCTTGTATTTTTGGCAGGGTGGTCTTTATGGGCAGTTGAAATGGGTCTAGAGCATTAGGGACCAAAAATCAAAGCACTGCTCTAGGAATTAACTCATATGTAGAATAGTAAATGTACTTACCAACTATTTCTTTTAACTCAAAGCATGAATATGGAAATTGTGACATGTTCCAAGGAGAAATCGGCACAGTATTTCTTGGTCTTAAATGGTATATGCTGTTCTGAAAATACAATTCACTTCGAATAGAATTTTCTTCTTATACCTTTCTGAAAAAGTTTCACTCAAACTGACAAGAAATATTTTTTCCTTCAACAATGTTATTTGATGTTTTGTGTCAAGATGGTCACAGTTTTTGTATAGAAAAGAAATAGTACAATAACAATAGCATATTAATATCAGCATATGCTGATGAGAAAAAGTAATGGTAAGTTCTAGCACCAGCCAGTAGAAAGACTTTGTAACTAGCACTATCCACCAATCTTTACATTTAGGTTAGCTTTTCTGACTTAATCAGCTCCTTCCCTAAGCTTCTTCATGTAAAGTTTCCCAGAATGAAAGTGGGTCAAGTAATCTGCTACGCGTTGAAACTTTGGGATGTTTGTGCAAAGATGTGCTCCTTTTTCAAAGAATTTTTACCACTGCTAGTAAAGTATATGGGTTTTTATTATTGATGAAGTTGGTGGATGGATCAGAATGGAATTGTTACCAGAGCATTTTGCCTCATCTTCTCTTCGCTGGAACAACAAGGTGCCTTTTCTTTTCCTTTGTGGGAGTTTTATCTAGTGTCAGGAGGATGGTGCTAGGCTCTTCTGTTATGTGCTATGACAAGGGGCAATGGGTGCAAGCTGGAGCTTATGATGTTCCACATAAACATAAGAAAAAACTTATTTCTCTGAGAGGATGACAGAGCACTGTAAGGCTGCTCAGAGAGGTTCTGGAGTCTCCTGCTCTAGAAATGTTCAAAACCTCCCTGGACATATTCCTGTGTGACCCACTGTATGTGATTCTGCTCTGGCAGGAAGGTTGGACTAGATAATCTTTCAAGATCCCTTCCAACCCCTAACTTCCTGTGATTCTGTGATCCTAAAGAAGCAATACCATGAACAGTAGTAACAGGAAATAACTTTTTCTAAACTAATTACAGGTTCATAATGTGCCTTTAATATTTTATCTTAATGCCTTTGTGATGTGACTTCATGTCATGGCTTTTAAACATGAAGGCCCTTAAACATCTGCACACCTCACTCCTCTTGATTTCCAACCAACTGCTACAACTCAAACAGTGAAATAACTGCAATGACCCAGGATATTAATTCAGACACTCTGTTTGCCCAAAAGAGAAGTCACCATTACTTTGTACACTCTACCTGATGAGTGGTGTAACCTGAAGGATACATAATTTTTCCAGGAACAGCATTTACTTCCTAGCTGCTTCTGGACAAAGTTCAAGCTGTTGACAAGGTCTCCATATAGCTCCAGTCAGAAGTCTTTGCAGAAGGAAAATTAAAGAGAAACTTATGCTAAATTAAAATTAAAGAGAAATTTATGCTAAANCAGTGGATGCAAAAGGATGTGGCCCCAGAGCAACTTGGGCCAGCAGAAAGGATGAAATCCCAAAATGGAGCTTAGAGGAAAACCAAAGCCAACATGGAGTCAAGGCATTCAGGCAGCTGAGGCTGTGAGGGCAAAACACGGAGCTGAAATGGAAACACGCAGATCGTGTCAGAATGGCATCTGGGCATCCTTTTCTCTCTACCCCTTATTCTTCCCAGAATAGTCTTCACACTCCCACCCTGCACACAGCATCTGTGTTCCCTTAAAACCTTCCTGCCAGCAACTGCTTCACTTGCCCACCAGTGCCACTACCAAACCATTCCAGGTGAAAACAAGAGGGGAAATGGGAGGGAAATATGTTGAAATAATGTCAACATAGTAATAATGTCAACCTCACACAATGAATCAGGTCCATGTTTAAATGAATCCATAATGAATGCAAATTGCATTCATTTTGTGAGATAAATTGTATCCACACAGGATGTGCCATGTTAAACTGGCTTGGCACGTTGAAACCGTTACTCTGTCTCAGTGCATTTGCATCACAAACTGTTTATCCAGAGTGTCATCCATCGGGAAACAAAAATGAAATAAAAAAATGAAGTTGCATTATCCCACTGTCCTGGACTGATGCAGGGTCTATCGCCCAATACCTCCAGACCTCCTGATGCTCCATTTTATTAGAGCACTAGCTTTAACATTTGTATTTCTTTTAAATTGTTCCTATTTCTTTCAAAACAGTCCTCATTCATCCTTTACTTGCTAATCATCATTGAGTACATTTGCCTCTGCTTTTACCTACATATTAATCCTTAATTCAATTTATTCCATAGACTGCCAGTATTTCTATGTTGGAATGTAATTTTTGTTTGCCACACAAGTTTAGCTTCATCCCTGAGGCTGTTCAGGGACCTACGCTAAACAAATTAATATTGTCCACTGTTTTTCATAGGATGGTTAAGTATTTTCTGTAGTCTGTCAAGTGCGGGAAAACCTCAGGACTCATGCTATGTCACGTACATGAACATGTCCTGTTTCCCATCATGTGCTTTGTGTCTGGTTTGAAAGTCTTGTAATAATATTGGTCTACTTCGCTAACTTCACAGCACAATGGGATATTTGCTTCTGTGGATGAAGAAAGGCACGTGGTAAGATTAAATGACTTTGCCAAAGTCTCATAATAAAATTAAAGTGTAGTTGGGTAGTCAGACAGAAGTTCTGGGCCCCAGACCAATGATTTACTTAAAGACAATTCTTCCTAAATGTATTTTTTTTAAGTGATAAATGATAAGGATTGAAGCATTTCATTAATTTTTAATAATTTAGAACTTGTATTTGAAAGTCTCCTAAAATGTTATATTTTTTTTTTAATGAAGTCTTATTTTTTTATTTGAATCCAGTCAAATTCTTTACTCATTCTGGTTATTTTTTAATGTTTTCAACAGTTTGTCATTTTGGGAAAATTCAAAACTAAGTTTTGTATGTAAAGCTTATGTTTTATACCAATGTATAATGGGTAATGTATATTTTTGTCAATATAAAAATATTCAACACAGAAATATGATCCATAATCCAATCTTCACTAGCCAAAAGCATGACCCTTATAAACTCCTATGTACACATCTTAACACCACACACAGTCTCTAAATTACTCATGCAAGGCTACGGCTTTTTATTCAATGTTGACAATTAAAACAATCCCTCATCTGCAACCATCAATCAAATAAAAGCATCCATCTAAGAGGTCTGGGTATCAAAGCTAAAACAACCTTCCTGGCTTTAGTCCCAGTGCTATACTAATATGTCTGCAAGGAGGTGGGTAAAACTGAGGGGGTTTGGTTTGGGCGGTTTTCTTTTTCTTTTGGGGATATGAAGACCATTAGAAGCATATGTCCTACATCTGGCAGTAGCACTCTGATAAACATGTGTAGCAGCAGGAACCCAATTATCCCTGTTGCCCTTTTTAGAATTGCTATGAGCTGTGTTCTTCTAGGCAGCGGAAATAACACATGAAGGCAAAAGGCGCTGCTCTAAAGTTTCCACAGTTCCTGGCACAAATCCACAAACTGCAGGCATTAACACTCTCCTGAAGAAACTTTGGCTACTTAAAGCACAGTAGGGCCTGAATCATGTTTCAGTGGCAAAATTTTGTATAATGGTCAGTGCAGAGAAAAACTATTATAATGGAAAGAAAGAAGTAGTGACTACTTCAAATCAAATTTTGAATCAAATGCAAGCCACCTATTTACTCTGAAAAGGGATTGCCTCTTTTTAGCTGCTTTCAATTTGTAGTTTCTAGACCCCTATTTCCCTCCAATTCCTGATCTTGGGCTTTTAGACAACTGAAGCCACATTACTGTGTTGCAGGTGAGCCACTTCACCACACTCAGAAATCCAGAGCAGAGGATGGGAAGCATGAAGATCTTGCCTTTTCTACTCTTATGTCCAAGTTTGTAATACAGTACAGACAATATCCTGATGGTATTACTGAAACGCTGCTTCTGGGCAAAATAATCCGAAAAAAAATTACATCTACAATACAGACAGATACAAACTGGTAATATTTTACTTAAATTATATTCCTGAATAAATTGTATTTCTGCACATTTTCCTATAGATTATTTTTGAATTATTCTCCTATTCAAAAGAATTATTTTATTGAGATCAGTTTCAAATTAATGAATACATTTTATTAACTGCATAATTAACAGCTGGCCTTTCAATTTAGCTTGAATTATTTTTATCTCTATCGTTGTCCTGCACTTCACATTAAACTATGATAAACAAGCATTATGTTGTTATAGAGAAAGGAGACACTTCCCACAATGGGTTTTTGCATTATGAAGACAGCCTCATTACTTTTGTATATGTCTGTATTTACTATTTACCTTCCTGCTCAGATGATTAAATCATCAGCATAAAGACTTTCATCACAGATTGACTGGTATAAATCTAAGGTTAAGACACTGACTTCATTGTCAGCATTTTAGCAGACTTTCTTGAGTTATAACAGCTTTTTACTGAGTGCTTCTATGTGACCTGTAGAAAAATTGGGGAAGTTGAGAATTGCTTGTAGCAGTTTAGCTGGATGCAAAGAACTTGCCAAAGGAGACACAAATGTCTTAATACTTTTAAATCCACGTATTCTCTATGTTCACAAAAGTTCAGACTACTATCATGAAGTGTGAAAGTGAAATACAGCAACTGTACTAGATGGGTGCCATTAGGGAAAGAAATAATATTTAAATAGAATTAGACAAGAGATCTGAGGTACAAAGAACACAAATATTTAATTTGGAGTTTTGCCAAAAGCACCAGGGCTAACACCTTCCACTTGGCACATGCAAGATTTTTAAATGACCACAGATTTTATGAGGACCTCAGATTTCACCTCTGCTTTAAAGAATTAGTTCCATAGTGGAAAAATACAGGGAGAGGCTGATTCTTTATTAGTTCAGGTGGGACTCTGGCCTTTGTTTTTTATTTCATTAACTTAACAGAATCACAGCATTCATGCATAGAAGTTAAGGGTAAACAAAATTTGTTCCTGATTTTGCTGGGAATTAATCTTAATAACCAATTAAGTGAAATATACATTACCTAAAATGTGAATTCAACGAAATGCCACCAAGGTTTATTAAGTTTTGTATGAAAATGAAAAATAGTCTTCTGCTTTATTTTTAACTCTCCTGCATACTTAAAAAACCCAAAATAAGACAGTAAATAAAGTCTGAATACAGTAAAAATCCTGTATATAAACTTTGCTTACTACTTAGAATTTAATTACAGCAAATATCTTTGTGGAGAGAGAGAGATGTCCCTTCTATGTTTTTAGTGGGAATATTGCGATTAGTGGAAGTCAGAAAAAAAATCCAGTAAGTGAAAAAAATTATCTCAGAGATCCTTTACACCCTATCACCTTATCAGTTTAAGCACAGTGGGTTTTAGACAGGTACTTGCTATTCTTAGCTAGCAAACTTCAGTACTGCAGCAAAGAAAGCAGACATTATTCTGAAACCAGTAGTGCAACCTCTGTCAAATCTTTGCAGGCACTAATACAAGAATTTTATATACATTCAGTATTTAATTCATATAGTGAAATGAGGCAAGTAAAATTTACGCAATTAAATTGGTAGTACATGGTCTGTGAGTGGTTTTAGGAGGGAGTTCACACATTTCTCATTAATGCTGGATGGGAATCTGTCTTGCAATTCATGTCCTTTATTTGAATATGGTGAGAAGTTTAACATTGTAGAAATGAGTGTGAAAGGCTTGAACAATCAGCGATCACCAGTTTTTCAACATGTGTATGTATGAACACCTAGACTAGACAATTATCTAATAATTCTCTTTGATTCATAGCACTGAATAAAACTTGGAGCCCAGTTTTTCACAGCAACATGAGATAAAGCCATTTTTCTAGGCGACACATTCAGATGGTGATTTATAAATGATAGACAGCATGACATGATTTGAAAAACTCAACTGCATCCCTACTAACTAACTATCTGTTCTGTGAACAGATTCACAGAATCACAGAATGTTAGGGATTGGAATGGACCTCGAAAGATCATCTAGTCCAATCACCCTGCCAGAGCAGGATCACCTAGATCAAGTCACACAGGAACAGGTCCAGGCAAGTTTTAAATATCTACTGAAGGAAGCTCCATGACCTCCCTGGACAGTCCCTTCCAATGCTCTGTCATCCTCACTTTGAAGAGGTTTCTTCTCATATTTATATGGAACCTCCTATGTTCTTAGTCTCTTGTCCTATCATCAGATGATAGGCTCCTTCCTCCTGACACCTGCCCTTTCCATAATTCCTCAGACTTTATTCCAAACTAAAGAGATCCAACTCCTTCAGCTTTTCCTCATCAAGAAGATGCTCCTCATCTTTGGGGCTCTGTGCCGGACTCTCTCAAGCAGTTCTGTGTCCCAGCTACAATCCCATCCCCCTTCAAGTCTAGTTTAAAGCTCTCTGAATGAGCTCTGCTAATTCCTGTCCCAGAACCCTTCTGCCCTTCTGAGATAAACCTTTTCAATGCATCACTGTGTGGTCTGGTGTCTTATAAAACCAACCATTATCAAAGAACCCAAAGCCCTGTCTATAGTGCCAGTCTCTTAGCCAGGCATTTATAGACAGAATCCTTCTATTCCAGCCTGTCTTCACCCAAAAATAGAAGTAGAGAACAAAAAATAATTTGCCCCCCAGAGTATTTTACCAACTGTCCCAAAGCCTTGAAGTCTTTCTTCATTCCCGTCATGATATGGAATGCAGCTTCCTCCCCACCTGTCTGGAAAATCAGTCGTGGGTCAGTTGATTGCACCAGGTTAGGAAGTGTCTTAATGATATCCCTGATTCAGGCTCCAGGTAGACTGCAGACTTCCCTGTGATGAGGTGCATATTGGGCCCTCAATTCCCTTTGGGAGCAAGTCTGCAATTATTAGAACTCTCCTTTGTGGAAGAGGTTGTCATATTGCTGGAAGGCCTATCCAATTGTGATAAGACCTATATAGATTGCCTATCATCTATAGAGCAATAACTGTAAGTAAAAGTTCTAGTTCAACCTAACACATAATTTACTATATAAATATGCAACTGAGACGACATCACAAGTAATAATCTGAATCTCATTTTCATATATTCCTAATTTCCCCAAGAGCATCAGTAGTTGTATAGCACGATGTCACATCAGCATAACAGACTAAGAGCCTAACCAATAACAGACTGGTGCAATGCAAGGTTCAGGAGGAGAAACTGCCCATAGCTGCACCAGATTTGTGTAGTACTGAAAAGAGCCCAGAGAGTCGCCTTTCTTATTTGTATCTCCTCTCTTTAACCCACATATCCCCAAACATTTTCTGATTCACTAAATTCTTCTCTACACCTGAACTCAGAACACTGCTTTTGAAAGTTGTGAAAGGTGATCACCAGTTAAAGCACAAATGAAAAACTCAGCGATATGCAACACGTGTATTTCAATACATAATTTCTTTGTTCAATAATAGTACAAATAATTCAATGTTTCATAGAATCATAGAATAATTAAGGTTGGAAGAGACCTCCAAGGTCATTCAATCCAATCATCAATTCAACGCCACCCTGCCCAGTAAACCCTGTTCCCCAGGGCCACATTCGTTTTTTAACTCTTCCAGAAATGGTGACTCTACCTCCTCCCTGGGCAGCCTGTTCCAAGTCTTGATCACTCTGTCAGGGAAGAAATTTGTCCTGATGGCCAATCTAATCCTCTCCTGGCACAACTTGGGGCCATTTACTCTTGTCCTACCACTAGTGACTTGGGAGAAGAGACTGAACCCCACCTGTCTACAATCTCCCTTCAGGTAGCTGTACAGAGAAACAAGGTCTCCCCTCAGCCTCCTTTTCTCCAGACTAAACAATCCCAGCTCCTTCACCTACTCTTCATCAGACCTGTTCTCCAGGATATTGCCTCATTGCTTCTCCAAATTATTGAGAAGAGGTGTAGAAGATGAGCTAGAAAAGAGAGCATAGGTGGAATATATATTTTCTAGTAGTTAGCAAAATGTTAAGAACATTCTGTTGACTTTTTTTATCTCAAAGTGAAAACTAGAGTTTGGTGAACATGAAAGACACTAAATGTTATTTGAGAATGTTAAAAAACACCACAGCTGCAAACAAATATGAAAAGTATCACAGTATCACAGTAATGATGAGGCTGGAAAAGACCTTAAAGATCATCCAGTCCAACCTAAAACCAACCAAGTAAACCTAATTTCTGACATCCAGATCATGCCACTCAGCATTTCATCCAGCCTAACCTTAAACACCTCCAGAGATGGTGATTCGACCACTTCTGTGGGCAGCCCCTCCCAAAATCTCATTGTTTCAGTGAAAAACCTTTTCCTAATGTCAAGTCTAAACCTCCCCCGATTGAGCTTAAGACTGGTGACCCCTTGTCCTGTCTCCAGTGTCCAGGGAGAAAAGACCGACCCCAGCCTGACCATCATTTAGGTAGCTATAGACAGCGATAAAGTCACCCCTGAGCCTCCTCTTTTCCAGACTAAACAGACCCACAATTGTTGCATATTTAACAATTACATGTACATTATGGTCAGCCTACAGTGACTAACTTCCCTGGAATAGAAATTCACATCAAATTAACCACAGTGAGTAGAGTTCAGTGACAAAAGTCACCAACTTAAATGGGACATGGCTTATATTCTGGATGCACAGAACAGGTGGTAAAGCAGGCTCAGCCGGTGTAATTGTCTTTCAAGCATGATACTGAATAAACATATATTTTTCTTATTTCAGTGTAGCATACCTGATTCTTAAAATGAGACTTTAACTCATGGGAAAGTTGATGGTATATAATTTCCTCTCATTTAGACAGATTGCTTAGAGAAGCATGCTGCAATAAAGATAAGCTTTATTTATCATAATTATAGTGACTTGTTCTTTCAATTAATTTTCCAATTCATACTGATATTTGTATATTAAACAATTTGCATTACCGCTTAGTAGATATAATATTGATATTACTCTTATTTAAAAAAAAAAATCACCATTTATGGTATAAATATACACAAATGTATAATATGATTTAGGAAATCGGCTTTGTGTTCCACAGCAGAAATTATCTCATCGAATATGTTCTATGCAGTGAAGTATGAAGTCCATTAGAAGCATCATGTCTCTTTCTCATCAACTTATCATATTGTTGCCTGACTGGCATTTCCTGATTACATGCTATCTTCTTTATACATTTTCTTATACTTCAGTACCCAGCTCTGTGAGAAAATGATGGCATCTTTAAATTAACATTTATCCATCTTTAAATGACTTCCATTCATAACTCTTTGAGCCAGAGACAAATTAAATTCCAAGGAGCCTAGAAGGGGAAGAGCTTATGAAGAAAGTGAGGATTAATGTTGTTTAAATGCACATTTTCTTAATATCTAAAAATTCCTTTGCCAATCTTGCTTACATGTTTACTGTTGTTCTGCCAAGTTGCTGACAGTTGTGACTTTTAAATTGATTTCATTGTTCTAACAGTTAGATGAATGAAAATGAAATTCAGTTACTATAGAATCAGCACTACTATCAGAAATAATTGTGGTGTCTTTCCCTCAGTATATACTATGTACAATGCCTCAATTTCTAACATTTGCAAGTAGGAAGGGATTTTAACTCAGTCCATTCAGAAACCAATGCACTGTTTAGCAGTGGATGACAGGGAAGGGTCTGAAATGTTTGCATACATTTGTTATTTATGGAGCAACCAGAGGGGGAGCTTTGGGAAAACCACTTTGAAAGTGCTGGTGAGAAACCATGGGAAGGGACATGGTGAGAGGTTGAGGGAGCTGAGGTTGTTTAGCCTGGAGAAGAGGGGGGACACACACACACACGGACGATGACACACACCCCATATCACTCTCTATAACTACATGAAGGGAAGTTGTAGACAGGTGACGGTTTGGCTCCCAGGCAACTGGTGATAGGATGAGAGGGCATGGCCTGAAGCTATGCTAGGGGAGGTTTAAGTTGGATATTAGGAAGCCCTTCCTCATGGAAAGGGTGATCAGACTTTGGAATGGATGCACTTAGTGCCATGGTCTAGCTGAAGTGGTGATGTTAGGTCATAGGCTGGACTTGATGATCTTAGAGGTCTTTTCCAGCCTCAGTAATTCTGTGTGACATGTCAGGAGAGCTGGACTCACGCTGGCTACCCTGGTACCACATAGGGCCATGGAGAGGGCAGGAGCTTTCCCTTCATTGGACACCCCAGACTCTTTTTTGTTTAGGTTTGTTTGGTGGATTATTTTGGTATCTCTTCCCCATCTCACATGTGAGCTGTCAACGAATGCACTGCTGACTAACCTAGTAATACCAGAAAATAAATGGAATACAAACTTGTGTGTGACTCATGGTTCATGTCTTTTGCTCTCTGTGGAGTGAAAGAAATAATGCTAACTTTATTTTTATAAATATTCTGCTGTATGCAGATACCTTCCAAATAGTATCCCTCTTACTGTTACATTTACTAACCATGCCAAAACTCATACTGATATTCACTGATTACTCCAGCTTTGTCTTCTCTCAGGCTTCAAGTGATATGAGTCTCCACAATATATTCTTCCCTGAAAACCTATTTAAATAGACTTCACAGCTACTGTGTTCTTGCCTAGCCTTTCCTACTCCTTGCTATTGCAATTCGTATTCATACTTACTGTTCCACCTTCCAATCAACTAATATTGCTCTTTACAATTATATTTTTTTAAAGGATTAAATCCAGTTCTCACAAAATTTGACATTTGACTCAGAGAGGCTAAGATTTATTCAGGTGTTTACTTTTTGGCACAGGGATCTGAGTTGTGGTAAGGACACCTGTCTGTAACAAACACACTCAATACCATTCACATCCTGCCCTTAAGTATTTTATTTGACTTGCAGAATGAGAATATATATACTCACACGTGTGTATGTATAGACAGAAACACAGAATCATAGAATGATAGAATCATCAGGGATTGGAAGTGACCTGGAAAGACCATCCAGTCCAATCCCCCTGTCATAGCAGGATCACCCAGACCAAGTCCAGGTGGGTTTCAAACATCTCCAGAGAAGGAGACTCCACAAACCCCCTGGGCAGCTCCCTCCAGTGCCCCATCACCTTTCCTGGGAAGAAGTTATAGAATCAGTCAGGGTTGGAAGAGACCACAGGATCATTCAGTTCCAACCCCCCTGCCATGGGTTGGGACACCCCACCCTACAGCAGGCTGGCTTATATATGTTGATCTATATTTAAGGTGTGCCACACCCATAACCACTTCCAAAAATGAAGATAACAATCTTATAAATGTGTTCTGTAATGTTCGACCAATAAAGATCACACAGAATGAACCTGAGTACAGACAGACAAGATGGGTATGTAATAACACCTAATTTTGTGTGTGTATTTTACACTCTTGTGTTTGACTAATTATATTTCCATTTTAGTGTAGGACAGGCACACTCATTTTAGACAAGGATAGGCAGCACTGGTTTCTCAGGGAATTTGTACCCTGCTATCTCCGTTGGAAGGATCCATCAACAACTTAAAGTCCTTCAGAATTGGAAGTAAGACAGCTCTTCCCTGCAGGTGTGCCCTCTCCAAACTACTGCATTGCAAGTTTGGACTGTTTTCTTTGATGAATTGCATTGTATTCTTAATTGGGCACCCAAAATAAAATTACTTTTGCTTCTTCTCCCATGCAAAATAGAATGGATATTATTTGGTTTTTGCAGGCAAGCAACCATAGTATGCCAAAGATGATTTTCATGTTGTTTAAAAACACTAACATTCTTCAGTTTTAATTTTTTTCTACTTCAAGAGAAGATCAAAGGTCACAAAAACAATAATTCAAAAAGGCAGAATCCTAATTTTGTCATAAGGCATGTGCAATAGCAAACAAGAAGAAGTCAGTTTTCCTGTATCATACCTCAGAAGTGGAAAGCATGAGTAGTCCTTCTACAAGGGTGAATTTCATATTGTGAAAGATGTATTTTTCTCTCTACGGCTAATGAAAACTTCGATATTTTCCATTGTTGTCTGTCACTTCAAGAACATTTATAAATGTGATAGCAATCACATGCTGCTTGTAGAGTACAGAAAACATTGGGAATATTTCCAGTAGGTGAAAATCAAATGCTGTATTCAACCACTTTGAGGCCCTTGGGTGGTACCAACAAAAATAGCACTCTGTGTTAGCATCTGAGTGAGAAGAAGAACAAAGCATAATGTGGTATTGGATTAAATATTGGTTAACTAATGTTGCATCAGGAGTATATCTCTTGTTTAAAAAGAAATAAGACTAGCAACTGAGACTATTTAGAATTTAAAGAAAGAATATTAATTAGATTGCAGAGCGTTGACTACACTTTATTTAACAATACTCACTTCTGAAATACCTTAGCCTGCTAAAGTCTTGTGCTCTGAAGTACAATCAATGCTCATGCTTGTCAGAAGGGAACTGCTCATTTGTTCCTACCCAGCCTTAGTTCCTAATCAATTTTTGTCATCCTCCAAATCTGTAATTATGGTGTCACTTTCAGACTGCAATAGAATACCAGGTTTACACAGCACAGGGAGAGATAAACAAGTACTCAGTGCAATTTGAAAGGTTTTGACCTTTAAAAGCTGTTAATCTGCACGTGAATTATAATTAATCAATTAAAAGAGATTCAGACTAGTACCAACATAATTAGATACAATTTTACTGCTGAGTAAGCCATGACAACTCCATACAAATGAAAGCAGAGTCCACTGCTTCCTTATATTTTCAAATATTCCAGCTCTTCAGTTTTAGAAAAAATATGCATGTTTCCTCAGTGAGATTTTTATGGCTTTGGAAAGCAGAAGTGTTGGATGTCTATACTGTATTGCAAATTCAATTCTATGGAACAGTGTTTGGAAAACTCTTCTTTGCTTTAGCTGATATACTGTCTTAAATATTTCCCTCCAACAGACGAGAAAGAGGAAAATGTGATCCAAGATAGTGCATCTAATGAAGTGATTGGTTATGACTGTTTTCTGGAGTCTTTGAAGACGTACTGAGGGATAAAACGGTAAACAAAACCCACATAATGTGTGTTGTATTTAACCACCATAGCTAATAGCCCTCAACCTAAACCCTAGGGGAATATTCAATGATTAGAGACACCTGCAGGTTAATAATTGGAGGCATCTAAGCACAGAGGCAATTAATATAGGAAAACTCTCCTGTGGATGTAAATGCTGCACTGTTTAAATAATTAAATAAATGCATATGTATGCATATCTAAAAAGATATTCTTCCAATTCCTCTATATAGTCCAAGTTTCTAGAGGAACCAGGAAAATTATCACAGAGGCATCCTTTAATGTCACTGAAAATGGTGGGAATAAATATTTTGATTTGTTTTCAAAGACTTAATAGCCTAAAAATTGAAAGTGTTTGACTCAGATACATATATTGTGAATGGATTAAAAATTGGGTTTGAAACGTACTATTATGGACCCCTGACTTTGAAGCGACCCTGTGCAAATTTCACATTCATTTCAGAGGAAATTCTGTGCCTTGTTACATAGTATACGAAATATGTCCAAAATTCAGACACTGCAGAGACTACAGAAGAACAATTTTATGAGCCACAAACCACAGAAATACACATGATCTGAGATGTATCACTTCCTAGAAGGCTTAAGTGCTTGTAAAGCTTTATAGAAAATCAGAAATGAGATTGAGGGGTCCTATTTGGTGCCCACTGGAACACTCTGCTCTCCTGCTATATTCTCAAATTTTCAATTCTTGTATTTCTAGCAGCTTGAACACAAACATTCATTAGGAAAAAAAAAAGCTTCTTTAGAAGAAGACTGAACTTTGGATTTAATTTAATATATAAAGACTATATAGTTGGCATTTGAAGAAATTACATGTAAGCCAGAAGAGAAAATTTGCTGAACATTTTCATACTCTTAAATAAAATTTATCTCCCGACTATGTAGCAACTACTAATGTTCCAACATTTGCTTTCTCTTCAAAGCCTGCTGTTAAAGTAGATGTTTTAAGGATAACTAGCAAAGGCTAATGTATTCCTCAGCAAAATGGAAAATCACCAAGTGAAAATATACAGTAAAGAACATTGAAGGATGACTCTGACCATGTGACCTGGTTGTGAAAAGCGTTCTAGAAATAGAAGGGCATGAATTATTTATAGGTATAAGGGTATTCACAAAAACATACAAAATTTGCCCTTAAATTATTCTGGTTAAAAACTATTCCTGTTGCTTTTCCTTGACTTCCGTTGAAAAAGCTTTAATCTTCAAGTATATTCTCAGCCCTCAGGTTATTCTGACCTGAAAACAAGTACTCAATTTATCTGATACTTCTCTAATTTTCTGGTCAGAAGACTCTGCAGAAGTCTATTGTATTGGGGGATGAAGAGGGTGTGAATTCATGAATAAATCATTTTAAGATTTAAAACGAATCAGAAAACCTAGGCTTGCAGCTATTTCCAACAAAACGTAACACAATATAATCCCTAATGCCTTCTACTAATCTGGAGCACTATTCCCACCTTCTCTTGTTAGTGGAAAGGGATGAGGAAATCTCCTCTTTCCCTTTCCACATGCAGCTGCAAGGGCAGAAAGGCTAAAATGTGGGTTCAACAGCTACCTTGACTCACATATTCACGAGTTGCAAAGTCAGAGTAGATGCCTAAGCAAAGAAAACACCTTTCCAGAGCAATTAGAAGCCCTTCCAGGTATGTCTCCCTCAATTGCCAGGCCATATGCAGCTATATACATCTCAATACAGCTTATTATCTTTCTTGAAGTGAGGGGACCAGAAGTGCCCTCAGTACTCTGGGTGAGTGCCAAGTACAAGGGGGAGTGTTATATCCCTAGTCTTGTTGGTCACACTGTTCCTGATACAAGCCGGGATACATTGGCCTTTTGTACCACCTGAGCATACTGCTGTCTCATGTTCATCTGGTTGTCAACCAGTACTCCCAAGTCCCTCTCTTCCATGCTGCTCTTCAGCCACTCATTCCCCAGTCTATAGCATTGCATGGGGTTATTGTGTCTAAAGTGTAGGACCCTGCACTTGGCCCTGTTAAATCTCATACTGTTGGCCTCTGCCCATTGACCCAGCCTGTCCAAATCCCTCTGCAGCATCTTCCTCCCCTCCAGCAGATTGACACTCCCTTCAACTTAGTGTCGTCTGCAAAGTTACTAAAGGGAGATTCAATCCTTTCATCCAGGCCATCGATAAAAGTGTTGAATAGAACTAGGCCCAGCACTGAACCTTGGGGGGCACCACAGGCCAGTAGACATGAACTGGATGAACCACCATTCACAACCACTCTCTGTGCTCAGACATCCAGCCAGTTTTTAACTCAGCAGTGCATGTACCCATCCAAGCCACGGGATGCCAGCTTTTCCAGGAGGAAGTTGTGGGAGATCACGTCAAAGGCTTTGCTGAATTCTAGGTAGACTACATCCATAGCCTTCCCCTCATCAACTTGGTGGCTCACCCAGTCATAGAATAGAACAGATTGGTTAGGCAGAGCCTTCCTTTCCTAAACCCATGCTGGCTGGGCCTGATCCCCTGGTTTGCCTCATACAAACTACTCAATGGCACTCAAGATGATCTGCTCCATAACCTTTCCAGGCACCGAGGTCAGGCTGACAGGTCAATAGGTCTATTCTTCTTCTGGCTTTTCTTGTGGATGGGTACCACATTGGCCAACTCCAGTCATCTGGCACCTCCTCGGTTATCCAGGACTGGTGACAAATGGTGAAGAGCAGCCTAGCTAGGTCTTGAGCCAACTCCTTTGGCACCCTGAGAAGAATCCTATCTGGACTTATAGACTTGTTAGGATCTAAATGGCACAGCACTTGCTCATTTTTGTTCCTTACATTATCAGATTAAATAGGCCACACTGATTTTATCAGAAAAGATAAGCTATTACTACATTGTGTTCCATAATCTTCAGAGAAATATGAGAGATAATTGCCTTTAATGTTAATTTAATAAGCAACATTCTTGCATTCATATATCTGCATTGTGTATTCCAGAGTGGAATTACTAATGGTAGGAGTAATTTACAGAAAGTGTTTAAAGAAAGACAAATTATAAGCAGCTAATTTATTTATATATAAATGTCCACTACTGTAAGCATTTCTGTATAAAACTAAGTTATAAACACAGAAAAACGACACATGAGATATGTACCAGAAATGGTAGTTAAAGCCTGTCTGTGTTTCACCTGTGTTTTACCTGTCAATTTTTATTCTAAGACAAAATAAACCAGTTAATATAGGTAGTCTGCAAATATACCAAAACAAAAACCAAACAAGGAGGGTTCAAAAACCTCTTATAAATTGCAGGCAAAACCCAAACCTAATTTAATTTGGGGAAAATCCAAGAATACACCTTTCATTCACCCCACATATAAACCCCAAGACACACAGAGATTAATTACATGTTCTTAATCAAACTGGGTCAAACTGCTGTCTACAACTCCTCAAAAGGAAGAAATTCTACCTCCCTGTGTAAACATGGAGTCTATTCAGTCCATGCACCTGTCCCATCAGCATAATTTTAATGTTCAGTTCCCTGTTTAATGTGCTTCCAAGCCACCCTCCATTTACAGCTTGTCAGTTCCTATGATCATGAACAAGGGGAGAACTCTCTCAACATCAACAAACAATGGAATTCAGAAAAACCTTCCTTCTACTGATCTTTGAAGTACCACTCTATCTCCATTCACCACATTCCTAGGGCAAGATGGCTGATGTTCCATACTCAGTGTCATGCATCCTCTCTGAACAACAGATGAAAATGAAATCAAGAAGAGGGAGGAGCCAGAAATCAGAAACCAGAAGCTCTAAAGCAGTCATACCAGTCCATAGCGTTGAAAATATTTCACAACTTGCCATAGCAACTTTGCAGTGCCTCAGGCCAAGTAACCCACTAAAATTCAAACTACAGTAATGTCCTGTTGACAAAATCATATTTCTCCACAAGTTTCTTCACAGAGCTTATTCATAATATAATACAATATAACAGTATTATATAACAATATAATTCTTATTCACAAAGATGTATTATCTAAATCAAGGTATCTCAGAAGAGCTTCGAGACCCGCTAATACGGGTTTAGCATAGAGAAAAGCAATAGTTCTGTAAAAAAAAGAAGATACAATTTTTTATTACTTAGTCTATAAGCATTTAGAGTTTTTACAGGTAATGTAATCCTCCCTGAAATGTAGACATTACTAGGAAAGTAAAACTCTACAGATATATACCTATTTAATAAAACTCTGTCTAACATGACACAGAAGAAAGGAATAATGACCTGAACCAAAAATTCTGACCTGTATTAACGTTGTGAGGCTACGGCCAGTTAGAACTGTGTCTAGTGGCTTTCACATGCCCCTCATCTTGCTGAAGGGACTCAGGGGTAGGAAATGATGTAGTGACACCCAATGGGGTGGGATTTTTTTCTCTTGCTCCACTCAGGCATGATGGATGATTACAAACTAGAGCAGAGATTTTAACAGTCTCATTTCAGCTCTGCCATTCCACTTTCTATAAAAATACTCAGAGCACTGCTGTGGTCCAGATCACTGTACAGTAGTAAGACTGCAAAGTTTTCCACCAAATGGTTTTATATGTTTATTTCCTCAAAACGTTTTGTACCTAACTTCTTTATTCCCAATTCTTTTACAATCATAACATGAGGAGAAGTTGAGTTACAGGTGACAAGTGGAGACTAATTCATTTGATCAGGACAGTGCACATGAAGCAAGATTTGAATGGAGAATTAGTTCCCAGCCCAAGATAGCTCTGCAATGCTAGGATTTTCATTTAGCTTTGTGATAAGTATACCATTTTATTTTGGCTCTACTCTAAACATTTTTTAATGATGTACTATACACAGTAACAGAGGAAAACATTAAGAAAATGTCTCTTGCTGCCCAGGAAGAATACACAGACACCTGCCTTGGTGTTTTAGCCGGTGTCTTTGCTGCCATACTTCAAATCCAACTTCAACAAACAAAAGAAAAACCCAACTTTTTAAAATCATCTGAACATCACTAGACACTTAACAATGTAATATCAATCATTATAACCTGCTGTTGCCAAGAATGCTTAATGTGTATAAACCATACATTTTAAGCTTGAAAGAATAGATGCTTATTCCTAGTAGAAGAATCTGGGGTTAGAGATTGAAAAATTAAAGTTTATAGGGCCCTGGAAACTGATGTTGGCGAGCAGACTAAATTTAGAGTATGAATTTCTGTTTGGATAACTTATGTATTTCTCAATAAACCAGTATCATAGCTCTCTAGAGAATGTACCCAAATTATAAAGTAAACATTATCACATATTTTCTCTTCCAACACTGAAAAATACAGGAAAGTTTAGTAAAGCAAAAATACTTAACTATTTCTTGAAGCCCAACCACATCTTTTTGGTTTCAATCTAAATATTTTGTAGCCTGAAGCAAGCATTTAAGAAAATTGAAATAGTTATAAAGAGTTTTTTATTGTTCTGGAAGGCATAAGCTTAATCTTAGCAGAAGTCTTAGTGACCCATCACTAATGGATATTAACTAGCCTTTGCAATGTTTATTGTAGACCTCAAAATATTCTTGTCTAATACTACACTCCTAAAAGCATTATGTGGATGCTTGCTGCACACTGGAAGTAAAACTAGATTTGGACCATAAGATGAATGGATAGATTTATGAAATGAGGTTACTCTATTAGGCTTCTCAGAGCAGAAAGGCTGGTCATTTATACAATCATAAAAGAGTCTGAGTCCTAATTGTATGAACTAACATTTTCATCTGTATCTACAACTTGCAATCTGCTTTGAATAATGCTGCTAGAAACACAGTACTTATGATGGAAATATAAAACTTAATGTAGACTTGTTGTCCTGAGTGGAAGTTATTAAACAACCAATTTTAAAACCTGCAATACATGGCTGAGTTGTGCACTCAATCTTTTCATCATTTATATACAGATCTAGCTTCCAAGAATATTCAGTTAGCTGTGCTTAGCTTTAGAATTACAGTCTTTAAGCAGGTGGTTTTTTAAACTCATGGAATGAGTTTGAAAGCCAACATGTGTATCTTAAATGCAACCAAACTGCACATTGCGATATTGACATTCACCTTTCGTGACACTATCTTGCCTCACGGAAAAGTTGAATTTCATGTCCAGCTTTGAAATAAGAACAAATCTCTTCTGTGTATTCATTTTTCTGTAATAAATATGCACAGGCTGAGACTACTACATTTGTTATACCTGACTTCCTTTTTGTCATGCTAATATCTTCAAATTAAATGTTTCAAAACAATTTTCTTACATTACAGGCAAACATGTTCCTTGGAAGGGATTATCACCACTAGGAACAAAAGGATTTCAAGTCATATACCTGACTAAACTCAATTACCTAAAACAAGTAAAGAACCAATATTTATTGAAAACTATGTATGATTAGTCTATATAGATAATTACACCAACAATATAATAGTCACATAGTGAATTGGAATCACTAAAATAAAACCTAAATGTATTGTGTGACCACGTCTCTTTTCTAATTCTGTCTCCAGTTACCACTATTTCCCTGGACCATGCGGCATATCTTATCTTCTGGATCTGCATCCTAACTCTTGCTGTTTGCTTTTCTTACCTGCGTTGACCTGCCAATACAAAATAATAATGTCTGAAATTTACTCAATGGAGACTCCTATGAGAGAAAAGAGGAGGCAGCCTTGAAAAGAGAAGGAAAGTAAACTTAAAGTTGATTATATAAAGAAGCCCATATAGACATACACTGTTTCTCAGAAACACAAGGATCTTGGGCCAGGAGATTAAAATAGTCAAAGAAATTACCAAAAAGCTGCTGATCTGTCACTAGCTTGGCTAATTATGCTAAACAGCTAAGACTGAAAACATAATTATTTCAGACAGCCAAATGCAAAATTACTATCAAAGAAGTATTTGATAATAGAATGTATCACGTTACCCTGTGGAACACCCCAGCTGCCACAAACTTTAAATTATAATATAAGCTTTTTGGATATGAGGTAATATATTGTTAGTGTAGGTCACATTGGTTGAATGAGATATTGGGATCTGAGACTAGAAAAGGCAGCAGACCTGCACACTCTTAGTGGTTGTGAGTCCCATAGTGATGATGAGATGACTTGCTTAAATTGCTGCACAACCACAGGATTGTATAGTTACATGATTTCACTATTTGTGTCTAATTATAGTATAGTTCTCTAGTCTAAAACATTTTCCACATCCCTAGACTTAGCCCATTAAGACAGTCTAATTGAGAGACTGTGAACAGAAGGTCACAGTTACCAAAGTCTTTGCCAACCTTGCTGATCTTTAGATTGGGCTGTGACAATACATCTGCTTTCATTTAATATGAGACTGAAGTGTGATCAACTCAAAGATATTAACTTTCACACTTGCTTTCTTGAAATCCAATATTATCTTTTTGTGTGTGTGTGAGTGCATGTGTGTGCTTCTTCTAACCTTTAAAGCCTTTGGTATATAGTTACTTTAGTAAAGACAGGCTGCTGTACCACATTTCCACCAGATGAAACTATTGGAAAACAGAGGTCAGAGAAGGTGTCTTGGATATGTTCACAAGGAAAATCAACATTACTTCAGTTTTCATATTTTGGATGGGGTAGAGAGGAAGAACCAAATTGCTAGGCTGTTACACCAAGAAAAAAACTCCACTAGCATTTTATTTTAAAAAGGAAGAACACTGAAGATCAACTCATTACATCTGAGACTTCCAACATTGAAGTAATTATGAGCACCTAATGAAGTAAACAAAAAGTCTGAAGCTCAGGTGAGTGCATTCATTAACTATTTAAACATGAACGTTGTGGTTAGATCTTTAACATGTGTTTATGTGCCTGATGGGGACATTTTATCATATACATAAATGCTAACAAATACATAAATTAGTGTTCAAATATGTAAAGATGATGGAACAAATTCTTTTGGATGCCACCTTCAACCATCTGGAAAAGAAGAGTTATTTGGAGTGGTCATCATGGATTCATCAAGGGGAAATCATGCTTGACTAAATTCACAGCTTTTTATGATGTTGTATCTGGTTGGGCAGATGAGAAGTTGTTCAGCGAGGCCTTTGACACTGTTTCCCATAATATCCTTAGGAATATCAGGCATATGGAAGAGTGGATGGTGAGTTGGGTTGAGAGCCTGGCTGTGACAGAGCTCTGAGAGTTTTTATTAATGGTGCAGGGTTAAGCTTCCAGCCTGTGACCAGTGACCATGGGTCAGTCCTAGGTCTACTCTTGTTCAACATATTCATCAACTATCTGCAAGAGAAAACAGTACATCCTTTCCAAATTTGTTGATGACACAACGCTGGGAGGAGTGGTTGACAGGCCAGAAGGCTGTGCTGACACCCTGCGTGACCTGGACAGGCTACAGAGATAAGCAAAACGGAAACTAATGAGGTTCAATAAGCAAGTCTATGATCCTGCACCTGGAGAGGAACAACCCAGTGCATCAGTATAGGTTAGTGACACACCTGTTGGAGAGGGGCCTTGAAAAGAAAAATCTTGGAGTCCTCGTAGACAGTGAGCTGATGGTGAGCTGTGAGTTGGCCATGAGCTATGAGCTAGCCATGAGCCAATAGCATGCCCCTGTTGCCACACAGACCACTGGTATCTAGAGTACATTAAGAAGCCTGTGGCTGGTGCGTCTAGAGAGGTCATCCTCCCTCTCTGTTTTGTAATGGTGAGGTATGTCTGGATTACTGTGTATAGTTCTGGGTTCCCCGGTTCAAGAGACACAGGGAAGGAACTACTGGAGAGAGTCCAGTGGAGGCCAAGGAAGCTGACTGGGGGCCTGGAAAACATAAGATAGCTGTGATTGTTTAGCCTTGAGAAGAGAAGAATGAGAGGAGACCCGATCCACACTTCTACATTTCTGAAGGATGGATGTAGGAAGGATGGTGCCAGACTGTTTTCAGTTGTGCCATGTGACAGGACAAGGAGCAATGGGCACAAGCTGGAACACAAGAAGTTTACTTTAGAAATAAGGAAAAATTTCTTCACAGTATGAGTCAGAAAGCCCTGGAACAGGCTGCCCAGAGAGGTTGTGGTCTGTATTTTTCTGGAGATATTCAAAACCTGCCTGAATGCAGCCCTGTGCAATGTGCTCTAGACAGTGCTGTTTTGGTGGGGTGTAGTTGGACTTGATGGTCTCTTAAGATTCCTTTCAACTGTGATGACTGATACAATGAAACTGATACATATAAACTCAAGAGGAATAGAGCTGAGTATACATGAAACTAGAAGGACACAGGGGACAATTTTATCTTAATTCCAAACCTGGATTAGAGACTACCTTGTGTGTACACATTATGTAGCTGCTTTCATGGAGAGTCAGCTAAAATGAAGTGTGTGATAGCGAAGCATAGATTTATTGGGTTTTTAACAAATAATTTTATTAAAACCTATTTTTTTAATAGTTCAGTAGAAGAATTTTATTCCTAGAGTATTCAGAGTGTTGGATTAAAAAGAAGCCAAAAGAACATAGTTCACAAAGTAACAAGTTGTTACTTTTTACTGGTTTTACAGTAGGAATGGCTGAGTGATTAACTCATTTGCTAAATGACTAAACTAGATAAGACTCTTGAGAAATTCATGGGATGAAGAGTGGTTGTTCAAATGTGCAGGTGCTACTACTCACTTTCAGGAAATCATCTGCTTCAGACAGATATTTAATTCAATCTAATTAAATATGTAAAATATTCTTACTTTTCTTATACATTACTCACTTTCCAGAGCCTATTTGTGTGAGGGTTATATTGCATGTGTGCCCCAAACACCTGTTAAATAGAAATAGGTAGAACCTATAAAGGTGGAGCACAAACTCACAACAGCTGTCTCAAAGATGCATATTTTGCAATCATGCACAGTGGAAAAAAAATTAAAAGTCAGCAGTTATTTCAAATTTGTTTGAATGAAAGCCTAGTGCTTTTTCCAGTATTGTATTAATATTTGCTTGAACTCTCTGATAAAAAAATCTACTGGTTATTTATTTTCCTAAAAGCTATTACTCAGTTTTGGGTACTATGCCATTTAAGAAGCTAAAAAGTAACGCATGATACAGTAACTGTAAAAGGTGACTTAAATTAACTCAACAATGGAGAGCAGTAGACATAGTTGTGGTGGAATTAGAAATATGTTAGATCATCCAGACCATCATTCTGACAAACTAGAGTTGCTTCCTGGAGTTAAAGTTCTCATTATTTATTCAGTTTTTTAAAGGACTCTCAAAGGAACTTGTCTGACCATTAGTTTTATCCTAAAATCTAAAACCAATAAATGTCGTCTGAACTTTTCACTAGATAGTTACAATTTGAAATACTTATGCAATTTGAAAAATCACCATAACTGTTTACCACTGAAAATTCCATTGTTAAATTTAAAAAAATCTTAGAAAGTTAGAAAAGAGGAAAGCCACTTGTCTGCATTCTGTATTCCTGTGTTCTTCTGTTAGGCATATTAAGGACCCTCCTTCAAAACAAAAATTATATTGGATTATAAAGGCCTCCTTTAATTCACATTCAGATTCTAATATGATTGTTGCTAGAGTTATCAAAGTGGTACCCAAGCACGATTTCTAAAGATGTACACTAGAGCAAGAGAGAAATTACTACTACTTTCACTGTTATTGCCAAACAGCACTGCATGGCAGTTCTGAAATTAGGTTTATACGGGATTGAAAATCACAAATAAATCTCAGTTAGAAAGCACATTGTGATTACATCTTTCCTTAACCAAAGCCTGTTTGTTCACTAGGAAAAATGTGTGCATAAAACCAGCACGCAATTACAATCAAATCTGTTTGAATGAAGCTATATTTATATGAACCTTGTTAAATATCTACAGAGTGTAAGAGTGAACTGCCTGTGACAAATTTATAACCACTCAGCTTTGAAAAAAATAATAATTCACTATTAAAAAGAAGAGAGTGCAGTGACTAATGGGGTTCATACTAAATCTGTTCTGCTTGTTCTGGATGATTGAAATCAAAAGAACACTTTTCACCACTTGGAGTCTGGATGTACTTTGAAAACCCTAGACTTCCCTTTCTTTGATCCAATGAAATGAAGTGAAACATGTAGCCTCTAGGCAGTTTTTAGGTACTGAAAGATCAAATAGATGCTATTACATTGCAATTTGCTTGGTGAAGTCTAACAGAATGGATCTACTCAAAAGTTACTGTGTATTTTACAAATCACATAGAAAACAGTAATAAAACTGAAATTATACTACATGTGTAGTATGTTGTTACTAAAAAAATTACATATTACATTCATTACTAGCACTGGTAAGGTTCAAGAGCCATACATTTGTCTAAAAGGTTATTCTATGATTGTGAGTAGCCTTGAATTGGGTTTTGATTATGAATTAATCAAGTTTTTTTGATTACTTTGGTATCTTCCCTTTAACTTCATTTTTGTGTCACCTCTAATTTGCTGCTCTAGATAGATAAACACTCAACAAGCTTTTAGGATTCATAGATGTTTTCTCAAATGTAATTGGAGAGTTACAAATGCCTACGCAAGAGAAAACAACTTAGAAACTTTTACATATATAAATATTTCTTTGTTATACTTTGTCATGCTCTAATTATTTTCTTACAGAAAAATTGAGCTAATATTAGATTAGTAATAATCCAATCAAGAGTAGTGTCTCAAATTTTCATGTAAAAATGTGATACAGGACAAAAGATTTGCGCTTGGAATTCAGAGCTATTTGTTATTCAACATAAGTTCGAACTAGAAATGATAGTATTTTATCCTGCCTTCCCATAGAAGGGTTGGTTTTTTTTTTTCACTCCATGGATGATATTTTGAGTAGCCCAAAGAAATCATGCTTAACAAATATATTGTTCAGAAAAAAATAATCACATCAGAAGTAGTATTCTCTTGCTAAGAACTGTATTTTAGGAAGGACAAATGGCCTAAAATCAACTTACACATTGTGATATAGAAAACATTCATTTGGTCCATTGCTCCTGAAAAATTAATCACTTATCAAATAATCAGTAGGGTTCTGCTTTCACAAGGTTTATGTGAGAAAAAACCAAGTACATTATTTTCCTTTTCAACCCCTACGGTAACTGCTTTTCTTCCTAATTAAGTGGAAGTATGCAAATTTCCAGATAGACCTACTAGAAGATAGGTATTCAAACACTGATTTATGTGGGATTTATGTATGCAGCGNCCCTTAAAAGTCTCTCTTGATCTCCTAGCCTAAAATTTGATTAGGAAAAGGAGTGGAAATGGCAGTAACATGTAAACTAACAGGAGAGGAAAGCCTGGAAAAGATCCTTCCTTCCTTCTAAGTAAGCACGAAAATTACTACACAGGTGTCACACTGTGATCTTTGACCAGGTGGTTCCACTGGGACACAAACTCAGGACCTTCTGTCCTGAACCAGGACATGAGATTAAAAAAAAAAGAAAAAACATACACTTGTCATACATGACTGATCTGATAGAAAGAAGAACACTAGATGCAGAAATGAAAACCAACAGAGGAGGTCAGTGGCACAATAAATGTTAAGGGCAAGTGTGCTACTATCTAAAGGCAGCAGCCAAAATAATTGTTTAAAAGGAGCTACTACAAAGCCAGTAGCGAATCAAAAAGTACTAATATGACAATTGAAGCAAACTGAACATAAATATTTTACTGCCTCTCTTCTTCCCTCTTGTATGCTACAAGTAAACAGTCCAATAATTGGGTAACTATTGTGACTGAACAGTAGGGGGTTTTGGCCTTAAAAGGCCTCAGTTATCTGTCAAATATAGACATAAAAAGAAAGTAAAAGTTCATAGCTCCGCTTTATCATGTAGTCAAGCATTAAACTGTTTCATCTATGCTTATATCCTAAATTGGTAGTTTTGATGCCAACCAATTACATTAAGTTACTCAGCAGTACAATGCTGAGGTATCAATTAGAATACATTAGGAAATAAGAAACATGCCTAAGTTTGCTCTCCTGCTAGAGTAAAATAAAAATGTCAAAGTACTGCAATCAAACGGTTCAGATATGAATATTCATTGGCAACTGTTTGTGACAGATTTATGAATGCTTTCACCTGCTGGTATAAAAACATTAAGTTGCAAAATAAAGCTAGTAATTTAAGTGAAAAGGAAAAAAGGATATACACTGATGAATGATGGTCTTGGAATTGTGCAATCTTGCAAGAAAAGAGTGGTTTTCTTTTGCATATTATGAAAACGTTTACTTTATAAATGCAGATTGTGAAGGTCTTAGCATTTAACTCATTATATCACACACACGATGTTCACCAAACAGTACTCTCTGTCTATATGAGCTGATGCACACAGCTATCTAATCACCACCTTGTGGCAGAAACACAGGCAACTGGAATTCTGTGAGGATTTTGACTGCTACGCTGACTGCTGTTTTCCTAACATGTGCTAATAAAAGAGGAAATCTCCATTAGAGAAAAGTATTTTGTTACCCTGGATCAACCAGAGGATCTGAAGTAGCTTTTATTATATTAAATCTCAGGATTTTTAGGAGGAAAGCAATAGTTTTCCTTTATAAACAGGGAGGCTAATGAATACAGTGTATACATAAGTTAAATTTAAAAACAAAACAAAGCACACTGGTTAGAGGCAAATGAACAAATTCAGTAGCTTATTGATAAAATATGCAATTTCTCTAAGTTAAAGCACTATCTTAATGATTTATGCTGGAGAAGTGTCATGATCTTAAGCTTGTTAAAAATTATGTGAAAAATTATGGGCTTGCTTTGCTGTTCACATCACAGGAGTCTTTGTTGCAAATTATTTGTATTAGTCTCTTAAATTTTTGCAAGTTCGATTCCACAGCCCTTGTTTAATTGGTTCATTACAACATAAGCAAAATGCGCTGAAATTCAGATAATTTGAATAAGCTGGTGCAGGAAGTTAAACAAGTATTTGTATCAATATCCCATTTGTATCCACCTCATTGGACTTGTGTGATAGTATCTGACTCAGCTTTATAAAGATAGAATCAGAAGGAAAGGAAGTAGAATAGATAAGGGATCGTAAGGAAAGTACTTAATGGAACAACAAAGGGGAAGCTGCCAAATAAGCAATAAGTCAGCCTTGCTGCAGTGGCAATATTTATCCATTAGTAATAAATGTAAATCCTTAAAAAACAATTTGTTTAAGCAAGAATGATGTTTGAGTGGGAATCTTAACAAAAATTGCATTTGAAAATTGCAATTAAAAAAATAATAATATTGCAAACATAGACCAAATGCTGGAGCAAGGATTAAAAACTCCACAAGATTCACAAAGGAAGTTTCAATCATTTGTGATAATGAATTTTCATATAAGTTTTACTTGCTTCAAATATTTATTAATATCTGTTGGTGAAGGGAAAGACTATACTGTCTTGAAGCTTGTTTTATTAAGTTGTTTTATTAGCTTGCTGATCTCTTGTTCTCTGGGAATAAAAAAATAACTGTCAAAGAGAGTCAGGCCAGACAAATCAACCGGCCTGGGTGACAGAGGAAGGATAGTGAAGTACACTTCCTCTTTCTAAAAATGACCTATTTGCTCATTGGAAGAAAAATTAGACATTTGCTGGAAAGATGTATCCAGAGGGATTAAAAAGAGACCAAAATCTGCTGCCCAGCTTTTAGACTGTGGAAACAGCATGTGACCTTGTGTAGAATTCATAGAAACCAAGTGTGGTGAGATCTTAAAGTACTCTTTGCACATCTTGGCAACCACATATTTCAGCTGTATCCTAAGGCTCTACTTTCCATGAAGTGTTTGCTTTTTTCCCAATACCTTTTTGAGCCCACTTCTGCATTCAGTGTCAATAACATCCTTCAGCAATAATTTACAGAATTTAAGTAATAGAAGTAAGAAAATGAATGCTTTCTGGTTTATATGTGCTATTTGGTAATTTAGACAGGTGTCTGCAAGATGTTATGAGCAAGATCAACTTACTAGTCTGTACCTTTTCCTTACTGACCTATCAAGCTGCTTTCTAGGAGGGACTCTTACTCTCAAAGTGGCTTCCCACTCAAGTCAGAGAGTCTTAAAATATTCTTATCAATCCAGTAACATACAGTAGTCTACAAGATTTCTAAAATATGGAAAATACAGCCAACCTTGTAAAACTAGATTTGTCACTCTGAGGAAGCCAGAAATAATGTCTGTAATTATACTTTCTCTTCTACAGAATTAGAAAATACTGAAGAACTTGAATAACACATACATGAACTTTGTCAAATATTGGCAAAAACCCCTTAAATCTGGATGACAATTCTTACTTCATTTGCCATTCTGTAATATTTAAGTCTTACTGCAAGAAATTCACTGCATTTGCATTTGTAAAGGGAAAAATAAGATGAAACCAAGCTCTATCCCCTAAAATAAACATGAAGTGGGAGAGGGAAATGTGGTTGTTTGGGGTTTTTTTTACGTTTTACAAATGTTTATTTCTGTAGGCATATTATCAAACCCCTGTGGTGAAATAATAGATTATTCTTATTCTTCATACTTGCTTCCTGCAGGCCACATGTACACAGATTTTTACAAAGGAGTTAGAGAAATAAGAACAATTGCTTCCTTTTCTAATAAGGAATTAATGTAGACATTGCATCATAATAAAAAGGTAAGGAAACACCGTGGTATCTTAAGTACAAAACTTACTCAGGCTGTGTAAAATGCACTTAAATATTCTTATTACTGCACAATTATTAAACCTTCACAGACTGCACGGACATTATTTTTTCTAATTTAGTTAATGCCATGTTCTATGCTTTTCAGATTGAGATTGCTCTTTTTCACACATTTCAGCTGTTCTAAAACCTGTTTTCCATTTTACTGAATTCAATTTAACTGTGTACTCCAATCCATTATACTTTAATATTGTTGATTTGCAGAAATTAAATATAAACATGAATGCTTTGCCACAACTGCCTTTCTTGATAGAGGACACAAATAACAATTGGGACTCAATATTTTAATGTTTTATTTCTTCTTTCATATTAATTTGAAGAAGGACAGAGGGATATTATTTGTCTTTAGTCATCGCCTCGATTTTTGGTTTTGGAGTTCTAATCAAAAAACCATCATAGAATTCTAATATTGTCTTGATTTCTTACCCAAAGGAATTTTAAGCAGTGGAAAACTGAGAAAACATATTTATGTTATTTGAGAACACTAAAGGAATATCTGTTCTGAAGAAGAAAGGAAAAAATCCTTTTCCTCACTTTTCATGACCCAAATTTAAAAGCAATTTCCTTCATTCTGTGATTTTGCAGTAGTCAGTGCATTTCTTTTGATATAAAGTTTTGATGCTGAATGAGCACTTATTTTCCATATTTTTTTATTTCTGATTTTAAGACAAATTCCAGAGGTTTGCACTATTTTAGGTATGTAAAAAAGATTTTGGTTATCTGATCTGATTGTTGAATGTCTTTGTGATAACTAGGTAGATATTACTTATTTTCTTATTAATAACTCGACCCACATTATTTTTACTATAATGTTGTCATACTTAGGATTCCCATGTGAGACTGGTAGGCATTATTATATCTTCATTTTGTGAAAGAGAAACAGACCAAATTCTGATCCCATTGTAATCACTGGCAATATTTTCATTGACTTTAGGTTCTTGTTCTAATTATCTCCCCTATTATTATTCAAGATTGTAAAAAACCCTAGAAATTAAACTGAGTTCTCACATATCCTATCCCATCCCTGACACTCTCTAATAAAAATAATCAAATAAAAACCTCATGCAATTATCTGCAGAATAATTTCTCTCTCACTGTATTACATATATTAAGAAAGCAAAGTTTATTGGAATAGACAATAGCTTTTAGCATGGCAATGTATCTATGCTATGATTAAGTCATGGTGTAGAAGTTTGTACATATTTAGGCCATTATGTTTCATACAGCTTAACAAATGTATTAAAAAAAAAATCACATTGCTAGGATTTTGTTCATCTAAGGTCTTTTGCTTTCTCCCAAAATACACTGCACATCCACTTGACAGATTTAAGCAGAAACAGGATACCATTTTTTTCACAGTCATATCACATGGATAAAATATTACTACAGAACAGTACAGTGTGCAATTGTATGTATGCTGAATGCGCTAATTTTCTAAACCAGCTATGTGATACCAAGTCTGACACTTCTCATTACAGGTCTCTTTTCCATACTATTCATAACCATCATGATGTTCAGATGTATTAGGTTATATATATGTAAACTGAAAATATATGCTCAAAACACTGCTCATTCAAGACATGATAAATCATCTCTGTCAAGTTACTTGTCTAGTAAGGAATAGCATTACAAATAAGCAAAATAATATTTATTTCTATTGCTTAGAACTGTCCTAGTGAGATAGTTGTAACTACTCTGGGATTTAATATAATACTCTAACCATTTTGTACCGCCATTCCCAAAAGGAATTATTTTTATACTTAATTGAGCCATGGTCTACACCATTTCTTTTCACTGGATTCTCTCTTTCTTGTCATCATGACACATGATGAAAAGAAACTTCAGTAAAAGTGAGTTTGACTGCTTTGACCTAACATACACACAAGCACAGAACCAATAAACTGTACACAGTCCACACCAAAGTCCAACAAAAGCCCCATTCCCACACCAAGACAGCTAAAGGAGAATTGGTTGAATGCTCCTCTTATTTAAGAAGCATATAAACAACTTCCTACAAAAATAAGAATGGAAACCAGATGGGGTGGAGACACCCAGCTCTCAATACTTTGCGTTAGAGAAGTGATGGCTAAAAAGGGAGAAAGAAGGTAATAGGTTTACATGAAAGCTTGCTAAATATTGAAGCAAAAAAAAATTGACATGTGAATTGGCCTTTATACAGTGAAATTAATATTGACACACCTATTTAAAGTATTGTGGAAAATGAGCAAATGGTTTTCATTGAATTTCATCAGAGGAAAAACAGTAAACAGAAGGCAGAATCTGTAGCAACGTCACCATAGATAACAGAAATAATTGTTGGATCTGAGTTTAATGTGCTACTACTGAATCAAAATTCATAAAATGCAATGGAAGTGCTGCTGAACCAAGTTCTGTGGCCAGCATAACTCAGAAGCTATGAAACCTGTGTATTTATAAATACTGTGAAATGAATATCATTCTTATGAGGTTTTTAAACCCCCAATTAATCTTCCATTTTTCTATTAATGTCTTTGAATAGTATTTCATCATTCTTTCATGCTATTTCTCAAACCCACAAAGAATCACTAGGGTCTGAAAAGAAAAACTAATCCTACCAATTCCATCATAAAAACTCCAGACAAACTTGCCCTTGTCCTTCTACTGACAGTACAAATGTACCTAATGAGTTATCAGTTCCTCTGTCATGCATATGCATGTGGATAGTGAGACCAAAGGAGAGATTACAAATCTTTTCTTGGCCTAACCAAGTTCTAAAATGGGAGTTCAAGCTTGAGGCTATTGAGAGAAAGAGGCAGAGATCCTATTGGGAGGACTGTAGTAGAAATCAAATGATGCAATTTTGTTTTTACAGCCCTTTCATAGTGAACAGTAATAGCTTTGTGTTGCTACACTTAGGCTAGTGCTCATATGCATAGAATAGAAATTAAAACATAGCCATGGTGTCAGCTCCTGCTACATGTCTCAAAACTCAGTCTTAGTTGGCTTATTTTTGCAAGGACAGGTCCAGATTCACAGATAACAGGGAAACTTTCCATTTAACATGAAGCTTAAAGAGGAATCCCATGTTGCCAAGAATTTAGAGCTGCAAAAAAGGTACTTGAGGGTGAACTCTGAGAACTGTTGTGTTCTAGACAGCAAATAGATGCTATATAGCATCTATATATTCTGCTAACAGAATAGCTTCCTTGTGATGCTTTTCTATTATGCTAACTTTGATCTGAAGGAACAACTACAGAGACAGCAAGGATCAATTATTATAATAATTTACAGTCCTGATATTCTAGTTTGAACTTCTGTTTGTGCAATGGCTACTTGCACAAACCTAAGCATTTCTGCTTAGGTGAACATGAAAGCCTTGTCAACTCAGGGCACTTTCTCTCACTGTCCTTCCTCTAGTTCAGGTCCTAAGAATTGGTCCAGATTTCAGGGTTTTCTTTTTTTCCCTGGTAAAAATACAGATGTATTTTCTGCCTGAACTGCCTGATGTAATAAAAAGAACACATAATTTTATGGGCAAATGTATTCCATTTCAAAAGCCTTCACCTTCAAACTGGCCACAGACACAGAATATTGTACTTCAGATCAGCTTACTTTTTATTAGTACTAGGCGACAGTACTCTAGGTCTACACAACCCTCTCCAGTATTTCATTAATCTTCCGAAATACTGCTATTGTGGTCTTGTGATAAAAACCTCAATTCATAAGCATTTAAAAAAAAATATCTGTAAAAGCACAACACTCAGAAAATTTAAATATCTCTGAGATTTAAAATTAGTCTCCAACCTGAAGAGCATCTCTGTGATGGTTATTACAGATAAAGTATGATATTTAAAATTGAATCCGCTAGCTATTCTGATCACAGTATAAAAATAAAATAACAAAGCTTTCAATTAAGTGGGCTGAAACATCTCCTTTCTTTCATCTCCATTCTAACCACTTCCGTACTCTCTAGCATCCAGACTGCACTAATCCACTCCATGCTATACTTGGAAGACAAGAAAATAAGAGCTGGACATTACCTACTTAAGGAAAATCCTGCTGCTGGGCATATTTTCCCTTATCACATCAAATATTTATATCCATTCAACATAGCTGGACATCTAGGAAGAATGATGCTGCCTGACTGTTTCATATTTACTACTCATATTGCTTTGACATGTCTTGACTTTTTGGCCTAATTTCATTCATCTCACTGTTATTCATTTGTTGTCTGTGTACATCTAAAAGTATGTCTGGAGCATCTTGAGGTCATTAAAGAGTGTAAATCACAATGACAAATTTGCATAGTGTGTCAGTATGTATCTGACATGCACTCATGTTAAAAAAGCTTGCTAGAAAGCTCTAATGCTACCTGCACTTTCTACAAGTTTACTTTAAAAAGTAAAAGGACATCAGATTCTTGCAGATTCCTATGGATATATAGCTTTCAGAAAGTTCTCTATATTTTGTATTGGTAAGAAAAGTAATCCATATACAATCAAATTTATATCATCAATTTTAACATGATGAAATGATGTCAAACCAACAGATGAGAAATGAATAAGCTCATAGCTTAACTCAATAAAAGAAGCGCATTAAAGTATCCCTCACCCACAGATTGCTTTATGGTTAAAGTAAACTAGAAAAGTGAATAAATAAGAACAGACTGACTGCATTCTTTCTAGCCAGCTATAGCATTTGATTCCAATTTGCTTTCTTTTCATGAGAAACATAGACGGAAATCAGTCTTCATATGCTATGAAAACAAAAGGTAAATTATCCTCCTTCTCCCCTCCAATTTTAATTTATTCACAACAAAGAGTGCCTTAGCATCCTCATTAATAGCTTTACCTTACTATATAATAACCCTAGTGATGTTTTTAACCACAAAAATTTACAATAATTTATTTAGAAAACCAGATATTTCTGTGCAAGTTCAGAGCAATTTGAAAAGAATCAAGGTAGGGAAAAAGAATGGTTATGTGTACTGAATAATGGCCTTTATTGCAGAAAAGAAGAAAGATTACACCAAAGGCAAGAATGCATGCAGAGATATGTTGGTCATCAAGGAAAGTATTTGCAGATGAAGGTGGGGTTGAATGATGGTTGGGGAATATAAAGCACAGAGCAAAAGGCTCTAGGGAAATGGTTACAAATGAACATGTTCAGTTTCACTGTTATTTCTACAGCAGTTAATCAGTGCACAATAAATATATAAGCAGTGGAGAGCATTATTCTCTTCCCAAGGGTAGCAAAGATAGAATATGAAGCTATATACACCTAGAAATTGCAAAGGTAGCCACAGAGTGAAAACTCTCTTCATGTCTCATCAAAAATTCAGCTGAATAAGTCTGGTATTGTTTTATCTTTTCCTTTATAAGCATATAGTTAGTTCAAGTACATTTTGGGTGATTTCTTAAGTATATAATGGGGGAAAAATAAATATTTTTCACTAAGTATTTTTCTTTTCTGTATAGGATATGCCACTGCCTATAATTTCCATGTGAGAGGTAAAAGAACTGTCATCATGTAGCAAAATGCAGCCCCTACACAGTATCCATATAACTTCTTTCCAGCTTTAGTGTGTCTAGTTAATTCTTAACTAAAAGACCATAGCTTTTTAAAGTGAGAAATACTCCACAGCAATTTCCCATAACTTGTTAATGAGGAGAATATTAAAATGTATATTCAGTCAAGAACAATGTACAACGAGCAATAAAACAGGTGTGTCTTCTTGCAAAGACAGCAATGTACATACTGCTAAGGAAGCAGGATATTCATGCAAATAAAACACATCCTTGACACTAAAAAGGCGCAAGGTTTACTGTTGCCTTTGATACAATCTTACTGTGTCTTATGGACCTATTCTGTGACAGAAAATGCTGCAAAAATACTGTATCTAGGAGAGGTCCAGCAGAGAAATATACATTTATTTGGAATTTAGAGTATCAGTCTCATTACTTTTGAGATTCTAAAACATTTAACTCAGACATGCTTCAGAGACCTTCTTACCATCAAACATAGAAGTGAAAAATAACAAACAAACAAACAAACAAGAAGACAATCATGGAGACATAATGGTTTAAAATACCAGCTATATAGTTAAGCACTTCTCTGTTCTTTCCCCTCTAGTTCTTAAGTAATAAAATACAGTATGTTTTAACAAGTTCTTTTAAGGTGACTACTACCTCACTTCTGAGTCAGGAAAGACATTCTAGTGTATGAAACTCTATATTCTAGTATTTTAGATATTCTAGTTTATATACAATAATTTCCCAGATATTCTAGTTTATTTTTTATATGTACTCAGGATAACACCCATTCTTGGATGTCAAATCATTATATATCCTAAAATGAATTTATATCCTGCCTCCAACTGTGAGGTGATAAAAAATTTAATTTTTACAGTAATAACACAAGATTAGAGAACAGTCATTAACAACAGGGTGTACTGGAGAGCTGCTGTACAGAGCCAGTCCTGAAGCGCAGATTCTGCACAGACACTACAGACCTTTAAGAGGGATGTGGCTAAGAAGGATAGTGGTGACATACTTGGTAAAGTTAAGGTCACACACACAAGCTGTTTGGAAAGATAGCAATCATAAAGTATGTCAGTTCTATCAGCCATTGTCACAAGACTCATTTGGAGGATTCAAGAGATTATCCACCTACAAGAGTAGAACTGATATATGTAGTACAAGAATAACATTCATACATACATAAATGCTTGCAGTGCAACTGAGCTTTCTTCCAAAGGGAGCATACTGCTGAAAGGGTGATGGATTTGAACTGCTGCTTTTTTACACCAAACATGCAGCCTCGCATTTCTCAACAAAAAGTCATTTTTGTTTGTCAAATAGTGTCCTGCTTCTGTCAGTTATTTAAAATTATGGCAGGTACAGATCACATCACAGCATACAGGGTTTGTTCCTAACCAATTGGCCACAACTATTGCTTAGGAAAAGACCTTTACAATTCTACATATACACATCATATTTGCTTGAGTCTCATCCTCTCTTTATCTGCTGTTATCTTTGAGGTAGTGGCACAACTTACATGAGCAAAAATTGTGTTTCATTCCTCCTAGATGGATCCTGAGTGCAGCTACTAATAAATGCAGAAACACAATGGAGACACAGGGATAAAAATTTAAGACATAAAGAAGAGGGACAAGGGCTGTTCAAGAGACTTGGCTGTAAGTACCTGAAGCTCCAGAAAGTATAAGCTAGTAGGATTGTTGGCTTTTTTAATTATTACTCTTTTTCACTGATTAGGATCAGCATGTGCCCACAATCCACTCGAAAACCTAAGGCTGAGTTTTTCTAATGAGAAGTTCCTTTCAGACGCATATCCTATCCATATAATTTAAGGGTTCCATAGATAAAACCGATTTCTATATGTATTGTGCCTCTTGGAGAGACCAGCAGGTGATACTGAGAACTTCACATAGGTGTGCCAGCACTATTCAGACCCAAATAGAAGTCTCCCCCACTGAAAATGAATGTGTCCTTGTACTTACATGTAGCTGTTAGCTAGTCTGGTGAGCTGGAGGTAAGCTAAGGGGCTACCCCACCATCACTCACCAGCACCAGCCCTGGACCACTTCTACGGACCACAGAGCCCAACCTGTAGAGCATCAGTGAAATGCTGCTGGTGGTAAGGATGGTAAGGAGGGTAAGGAGGCCCTCTGTGATGGTCTATTTGGCTATTTTGGAAGTAACCTGCAAAAGATACTTCTGGACACTCTTTTCAGAAGTTGTGGTAGCAAATGTTGCTATAATTACATATTTCTGGTGGTGGTTAAAATGACAAATCAACATTGAAATCACTGGCCTTTTCCAGGTAGCTCCCACTAAGGTGAATCTGAACTGCATGAGTAAATATCCACACTAATCCTAAAAACACACTTTGTAAAAGTGTGGTAAAGAACAGTGTTTAGCACTGAAAATGTTAAAGGCTCTGGCAAGAAATATCTGAATAAATGCAACTACCATATGGAAAGTTTAGTCTGAACCTTGCAAAACAAAAGCAGCAGCTGTAGACATAGAATCACATTTAGTATTTACAACCTATTGTGGACATGCCAAAAAAATAAACTAGAACTGTGTAGGAAACACAAATAATCCCCTACAAGACACAGCTTTCTGAAAGACCCTTGTTCCTTTTCTTCTTCCTCCCTGCTCTACCTTGGCTGTGTGATGGATTGCCTCACATAAGTATGAGGATGTTGGTAAGGAAAGACACTGCTGCTAATTGCAATGTGTAGTGAACACGCTGCAATTAGCTATTTCTGCTTTAGATGTGCTTTGATATGATGCCTGTTTTGATCTTCTTCCCCATCCTCAGTCTTTTATATGAGATGTTGGAGTTGTATACCTTTGAGCTGTGCAGGATACCACTGGGAAAAACATGCTTAGGTTTTTTTTTCCTTCTTCTGTGATGTATCCATTAATCAGATTGCCAACATCCTTTTCATTTGTGCACATATACAGGCACAAGCAACATGTTGATTATCTTGGAATGCCAATTTTGCACTGTTGCACTGTTAAAGCCTTTTAACATCTAGTAATAGGCACTAAATTTGCACCAAATTTTGAATTATTAGAAATGGATGTTTGCTACAACTTGTTATCAGCTGATTCTAAATGTGTGAATTTTTGAAAAAAAAGCCACCCAGAAGAAATTCAAAATTTTATCTCAAACTTCATAGATCATAACGTGGTACAAAAGGCATTAACCTCCCTCACCCTGCTGGCCACACCATTCTTGATACAGGTCAGGATGCCACTAGCAATCTTGGCTGCCTGGGCACACTGCTGACTCACGCTAAGTTTGTTGTCCACCAGTACCCCTAAGTCTCTTTCCACCTGAGTAGTCTCTAAGAGCTCCATTCCCAGCCTATAGTTCTACTTGGGGTTGTTATAACCAAAATGCAGAACCCGACACTTGGACTTGTTAAAACTCATCCTATTAGGGTCTGCTCATCTCTCCAGTCTGTCCAAGTCCCACTGCAGGGCCCTTCTACCCTCCAACAGATCAATACAGGCTCTGAGCTTGGTGTCATCTGCAAATTTGCTCATGATGGACTCTAACCCATCATCAATATCATCAATGAAGATGTTGAACAGGACATCTGTTACATTTATACCCTTTCTGAACTTCTAGATTCAGTTTCATTCCTTGCAAGCCTATATAATGATTTCAAAAGAATAAAATACATAGAGCTGGATTTACTACAGACTTGACATCCATGTCATTAAGGATTGTCTTTAATTGTAATTTAACAGAGGAGCAACCATATCCTAAACTATTTTGCAGTTTACATTAGGGTCTGAGTTCAGGGCACTGACATTTCTGGGTTCTTTAGTAGTACATCAAATTTCAGAAACTGTATTTTTCTCCTGAGTTCTTGAAAGGGCTGAAGCAATCCTCATGACATTAAAGCCTTTGCCAAGTTCACCAGAATTCATTCAGATTTTTGCAGTAAAAACTTATTGGGCGATGCAATTTAACTCAGGAAAAAACGTCAACATCTCTCCTAAGAGGAGATGAAATCCTGAGATTTGGGAGTTCAGCCTGGAGAAGAGTGGGCTCTATGAAGCTCTATTTGAATAGGTTAGATTAGATTAGAAATTAGGAAGGAGCTCTTTACCATGAGAATGGTGAAACACTATAAGAGGTTGCCCAAGGAATTACCGGATGCTCCATCACTGGATGTGTTCAAGACCAGGTTGGGTGGGGTTTTGAGCAACCTGGTCTAGGAGGAGGTGTCCCTGTCTATGACAGGTGTTGGAACATCAAGGTCCCTTCTATCCAAGCCCATTCTATGAATCTATGAAAAAGATGTCTTTTGTTTGCAGGTCATGTGTCCATTTACTAAGAAATTATATAAAGTATTTACCCAACTGAGAGGCTGAAATATAGCCGTTGTCACTGCTTCATCTAGCACAGGTTTCTCCCAGTGTCATGACTCCCTCTATTTCAGCAAGAATGCATTTTCTTTTGTTGTGTTAAGTGTCTGGCAAAGAGGTCTTAGCATTAAAACTTTATAAAATTTACTTCCTAGAAAATGTCTTTATATGTTTCTTTAGATACTGCAACCTGCACTTTTAGTTTCCTTCTCTGCTGCATCTCCTCTGCTATTTACCATTTTAGGGTAAGTTCTCAATAAGACAAGAGCATGAATGGAGCAACTCTGCCTTACTAGTCACAATTATGATAAATGACCATTAGGTAAGAGGAAGTTAACAGTTCTGCTGTAGAGTAGTACTGCTATCACAGCTTAATACTGTCTTTTACAACTTTTTAGGGAGCCAGGAATGAAAGCCAAAAGATGATCATCTCAAAAGAATCTCCTTTTCTAGGTAGCAGTTAATACCCCAAAAGTGAACATGAAAATATTTTCAGTTAATACGTATACACACAAATACATACATGGACTATATATGAAGAAAATGCACTACACAGTTGCAATAATCATTGGGATACTGAGTTAAACATTATACAAGACAGACAGCAAGAGAATAAGAAAGATTCAGTGTTAAATGTTATTTTCCTTGCACTTAAAAATATCCAAACAAGAAAAAAAGAAACCCACCACATATTAAGCTCACATGAAGCTCACATGAAGATCTTGACTTGCTCATGTCCTTACAACCTTACACAAAACCATGAACATGACCTCACTGTCTCCTTTAACAAATTAGAATAAACATGATGATAGTAATTCCCACCTGTTAAGAGGAGATGTGATACATAATTAGGCCCTGACATTTTGCCATAAGCTGTGAAGAGACAATTGAACTCAAGAAGGTCTCTTAAGGATCAAAACCTAACTGCAAACAGGTCCAAGCCTTCTTGCAGCTTCAGTTGCCATGAGAATGAACCAGCATCTGAAAGCAATGAACACAGTGAAATGGACTGAGCCATGAGGTGGGGCTAAGGTACTATTTCTTTGATAAGCTTTGAATATTCAATGATAACAACTGTACAGAACTATTTAAGAAATCTTGTTAGAAAACAAATCACTGGCAGTGGCAGATTCAGGTCTTTGACAGTTTTTTTCTATACCCTTAACCTGTGAACCTCAATTATGAAAAGAAACTTAAATTCTATAAATCATGGTGTAAAGAACAAAAATAAACAAACCACCTATTGTAACTTATCTTGGCAAACAACCTCGTGATTTCTATTGTACTCACTCTCTGAGAAAGGTCTGATGTTAAGGCACTTGCCAGAAAATGATCATTGTTCCTTAGAGGTTGTATTTGAAGTCTCTCAAAAATCAAAGAGTACACGCACAGTGGGTCTGCAACATTCCTTTCATAAAGGATGCCTTCGACTTCCTTGAATCAGTATCTCTTGAGGAAGGGAAGTTCTGAAATTGAGTGAAACTAAGCTTTAAAAAACATGTTGGGTAGCACAGTGATGGGAAAGATATGAAATTGTTAGCATTGATCAGCAAACACCTTTAGAGAGGGTATTCAAGTCCTTTCATTAGGTGTATTTGCCTCCCATACTTCAAAGAGACAACCATCACAGTTGCCACTGTTCCTGCATTCAGTTTGAAGTGAGACTGGAACCTGAACTACAGACAAAAAATAGTAATAGTAAGAAGAGAAAGGGAAGGAAAATGTTCCCTTGTGATTAAGTGAGCAAAGCATGTTAAAAAATAAAGACTCCCAAACAAAGAATACTATCTCCCACAGTTTCTGTGGGTTTGTGTTTTTCATTTGCCTCTTTTCATGCATTACAGACATTTAGGTGATATTTGTAGAAACCATCAACAACAACAAAAAAATATCAGCTTATATGAAAAGTAGGCAGAGAAACTGACCAACTCAGCCCTCAATCAAGATTGTAGAAAACTCTGCATAAAGGAGAAAAAATAAACAACTAAAGAGGGACAAATTCCCAGTGGACTTAAATTAAACAAAGATTGTGTTTAAAATGCTTCCAGGAGATGGCCAATATAAACACCCCCTGCCTGAACCCAGCATACCTAAGATGGAACTTTTAAGACCAAATGCACAACATCTGCTTCATTGAGTGAAAAGAGCTCCACTTCAGCATTAACTATCCTTTTCAAACTGCATACTGAGTTTGCCTAAAACTCTGTGAATGTGATATAAACCGTTCCTGCAGTTGGACATGAAACCATCTTTGGAACAATAACATAAAATGCTATCTATATCTATTCACATAACTTGCGAAAGAAATTGCCTGCACTAGTAAAAAGATTATCTGAAAACTAGGGAAAGAAATAAAGTGAACAGCCTAGAATAAGTCATGTCAAAGACAAAAAGAGCTTTTCTTTTTACTATACAATAATATGCTTTCCTCAGGGAAGAAACAATAAATGCCATATGCCTTGTGCTTAGTAAAGCAGAATGATACATGCTCATCTCATAAAGAAGCTGCAGAACCAGATCTAAGCAAAACCATTGCTAAATAGTTTGTCCAACTTAAAAAGCTTACAGAAAATGGGAACTAGACCAGTTTCCCAATTACTGTTGTTACTCAAGTAACCAATTCTCAAGGTTTCACTTTAAGTTAGAAATAACCAGTATCAAGCTGGACTTCACTGGAGTTCATTGTTATCTCAAACTCTTTGCTACTTCACAGAAGACGAGAATGATAGAAGGAATAACTGACTTTAAATTCAGATCAGGTTGCAAGGAGTTAATAAGCTCTTTGAAAAACAGGCTTAAAATTCAAGAGGATGTTTATACTGCTTTTAAGATTTACAGCAGACACTATAAGAAGACTTAAATTGAAGTGTGGTAAATTTAATATAGGAAAAACTTTTAAGGTAGGAAAGCCTTTGTAGTTGCAAGAAGAGTTAAGCACTGGAATAAATTTCCCAGAGCACTTTTTAAGAATGGATTTGACAAAAAGTCATGTCTGTTTTGGAACAAGGGGAGGATTAGCACCCACTTTTCTCTTGATGTTTTTTTCTATGTATCCTAAAATTAAAAAAAAAAAATAGATATTATATTAAGATATCCTTTGCATTACAGTGACAGACATGCTCTAAGAACAAGAGACATTTGTTATGTCATGACAAAGTTGAGCTTGATTCAGAGATAGAGAGAAAGAAATATGTCACTATCTTTTATTCCATTGTTCCATGTTAGAAAATCAAATTCTTTTGAAGAAAATCCACAACGGTTACTAACACAAACATATATCATCTGCTCATAATAGTGATTTTTACTCAAGTTTCCTGCTCTGTGATGCCAGGAATCGTTTGATTTGTAGATTGCATAAACAACAATAAACTTGAACTAAAGTCTCCTGCACATCCTTCATTAGATTGTCAAACAATTTACTTTTCTGACAAGATGTTTACAAAGCTAAATGCAGAGAGAGATGATATTTTACTTGCAAATATTATATGGCATTTACTATCACCTGGAATCTTTAAAATATTTCCAAAAAATATTTTGGAACTGAAAGTTTAGTAATTGATTCTGACCTGAATTTCAATGCATTGCTCTGTTTTTTAACATGTCCATCATTCAATCTACTTTCCAGCACACATTGCAATTGTTTGCATTACATTACTCCTGTTAGGAAATGTGTATTTACTTTGTCTATTTCATGGAATTCTTTACCAAATACCCACTTCATGAAAATTTCACAGTCAGAGGAATCAGTGAATATTTAGCTTCGTTTAAAGTAATAAGACTGATAAAAAACTTTTGTGTTTCTCCTGAAAATAGGCCACGGAACTCCACGATATAGAGTATTTGAGCCAAGATATAAACATTTCAAAAACAGTGCTTGGATACCAAGCATCCAATCTGTGGCACCTATAGCACAGGTTCAGAGTTTAAATTAAGTTACATACTCTAGGTCTTACACAAGCTTCTAACAGATAAAGATTAAATGTGCCTCACACCTGAATGCTGTGAAAATCTCACATTTTTCTCTGAAGTGTCTGTTACTGGCCTCTGTCAAACTCAGGATGTCATAGAGTGTAGGCAGCAGAGCTGACCAAGAGCAATATTCCTCATGCCCACTGCTGGCTCTGCCCTCAGCTGGCATTTCTGAACAGAAACACTAGATCAAGACCAAGTAATGACTGAATAACCCAAAATTTCTTCTTAAAAAAGTTTATTAGTCATTATTAAAGAAATTTACTGAATCCAAAATCCTTGGTCTTGGAAATCTAAATCAAGCCAGCAATATTTAATAACGCAAGTTTGAACTACTACTCTTTTCTTTTAAAATTTTTTTTATTTTGTTTGTTTTCTCAACCTTCACCTCTGTTTCAGCTAAAGGTATGCTACCTGTAAAAGCAAAATAAAAACTCCCAACTAGCTCACAGCTGTTTGGTAGGACACAATTATTCTCCAAAAGGATGAGCCATAGCAAACCAGGAAAGTTATCTTCTCAGTAAACATCCAGTTCCCGACTCTTCACCCTGGTGACAAGAAGAACTAACTTTTGACAGAAACTTTTACTCCTGAGCCCTGTTGCTATCTTCATTAATTTATTTATTTCAAAAGAACCATCCCTTTTGGGTGCAGTTTGCTGTCCTATCCTTGAGATCATTTGAACAACTCTTCCACACAGCCTTGCAGGAAAGTAAGAAAACCTGAAGTGGTTGGTACACATTTCAAAACAACAAAATAATGAATCTTGCTCCTTTTTCAGCATCATGAGTGCTGTAACTCAAGAGAATTATGACAGGAGAAATCAATAATTCAGCAGCAGCTGGAAGTGTCATGTAGTGAAAAGGGCATGTGTACATAAAAGTGGAAATTTTCATGCTCGTAAAAAAGTCTGAAAGGTAGACAGTTGGACTACAAATAAAATGACCTTAGAAAAAGCAACTGAAACAGTTGCTCTTTAATATCTGCTCTATTGCAAAGTCCTTATATTCTGAGAAATTTATTACTTTTATCCACCCATGAACTAAGCATTCCTCATGTAGATTACTATGGATATTCAGGTCCTCTACAGAAAGATCTAGATGTGATAAATGTGGTTGATGTTGAGAGAATTAAAAATCTAAAAGCAGAGTTTGCAAACCTTTTCATTGTTAGAAACTAAGAGTTCCCAGTGAACAGAAGAATAATTATTTTTATATTCATGGAGGCTTGGCTCTAGACAAATTCACACCCCTAAAACTCAACAAGATATTTCACAATCATCCATATGGTCTTTGTGCTAATGTCACTTCACAAGCTGGCTTATAGATCTCTTATGATTATTAAAATGTGTTACTAAGCTTCTGAAATTGTAAAGACAAAAAGATCAGTTACTGAACTCCATGCACTCTGAAGGCAGATCATTTTAGTTTCTTTACACTAACTTTTTGATTCTTGAGTTTGTTGTGTACCTCAAGCAGCAAAAGATGCTACCTTACTGTTTGAAAAAACATATGTGTGCCATGTGGAAAAGCCTTTGTGTGGCCTTTTTCAATAAGGAAAAACAGCCTTTTAAATGTTCACTGAACTGGGAAGTGACAAAAATAAGAGGGGCTGAATCAAAACCAACAGAAACAAATTGTTATAAATGAGGAAGTAATGGAGTGCTTTCAACTAGGGAATAAAATGGAGGTTATGGTATGACCATTCCAGTGACTGAAAACATCAGGAAGTAAACCATAAACTGGATGAAGTCCTAATGGTGTCTGCGAATTTATACACTCTGAAATGACAGCTCCACTCCTCCTATCACAGGAATCCCATCTCATGGATGAGAGGCAAAGTGCACACACAAGCCCAGCCCTAGAGATTAATGCAGCAACCTGCAAGGTTCATGGTGATATGTCTCTATCACTAACCTTGTGGCAGCTGCTGCAAGTCACAATAAATACCTACAATACAATTTCTGTGTTGTTAGATCCTTACAAAGATCACAAAATTCTACCACATTTGCTGCATATATCCTGCTAATTGTTGTCCTGAGTGTGTTTAGAAGGGAACAGAACAGGGGAAGCCAGGAGAAAACCACTGCTGATGTTATGTTACTTCTGATTTCAGAAATGCTGCTTTTATATGGCATAAGACTTTGAGTTTTTTCAGGAAATGTACTGACAACTTAATCCAAAGCAAGGCTTAGGTAGACAGCCTGTCATGCATCACAGTAAAAGTACCACTCATCTGCATGCTCCGTATTTCTCCAGCTTGGGGTTGTTTTCAAGCACCAGCCTCTTGAACAATGCCTAACATGAACTAATTAATCAACGTGTTGTGTTAAATTATTTATTTTTGTAATCTACAATCATCCCTATAATTATGATGTCAAACATTTTAAAAAGACCAAGGCCAAAGCAAACATAGGTATGCACAATGGCATTCAGTTTCTTTAAAGGATGTTGGGAAGGAGAAGGAAGGAAGGTGAAGCAAAACAGTATCGAGACTGAACATCAGCATCCCAAAGAATATTTCCATCATCCAGCCAACCAGCTTTGTATTTTCACTGGAGCAGCAGCTGAGTGATCACAATAATGACATACACTCTTGTTAGAGCCATTCTTTGTTTCCTGGGATTGTCATTCAGTATCCCTGTTAGAATCACTTAGCTATTGTCTCCAAGGTGGTTTACAGTACAATAATGTGTACAATCTCACCATGTTTATAGCCACAGTGATAGAGTTGGAGGATGAGAGATATATTTAAATTATGGTCAGACTCCTATCTGACATTGTATGTTTTTCAAAAACCTTATTCCTATCAGCTTCAAAAGGAAAATGAACAACACAACAAAACCAAGGCAATGGAATTATGACAGAAAAAAATTGAGACAGAGGCGACAAGGTTTCAAAGGATTTTAGGCACAAGTGTTGTACAGATGTTTAGTAAATGAAACCACAAAGTCTAATCAAACAAACATTTTCAGGCAGTTTATAGTCATGGGAAGAAAGTGTAGGGATATGGAAATTCTAGCTTTGATCATGAAGCCAGTATCAAGGAAACAGCTATTTTCAATTTCACTGGATATTTGGAAAGTGCTGTTTAATAGATGTACCACCAGCCTTCACTGCCTCCACCCTCTGTGCAAAGGAAGACTGTGGTGCACTCACACAGAGGAGACCAGGCTTCACAAGACTTTGTGTCTCAGGAATAAGTGCTTAGTTGACCTTTCCTTGAATAGCATCCTAAAATAATTCTGAAGCTCTGACAAGGCATTTTCTCCATATAAATTTAATCACTTACATGTGATTTGCTTTTTCCTGAGAACACTGAATTTTTATTGGAAATAAGTGACAAAGCTTACAGGTAAAGTTTCAAAAGTTCATGTACATAACTTTGATCAGTAGGATTCTATTTTGTCTAATGCATTTCAAGTTAATGATAAAGGTATTACTACTGGGTACTACCATGCATTTGTTCATGTGGATTACTTTTTTTTAACTTACTGATCTATGTGCTATTGGTCATCAGAAGAGCAGATTCAAAAAATATATAAAATAAAATAAATCTGTCCTCTACCTTTACCTTTTTGAGCAGCTTAACCATACCAGTTTAATTAGAATCCCCACTGGCTCCCAGGATGCAGGCATCATATTTATGTCACAAGACAAGCCACAGAGGTAACAGATGTATATTCATACTCAAATACTGTCTCTCTCAGGATTTAACATCCAAGCTAGAGGTGGAAAAAAAAAAAGAAATTCTAGGATCCTTTCAAACTTTCAACTGCATCAAACACTGCTCTTTCTTGTACTCCAATTGCAGGTAAATTTCTTGAATGATGTATTTTTTTAAAATCTATTGCCACAGATCTTTTCTTTACTGTACCAGTACCCAGGGTAGGCTGAGAAAGCTTCAAAGTGTCCAAAACAAAGGATCACTTACAGAGATACTCCAAGATTTGGCTTCAGCAGTACTTTGTGCTTGTGTCATGCACCAACCCAGCAGTGATGCCTGCCTCTGCTCCTTGAGCAGTCAGATCAACTTTGTAACTCAAGTCCCAAGAGTTGTGTTCAAAGATGTGAAGGGTGACAGGTCAGTTACCCACATCTCCCCTGTCCATCTATATAGCATGGGAAATTGGCAAAGATGGTGACACAGCAAGAAGGTAAATGCCAGTCTCCATCATCTATCAGAATTAAAGTAGAATTTCAGAAACTTAAAATAAAAATAAAAATAAACTGAGTGTAAGTTAAAGCTTAAAACAGAATTCTAGATTTATGAACTACATTAAACCAGATTTCAAACTTGAGGCTTTTGAAACTCATACTCTAAAAAAACATAGCTGTAGAACAATAGACTACCAGATAAGTTTTGGTTAGAAGAGATAGTTAAGATCACCAACTCAAACCATTAATGCAGCACTGCCAAGGCACATCCAGAGATCCTTTAAATACCTCCAGAGATGGTGACTCTACCACTTTGCCTGGACAGGCTGTTTCAGTGCTTTTGGCGAAGCTTCACCTTGTGAAGAAACTTTTCATAATGTCAATTCTAAAGCTTTTCTGAAGCAAACATGATGTTTGAGACACAAGTTAAAAACATATTGCCTATGAGACTTCTGAGACTAATAAATCCCAAAATAATACTTTTCTGACTAATAAAACTAATATTTGCTTATAAACTTCTGGAAGTTTCATCTTATCCCCACCATCTCCAACCTAAATGACCTTCTCCAAAATTTGGTGCATGTTCATACCAGTTACTAACAAGAACTTGGAATATAGTTGACCACTCCAAATAGCTGAAAATCTCATTCAACACTTCCTAATTTTCAGCCTATAGGGAATAAGATGATATGCGATCTTAAGATTATGTAGCTGTCTCATGGCCTACTGCCACATCATTAGGGCTGTTAACCCACCCAACTATTTGCAAAATTGGTAGTCTAATAAAAGCAGCAGATATAAGTCCTTAGGTAATGAAGGTCAAGGTACCATAAGTAAAGATACTAAACAAAGAGTTCCTTTACTAGCAGAAGCATCGTAGGTTGATCAGAAGATCTACTGTCCCAGGACCACTGTAGGAAACCAAAGGTCATGCTCAGCAGAGTTTTTAAATGGTTACGAAGATGAGTGCTATCATGCAATTCAGAATTGTTCCCTCTGAAAAGCCTTACACACTAATTTATACAGAGACACAAGCACACAAAAGTGTTTCACTTCCATCAAATCATTTATTGTCAGCTTGTAAGCATTTACTATGGTAAAAGGAAGTGAACTCTAAGTGGGCTATTACGTTCTTTAGTGTTACATGTATGGGTTTGACATGTGTAATTGCATAGCACTCATTAAAAATTTAATTTTCATTTGACTTTCTGAGCACAAGTTGACCTAGTAGACGATTTTAGGCAACATACCCAAGCAACCAGTAGCAATTCAGCTGAGGTTCTTGAGCTAAACATTTAAACCATCCCTAAAATACTGAATACTGCAAAAATCCTTATATTAAAGCAATACTTTGAGTATGTAACTGCACTTTTTAAAAATAAAAGTCTGCTCCTTATGTTGTCAATGAAAGCACATACACTGATGCTGAACTGGAGCCTGCAACAGAATCAAAGACAATTGTGCTCTACAATAACAACAATGTCCTGTCCTTTCCTCACAGAGGTCCTAAGAGGTCTGCAATGCCAGGTGTATTGTTCACCATCCTAAAAGTAGGGACAAAAATAACATTTCTATTGTTATCACAATTAGCTGTGGATTACAAGTAGCTAAGCAGTCCATAAATCACTTGTGCATTCAGAAGTACCAGTGTAATGATGCCTTTTGCTATTTGCCAATAAACATCAGGCATTTTCAAACTGTCTTATAAAAACCTTGTGTGAAGTCTTTATTCTGCTGATGCTATCAAGTGCAGAAACTAAATGAGAAGCAATGGCATTCATTTTCTTTTCCCTATTCATGATACTCAGAAAGGTAAACCAATACAGGAACAAATGATATTCAAATGATTTATTTTGCTAAAGATTATAGACTGGAAAGGTCTACAGCAAAATTACAGCAGCTCATGAAGGAGAGCACAAATTATGTGGATTGATTTAAAATATTTATTATATACATTTCTGAAATACTTTGAGTTTAGAGCAAAGACAAATTTAGGGCTATCTTAGGAAATCTTCTATGCATGTGAATTATAACTATGCAGCTGATCAGTAAAAGGATCCCAAATGGAAAGGTGAACAAGGGTTCACACATCGGGTTTTTGCAAACTACACAGAAATAATTTCAGTATAGTATCTCTGACTGAGGATGTTTGCATCCCTTCTCTAACACTTTTCTTCTTAATGCCACACATGTGCAGACTTGAAGTTGGAATCTTCTCTGGGACTCTAAATTGCCACTTCAGATGTTGGAAAATACTGAAAAAAGTCAGCGATTGCTTAAGCCTAAAGGGGAATTTTAGTTTTCCTTGTCTAATCAACTTTTCTGGCTTCTTAGCACACATAAGTTGCTTTTTCACTCTGATAGTTTGTGAGAATATTAACAAGAGGACGGGAATGTGTGGCAGAAGCTTTTTGTAAGACTAGAAGAAATAAATTATCTTAACTTACATAGTTTGAGGAACACACGGTTGAAATGCAGCCCATATGCATGCTGATTATTTATAGGCATACAAATTATATTCAAAAAAGAGCCAGATGGCTTCAGCAACACATCTGCTGTCTTTAAGGCAGAACTTCTGAAGCAAACTTGGGATATTAACTCCTATTATAGAGCAGTCAAGAACCAGTAGGACTACATTTGCTTTGTAGTCTGTAAGAACTGTATCTTCCTACACAGAAGTTGAATTTAATCTGAACTCAGCATCAAAGACAAGCTGTAATATTTTGTGTTTTAATAGGGTAATCATGCTGTTACTAATTAAATGCAAGGCTAGGAAATCAGGTCACCACTATGGCAAAAGCCAAAGCCAAAACTCATGCTAAGCTAACTCGTGGTTACAAACCCTTTTGTGCCAGCTAAAGTCTTACATATATTGCAGTTATGTTCACTAATTCTCAGCAAATCTGCAGTCCCTGAAAATCATTAAAGACTGCAAGGTTTCACAAGATACATTATGTATTTTCCCCTTATGAGAAGGTTCTTATTTAGTAGATAAATACTGAAGGGCAACTGAAAGGTGTCCTGGACATGGAGATCAGAACTGTGGGAGATGTTTTGCAAAATAGCCATTGGCATTACTGGGGACAGTGGGGGGAAGAAGTCAGAAATCTATGAAACACAGGCAAAATGTGCACATGAAATTAAGAAGATAAATTTGGAAAGAGCATTGGCAGAACTAATGGTGCTGAAATGGTTTCTAAACACCTGGGCAGGCATAAATTGCCACAAATGCTTGAGTTTGTTGTCTTGCCACTGTACTTGTAAGGAGCTAAACTTAGTACTATCACTCATTTTTATTTATATTTATTTCTTTTTAGAAACTTCTGCAGAAACAGCACTGCTCTCTTCCCTTCCTTACACTCCTTTTCATAAAATCCAGCTTTAAAAGAAAAGAGAGCATAGTGATAGGACAAAGAAGAGTGATCTCAAATTTAAAGAGGGTAGATTTAAATTAGATGCAAGGAAAAAATTCTTGACTGTGAGGGTGTTGAGGCACTGGAACAGATTGCCTGGAGAAGTTGTTGATGCATCCTCCCTGCAAGTGTTCCAAGATCAGGTTTCATGGGGCTTTGAGCAATCTCATCTAGTGGGAGATATCCCTGCCCATGGCAGGATGCTTGGGACTACATGATCTTACTGGTCCTTTCCAATGCAAACCATTCTATGATTATTTTTAAAAAGTTGAATTTACCTGTTCTGGTAGACTGGATTAACTTGTTACAGTGCTACTTTGCCCACTTTCAGTAGATAAAACAGGAAGATTGTGCCACCACACTATGTAGAAATTCCAGTGCTGGCAGTGTCAAGTCTATGTCTTCCAAGAATGAGGACAGCCAACCTCTCTGTGCTCTAGTGTTACTTGTATTCCTGCTGGGAGCCAACAGTGGAAGTTATGCACATCTGTCAGCATGGGCTAGTGAGATTCAACTGCATCTGTGTCCCTCTCAGCACAGACAACTAAAGCAACACGCTGTTTTACTGGCCTCTTGACCAGCCTACACTCCTGATACCCCTGCATCAGCAACGTGGCCATAGGCTGCAAAGGTCTTTGGGCTGGAATACAAAACCAAATCGGGCTGCTCCTTTGTGCACGGCATGCCTCTTGTAATTGCTTTTGTAATGCCATTTCATAGAATCATAGAATCACAAAATGTGTTGGAAGAGACATTCGAAGGTCATCTAGTCCAAACCTTCTCCAACAAGCCAGGACATCTCTATCTGGAACAGATTGCTCAGTGTCCCATCAAGCCTGACCATTCAGGGATGGGGTTTCCACCACTTCTTTAGCAAACCTGCTGCAATGATCCACCACTCTCATATTAAATAACTTCTTCCTAATGTCCAGGCTAAATCTACTATTTTCAAGCTTAAAAGCATTATCCTTCATCCTATTGTTACATACCCTTGTGAACCTTATAGGCACCTTTCAGGTATTGGAAAGTCTCTAAGTTTCCTCTTTAGGCTGAACGAGCTCAACTCTTCTTTTAAACTACTTTTAAAATATGGTCAGAATTAATCACAGTAAAACAAGACTCTAATGACAAAAGTCTCTAAATGTGCCATATTTGAAACAGCTCCATTTTTGCAGACTTAATTTTGTTGCAAGAAACAAATGCACTGCAAATGAAATACCAATTTTAATTGGAAGAATAGAAGTTAAATAATAAAAAGAGAGTAGTCCAGGTTGAAAAGTTGTCCTAACGTCTTAACATTCTAAGTCTCAGTACATTTGCTTACTCCACTGTATAAAGTACTACTGCTGGTATTTATGAATACTCTGTTCCTCAGATGTTCAAAATATTTTGTATTTTTTTTAGGAAGACTTTTTTCATCATATCATATCATATCATATCATATATCATATCATATCATATCATATCATATCATATCATATCATATCATAAGATAACATTCTTTCATTATATGTGTCCTTTAATTTTTAGGCTACCTAATTTCATCAAAGCTCCCAATCACCCCAAATAAGCTAATAAGAACTTGCCATAAGAGGGGGTGAATCTGACCTCTTTGAAATGCTAATTGAATTCCTTATCTGCAAAACCAATATTTGTATTGTACAGCTCAATGATAGAGAAAAAAATATGTAAGCCTGATGAAATGATAAAGTGCATGCGTTTAACTAAGTCATTAAAATTGAACAATGCTTATTCTAGGTTCTTATTTCAATTCACATGAGATAAGAAAATAAAAATAAATAAATGCTAGAGATCACAGGCCCCCAGAAAAATCCCACAACAGTGCCTTTCCATCTGACAAATCAGTCTAAAACTTAGTTGTTCATTTTATTCTCAAGAGTGATATTACCACTATGACTCAAACTATTCCAGTGAGGTACCTTGGCAGAACTTTGTCCTTTAAATAGTGTTTTCTATTAGCCTTTACCATTAAAATGCTTTAATGGTAAAGTATTTACTTACACACAAAGTAAGCTGTGATTCTTCCTCCTGCTGTTGGAAAGATGAGTGACATATTCATATAACGGATAATAGGAGTTTGAAAGTAAATAGAAGTTCCAGAACAGCAGTTCTGGAGGTCTCCATACAGCACATGTCAAGCCTCTTTCTCTATGGACTGGAGTAAAGTAACTACTCTGCTGTTATTGGCTGGCCGCTACAGCTTCAGCTGCACAGTAGTAATTGGGGAAGGGATTAACTCTGGTTTAATGTTTGACTGCGTTTCCTTTGGGAGGCTATGGAAATATGCCAGAAATAGTGATTCTTCAGAGTAACACTTCTGCTAATCTCTAGACCTGCCTCCATCAACTACATGTGCCAAGCTCATGCAGTCCTCTGGGAAAGGAGTTTCTGCAGGGCTTATGCTTCTCTTTTAATAAATAAGACAGGGTCCTAATGGTGCTAGCCTCTTCCACCACCCGTAAAAGCAAAGATGGGATTAGTTTGTCTTAAATAAATGAAAACACATGCCAGAATTGAAGCTTCACAAAGCCATTAGCAGGAGTTAGCAGTGCATACTTTAGCCTTCTTAGTATAACCACTATTATAAATCATGTGTGCTCAGTCATTCCTTCACTTTTGCACAACTATATGTGGAAGGGGAAAAACTGACAGTAGGATGAGTTCATTCTCAATGAACAAGGTCCCTTTGAAATTGCCAGTTATAGGGAAACTCTTCTGCTTAGATTAAATCATCAGTCTGTGTGAGTTAGGTGATAATATGCAAACCAATTACTTTTTTACATGCTGATGTTAAACTCCCAGTGAAGTAGTTAAAAAGTAAAAGCAATATGCTTCTTAGGGCAAAAAAACTACAAGAAGTGTTATTTCCTCAGAACATTACAAAGTGATGCATTTTGGTGACATCATACATATTTAGGGAGGAAATGAAGAAAACTTGGATATTACCAGGTTTCCTGTTCAAGAAATACCTAATAAATAACGTGAGGAATTATTTTTCTGTGAAAATATTAAGTAGAATTCAGTGGAAAATCTTGCTGTTAATACCATCTGTTTCACTCCCTCATGCTCACAGAAACTCTACATGCATGTGCATGCATGCAAAGAAGAAAACAGATCTGATACAGGCGAGTATTCTGAACTAGAAGATTGATTGAGTTTAAATTAATTTTAGATGCAGTGAGATGGTGTCAGCCAGGACCAGATCTTTGCAAGTGTCTCAGTGAGACCATGTGTGGAAGAATATAACTGCATTTTCTTCTTGACCTTCGAGCTGAGGTTAGTAAACTCCTGAACAATGACTGAAATAGCTCAGAAGATTTTTAACTGATGTAAATTCTAAATATGCAGGCAAATCTTGTAGTGAAGTGATTAATCATCACTGCCAAACAACAAAGGATGTGGACCAGCATAATACATACTTCAGGGTCTCTCTATCAAGCACAAGCATGAATTATAAAAGTCATTGCAGAAGACCATATTTAAGACTACTTTAAAATGATTAAAGCCCTAAACAGAGAGAGCACATTGATATACAGATCCATGTGCATATATGCAAAACATTCAGATATAGATTAGCAAAGACATGTCTGCAGTCATGACTATGAAAATATTGAATTGTGGTATTTTTATGGCATATATGTAAATTTAACACATGGCCTTAATCTAGAACAACATCATACTATGTCTATGGTATTTTGACACACAAAAAATTACCCTGGCAAAATTAATTACATAATATTTTCATTAATAGGGTGGAAGATTAGACATGGAGGGGGAGAAATATGCTATTTCTCTTGTTGCTCCTCTCCAGTTGTTATAAAATGTGAAAATTTTTGGCTCAAAGCTATCTGGAAGTAAGAAGCAGCATTGAAGTTTTACTGCTTAAACCAGCTTGAAACCTTGTCCAGCAGATAGTCTGGGCACAAAAGAATTACTAGATACATAGTACATAATCACATTAAATTTGAAATCAGTGACAAACATGGGATATTTTCATTTCAAATAGTCTAGCCAACAATCCTTGCTGAGAAGGCTCATGGACAAAGGGAACCACCTCTCATCTTAGAACAAGTGTTCTGAGGTTCAGAAATCACTCCAGGTAGGAGGAAAGTTCTTAATACAATGTGCATTGTTGGCTCAAGACTACAGGTGAAATTGAGGTGTTTGTTATTCCCAAAGTACTCAAAGAATTAGCATGAAGCCCTGCTCACAAAACCACAGATATGTAACTCCACTTGACTTCAGGTCAAGTCACACAGGGTCAAATGCAATATTTTGGATGCTAATGTAATTTGAATAAGATGGGTTACAGATGTGAAACAGTTGGTGAAGCACAGAGTGGGAGACTGACACAACAGCTCTTTGGTTCCCCCCAGAGACAATGCTGAATGCCCATGCGATTTTTCTGCCTCCTGCTGAAGATCTGCCAGTCTGCTGCTACCCTGCACAACTGGGAAAAATTTTCTTTGTACACACGGACAAGTGTAATTTTAATCCAATCACTTCACTATTTAGGTTCCAAAGTAGGCTTAATACTTCATAATCTTATTGTTATATATGCTTCTATTATCTATTGTGCTAAACATTGTTATTTTAAAGCATTAAAGATCATGAAGTGTAGCAAGTTTGGCTTAAAAAGATTTTGTTAATAGAAAACCCCACAACCTTAAATCAGGTATTGCACAACTGTCACTGCCTTGAAATCTAACTCTTATTTTTGTTTTGTCTCTACAATAATACTCAAGCTTCACAATCATATAAAATCCAATTAAGTAATTCCAGAAGGGACTATATTATATGCAAAGAACTCAAGTTGGAGCAAGAATAATAATACTGAGCATATTTTTCTGTCCCCAAAGACATAGTAAAGACCAGTAGTAACTGTTCAGTGCTAATAAACTGTGGCTGAACTCATTTATAATGCAGATCTCCAGTGAATATAAGCTATCATGCATAATAAGTTTACTATCCCTTCCTAAATATGTAAAGTTAATATAATGTTGTGACAGTTTTATACTTTTTCCAGTTCTCTTTAAAATGAATTAATTTAATAGCATGCATTAAAAAAATTTATTGATTTTAATAAGCCTTGGAGAAGGTCCAAGGTGAGAGGAAGAAAAACTAATGGTGAGGTTCTTGGGGAAGATGTAAGGGAATTATGTAAATCAGGTAAAATATTGGCCCTAAATAATATCAAAAAGCAAAATTCAGCTGCCAACTGAAACCAATATTGAAGCTAAACAAAACCTTTGAGTGAACATTTCAATATGTTTTCATGGTAGAACATAAGGTAGAAGAATAGAATCACAGAATCATTAGGGATCAGAAGTGACATCGAAACATCATCTAGTCCAATCATAAAAAAATAAAAATTTGGAAAGATTTGAAGGTATTTCCAGAGTAGGTAATGGTCTGGTATAGACTCTTGAGCATAAGTGACTACAAGAACAAATGGGAGGACAATGTGAGCATTTTTATATTTTTTTTCTACGTGTAACTACAATAAAAACAAAATACGCATATCAAAGGCACTGTTATATAATACCCATCAATTACTCCTTTCTAAAGAAAGGTCAGAAAGACCTAGTCTGTAACCACAGCTAGACTACTGATAAGAAAGCTCTTGCTAAGAATAATAAGTGATAATTTCTCCATGTACAACATTTTAGTCTAATGTCAGTGAGTGGGAAAACATCAGGTTATGTTTCAGTGTGTCCCAGGTAAATATCTATCATGGAATCTCTCTTATGGAATCTCACACATCTGTCATGCAATCTATCTCATAGAATATTCCTCATGGAATCTTTCAGATAAGATATCTCCATTGAATCTCAGAGAATAGGATCTCTCTCATTGGATTTCATTCTCCTACACTGCTGTCCAACAGATCAGTCCCCAACCTATACTGCTTCCCCGGTTTGTTCTGGCCCAGATGCAAGACTCTACACTGACCCTTGTTGTACCTCATTAAGTTTTTCTCTGCCCAGCTCTCCAGCCTGTCCAGGTCTCACTGAATGGCAGCACAGTCTGCTGGGGTGTTTGCGACACCACCCAGCTTTGTGTCATCAACAAACTTGCTGACAGTGCACCCTAATCCCTCATCCAACTCATTAATGAATAGATTGAAGAGGACTGGACCCAGGACTGATCCTTGAGGGACTGCACTACATACAGGCCTTCAACTAGACTCTGACTTCAACCACTACTCTCTGACTTCTATCTAATAAATCTACAAAGCTGTAAGCATACACAATTTCCTCTGGATTTCCACAGGAAATATTTTATCCATCCTTTAACATCTGAACTTATAAGATAGATGGACTTGGTTCTGTCAGTTGTGGAGCTATGTTTAAAGCCTGAAATCTCATTGCTTTCCAACAAGCCAAAATGTTGTTGGAAAGCCAACAACATTTTTATTGCCTCCTCTTTTTCTTTACAACGAATTCCTGATTGACTTCTATAAACAGATTGATAATCAACAACAAATCTGAAGCTAACACTTTACAGTATTTTACTAAAACATTTCTATTACAAATAACTTTTAACAATAACTATTAACTACATAAATATAAACACATTTCCTATGTGCAGTGCTAAAGAAGTTTTTAGTTCAACAAATGTCCCACAAGAGAAACATTATGGAAAGTATTAAAGACCTGTTCAGGGCACAGTAACAGTCTCCAGGCACTTCAGGTTACCTGTAGACAAAGTCATGGAGTATGGGCTCAAAATATTCTTCCACGGAAGCTCCGTGAGAGCAAAGGGAAGTGCTTGGGGCAGGCAAAGAGAGTTGGAGAGACAGCAGTTTACCCCAGAACAAAGTAAATGACCAGGGCTTATTTAAAGCTGTCTCAGCTGTTTCCTAATAGTTCCTAGTTCCTTAATGCTTCAATGCTGCTTTCAAATTCTGAGAAATACACTGAATTGAAAATAGGTTGATCTATTTTAAGTAAGCATACCATATTTTTTCCCTCTACAGAGGGCTGGACATCAGCCACTCATGAGGATCTCAAGAAAGAGGAAGTATTAACATTACAAACCATCAGTAGAATAGAACAGACATCCAAATCTAGATTCCAAAAAAGTAAAAATTATGTATGCACTCCCATTGAGGAAAGGAGATTTAACATCTGTATTCCTTTCAAATGACAGCTAACCATTTTTCTGGAGAGTAATTGTACAAAGAACCATCAAAAGATGAGAGAGTGGGGGGAGCAGATAATCATAGCCATTGCTCAAGAAAACAAAAGAAAAAATGAATTATTTTTCTAGCCTTGGTCACTAAGAAAACTCATTATCTTATATAATTTAATTGTACCCAGCTGAAGTGGTAAATATCATGATAGATTTTTTCTTATGGGTCATTACCTGTGTGTCTAAGTGATTGCAAAAAGAGATATGAAGCCTGCGGTGGTATTTAGTTTTTAAATATTGACTTTCTTTGCACCTCTAATGCAAAGTGGAAAAAGCTGATGCTGATTATTTTTTTTTTGGCTTGCAGTACAGCACAGTTAATGTACCACTTGCAGATCTTTCCCAGACGCATTTCTGCAACATATCTAACAAATATGTTTTCCTGGAGGATTTATTACCCATTGAGCATCATTTTTTCTCTTTTGGTTTTGCTCAACAGATTGTAAAATTCTTCTGCAAGAGGAGTGGTAGGTTATCTTGACAGCAAAGGACAAAATATAATACTGGATACAAAGGAGGACAAGATAAAACAGGAAATATTGCCGATATTTGCTGTTCTCTTGCTCTCAATAGTCACAGCTTTAATTGAAGCTTTATCAAAAGAAAGCTACAGTAATACTCAGTCTTTATTCATCTTGTATGGACACACATTTTTCCTACCAGTAAAATAGAAATAACTACTATTTCCGACCATTCTTATTTAACGTGCAAGTCAACAGCAGAGATGAATGCGCATTCCTAAAAAGAATTCTTTGGGTGAGGAAGTATCCTTACTCTTATGTTGTACTCAATAGCAGAATAAACTCAATCATTCCTTCCATAGCAACTGTTTGGAATGGTTTATCATTTGCAACAGCAGTTTTAGTGGAGATACTGAGAGTATATACCCTCCGAGACGTGATGCTGTGAAGAAGTATTACGGCATTATGAGGGGGTTCCATATGCATTGCAGTAGCAGTTACAACTGCAGAAATACTTCAAAGTACTGGTCATGATGCAAAAAATATTAGGTACTTAGGTAATATGTAAATATTAAGTATTACTCAGTAACCAGAACAAACTGATGATTTTATTTTTTAGTTGTTATGGTGCATTTGTAAGACTTTCTAAATGCTACTAATCAGTGAGAACCCAACTAACAGGGGAGAAAGAAGGCAGAAATCAAGTACAAGGTAACTCCCATCATTTGCCAAAGACTTAACCTCAGTTTAGTTTTCTTCAAACTTTAATTTTAATTTTGTTTTCAGTTCTACATGTTCAATCCCTCAAAACACTATGCCTAGGAGATAAATCCTTGAAGAATATAAATGCAACTAAAAACCAACCAAACAAAAAAACCCAGACCTGTCTTATGAAAGATAATCACTAACATAAAAAAACCCAAAGCCATTTGCCTTACTTGTAACATCCCATAAAGAAGTGTAAGAATGTTCTAACAGTAAACTGTACAGTTCAATTTGCATGAACTCCTCAGCAAAACAAAAATTACTTCTTATAAATTTGTTCAAGCAGGTGCTTCCAACTGCTGGACAAAGTCAATGGTAAACCAGCCTTTTTTTCCTGATACAAGATTGCCTGCTAGATGTACAGAACTAAAATGACTATTTCCAGTGTGATTTGAAACATTTTGTGGATACTTAACAGTGCCAATAAAGACTTTCTCTCACACTTGGTGCATGCAGTCCAGTGAAAGGCTGCACCTGTCAACCTGGTTGCTTCTTAAATCATATAATCTAAATGTTCTCTCTCTCAAAGCCCCAAACTGGTTATTTCTTCTTTTAGAAACTGCTAATTTCTCATTTGAGAATTGTCTGCTTCTCTATATCTTCTCCTTCACAGTGATACTTCCATCAATTCCTTTTGCTGGAATTTTTTGAACGGCTTTCAATACATGTTATCTCTAGAGCACTATTCCCATACATGTATACATATTTTTCTTTATTTCAAAAATATTGTAATAGCTTTCATTTATTATGTATTTAAAAGGATCCTCAACAAATGGCTAAGTACATCAAATCCAGTTGCAAAAGAAGAGAGCTAAAGAACAAGCTATACTCTTGCTCCTGGATACATTACACCATCAAGAGGACATGAAGTGTTTTATGTTCTTGATCTTGTCAACACTCTCCTGGGTTGAGATAGAAGGTTAAAGGGAGGTGAAAAGGTTAAATGATTTGACTAACACCCAAAACAAGGCTGAGGGTCATTATGAGCCTGCTTCAGCTCTCTAATAACATATGTAATGAGAGAGAACTGGAAGCTTCCCACACCAACAACTCATGCTGATGTGATTTGTTTCTCTCTGTACCCTTTCCACAATGAGTATCCATATATTTTTTTTAAGAATAATGTCATGGCCCACTAAATTACCCCTGGGCAACACTATCAGTGGTGCTCCACTTTGCCCCTTTATTTCTTTCACTGACATTACTCTGTACAAGGGTTACTAGAAAGACAGATGAAGTAGGAGTAGATGGGTCTCTAAGGAGTGATATATAGTAGGTACATAATAGAAAAAAGTGAGGATGGTCTGTAACAGGAATTTTCATTTCTTTCTGCTCATTTCCAGAAGAAACTTCAGACATTGGAAATAAGTTGTGCCATAGCTATCAGGTTTTATTTTTCCCTAATTTTCCACATGATTCTAAATATTTTTCGAGAACCTTGACTACTAACAGTCCTATACTTTTCTCCTTCAATTTTCTTTTCCACAATATAGAGTCAAAGGTTTCAGTGTATTTGAAATCTCCCGATGAACTCACTTGTCATATCAGACAATACTTTTATTGGAATCAAAGTCAGTGAAGAATATATAAAAAATTGAGCAAGTGGGGAATTTGTGAACACTGGAGTTGAACTAGCAATAAAAGCAACTGTTCTAGTAGTTAGGGTGTTGGAGGATGTCTGACAGTTTTTATCGTAGGTGTAAAATTTGTCATGTGAAGTTGCATTTGACCCAATGTATTTAATAGTTCCTCAGAGCCATTATGGTCTATCACCTCTATGAGTATTAAGGGACTCCTAAATCCATGGATAGATAATTTGGCTGCCACTCTTGCACAGTAAATCTACATCCTTAAAGCCTTCATAAAATTTGCACAGTCCATTTCTTAAGTGCAATTAACTGTGAGTTTCTTAAGAAAAGCTGTTCACTCATTTCAATCTTCCATGGACCATACTCTTTCCCATCATCCTTGTGGAAATGAGGACATATCTCCTGAAACTTATTTAAAAGCATGTTTAATTATTGGGAATTGGAAATTGTTTATAGTGTTTGCACTCTGTATGATACTAGTGAGTATCAAATAAAGAAAACTGGTACAGTGGAATACATATTCTAGTTCATCCTAGCTGATGCATGGCAAGCTTTTTGAAATATTGTCTTAATGTTTTTATATATATCAGTTTGTGAATAGATTTGTCCCACTGATTTCTAAATCTTGCAGTAGATTAATTTGATTCTCTTATGACAATATAAACAACCCACTATTACAGCTGGGCAGACAAATTAAATTTATAAAATATCTGAAAATGCACGCTCTTTAGTTCATCACACTATCATCACTAAAAGTAAGCAGGAAGCTAAAAATTTTAAAAATTATTTCTAAAAGGTATGGAATAATCACTTGAGAAACAGCACTAAATTTCTGCTTCAGCAATATAAAATCTGAAGTAAAGCTACTCTGTCAGTTAATACCCAATGATAGATCTTTTCAACTTGGTTAAGTCTGCACACATCATCAATTCAAGATCAAAACAGCAGTAACATGCTATTTATTGCTTTATAACAGAGACCAATGTTTTCAAGAAAACATTATTTGCACAAATACTTTTCATTAAAGTGGCACGAGTTTGCATAACTTGCAATACCTGAAGAAATGAACTTGGGAAACATCTTCCAGAATGAAGTACTTACACAGCATGTACAACTATTTCATTTGGGTTTTGCGAGAGGAAGTTAATTTGACTGCATGAATAAAATAAGTTACTTTCTTAATTAGACATTTTAATCAAAGATCCATTAGCTAATCAGAGCCAATCAGTGTTTCATCAAGACTGTAAATAGGCAGCTTGAATAAGATGGTCAGAACTAACAGGCTTGCATGCATAATAGTGAGCTGTGGATAGTCTCTTTGATAGTTTATCATTGAAAAAGACACAAAAACATTATAAACATTTTGATGAACAGAAAAGTCAAGAATGAGATAAGTTATTGCTTCTCACTAACAGCTTATTGCTATAACTTTTGAAATGAGAATGTGAGAGAGAGGATTTTGAATTCCTTTCATAGTAATTCATGGCCATCTAAACTGAGCTTCAAGATTTGAACTAATCTAGGTCAGTCACTAATACTGCATTGGTATTTATATTTAATCTGGACTATTTTAAGCAAATGGCTACAGCATTCGCAGTATGCTTTGCAAAGTTGGGTATCTTTCATTCTCTGGGGTCCTCAGTTTTCTTACGCAGATGCTTGCTAATATTATTGAGAAATTAATCAAAGCTAAAGAAAAACTAAGCTAATAATAAGAAATTTACCAGTTTGCTTTATGGATTGCTAGATGAAATAGCTACTACTACTTACGCACCTGACTGTTTCCTTATGCCTAACAAACTACAAATGTACACACTGAAACATGAAAAAACAGACACAAAAGTACCACCGGAAATTAAAAGTAGCACAATTACTGGTAGCTGCATATGCATATAGTAATCTTTTTTTTTATTTTTCATAAGAAATACCTGAAGAACTGCTACCTTAACCATGGTAATAACTGTAGTTGGTTGGCAAACACAGGTTTCTCCTTCTGAGATAACTTAGGCTTCTCCGATTACCTCAGGTAATCAACCACAAGTAGGAAAAGATCCACCTTGACTGTTTTGTGTTCAACTCTCACTTACAAAGTGGCCTTTTTTTAATTTAGATTTAAAATACCAATTAAAATTTATGCCAGTCCAAATCAAACCCAAGAATTCGTGTGTGTATGTGTGTGTGTGTGTGTGTGTGTGTGTGTGTGTATATGTATGTGAATGTAATTTTCTACAAAGTTCATTTGAAGAGAAGAGAGAAGAGAAAGTGAGACGAATCTGTTCCTCAGCATGTGATAAACTAAGCACAGCTAAGATTTTACCCATTTGCCAGTCACACACTGGGAATCAAAATGAAGCCTATAATGCAGAAAGGTCTTTTTACCTCAACACCAAAGCACAGTTACAACAGTTAATACTCACGTTAGCATTTCTAAACTAAAGCAAATATAATCAGTTCAACAAGATGCCATATGGTCTGTGCATTTGTATTTTGTCCAGTTGGAGAGTATTTCTATTTGGTTTTGGTTTTTTTTTTAATCTCAAGGGATGCAAAAAAACCTAGACTGAGTAACTCAGTGACTGTGTTGCTAAAATCTATTACAAACATTTTGAGTTACCAGAGTAAATGAATGAAAAACAAAGAAAGTTAAAAAGAAGAAGAAATGGCTGTAGCAGAAAATCCTCATAGGTGGTGGTAGCACCTATTGAATCAAGGTGTTGGAGTATCTCCTTATGAGAAGAAGCTGAAATAGCTGGGTTTGTTTAGCCTGGAGAGGAGACAGAGAGAAGAGATCTTATAAATGTTTTTATTTATCTATAGGAAGTTTGTCAGGATTTTTGGATCATGGGTTATCTTGGCAGTGCCCAGCAATAGGACAAAGGGCAATAGTTTTTAACTAGAACATAAGAGATTCAGTCTGAACATAAGGAAAACATTTTTATGGTGAGTGTAACAGAACATTGGAACAGGCTGCCCAGAGAGGCTGTGCAATCTCTGGAGACGTTCAAAACCCACCCAGATATCTTCCTGTGGGATCTGCTTTAGTAAAACCTGCTCTACAGGGATATTGGACTAGATGATCTCTAGTCTCTTCCAACCTCTACCATTCTTGAATCATTGATTTTATTTCGTATATTACATGGCACAAATACACTGTAACATCCGAGACATTAAATATACTAAACTTACAGCCAAAAAAAGAAACAGAAACTGCCTCGTCAACATCCCTGATTCTCAGTAATGTCACCTTTAAAGAGAGTGTACTAATGCCAGGCCTTTCAACCTTTTTTTTTGTTTAAAATTAGTTTCAATCTAATGGTCTTGCCCAAATTTTACTGAAAGGTAAAGCAGTATATTATCACAAAGTATTTCAACACCACAGCTTCACTGCATGCTGTTCTCAAGAACAGAGAGGACACCAGAAATGTTACTCCAACAGCATTGAAGAAGCTGACAAAAGAGGGAGGGGATGAGAGGGCAAGTTAAATCCTGAAAGTAAAGATTTTTTGAATTTTTCTCTGCAAACATTAAATGTTGTGGGGGTTTTGTTTGTGATATGAGCAGGGTTTGTTTGTTTTGGTTTTTTTTTTTTCCAGGAGGAACTGCTCAGGCTTTAAGAGGACAACAGGAATCAGATTTGAACAAATGAACCTACATTAATCTTACTAATCATTAGGAGCCACCTAGTTTCTGCAGAGAATAAGCTGTTTGTCCTCTTGTCTGAGGATCTTCCTGGACAGCTGGAAAGCATCAAGATGCGCATATGTTTTTAAAAGCCATCAGTGTTGCTGCTAATCAGACTTTGTAGGCTTGCTCTGTGAAGAAATTCTGAAACTGCTTCTAGTCTACTTTCCTCTCATATGACAAACATTTACTTTGTAAAAGATAAGGTGAAAAAAGCTAATGCAATAAATGGGGAAACATACCGATTTCTACCTATTCAGACAGACATTTCCAGCTCACCTGGAGAGTGACAAGAGAGAAATACAGACGATACATTTTCATATTCAAAACACTTGAAACAAAAGCATACAGAGGAGTTACTGAATCACAAATTAACCCCAAATCTCACACAAAGAAATAAAATGCTTTATCCAGTACTTCTTTCCAATGGAGATAGAGTGGTGATTTATCAGATGAAATTCTCTGTTCTCACAGTGATTGGCAGTACATCTCTACATCTTTTGGCTTTCTAAGTGAATGGGGTAATGCAGTAGCCACCTGAGGAAGAGAACCCTTTTGATCCTGAAATGTGATCAAATATAGATCAGGTTAAGAGGATATAGAAGATGGACAACTCTAAATACCGCATAACTACTACTCATTGTTCTTCCACCTGCTAATGGGCCAAAGGTATATATTCTTCTCCAGTGACTGTGGACCTGGTCAATCTAATCTGTGTATTTATCCTCTGTGTTTGGGTACTGAATTATAACACATGAGAAGATGAAAGGAGACTTAGAAAGAGCTCTAGTTTGTTACAGCTCATTACTTAGAAGCACACAGCCTTTCCATCTCATCACCTGCTGACACCGGATACTATATTGCCTCTGCAATAAGCACTAAATCAATAAAACCTCACTGGAGCTGCCCCACTCTACCTTAAAGATCATTTCTGACTGAGATCCATGTTTCCTAAGATGCAATCCCCAGAAACAACAATAAATAGGCTGATATGTACAACAAGATGCAGAAATTCCTTGGCAGCAGGGACCGCTGTGAGCTCTGCTGGTATTTATGGTTCCAAACCCACAAAAACTTGGGCATATTCCAGCAGCCCTCCTTCACTAGGACTCCCCCGGGCTCAAGGGGGAGTGCCATTATGCAATCAATTTCATGGCTGGAATCTCAATACATATAATTTAAACAAAATAAAATTAAATTGATGGGTCAGCAGGTCATTTGGAAAGAACACTTCTCTGACAATCAGTCTGGCCTGCTGTTTCTTTGCTACTATAATCTCCACCCTATAAAGCAAAGGAGTTAAAGTTATTATCTGTGTTTGTATTTTACCATGTATGGTCCCAAGTTAACAGTGAATTCTATTCAAGGGTTATCATAATAAAATATAGCACTAGTGCCTGGTTGTGCTGCTACAGTAAAGTGTCTTATCTCTGCAATTCCCAGTCCCTGATTTCGTAGGTTTATAAACCAAAAATAAAAATGAGGCCTAGGTTAGAAGTTAGCAGATTAAGCCAGAGCCCCAAAGCCATTTTTTATTTTAAGTGGAGTTGGTAAAGTATGATTTTCTCCTTTACATATCCAGCCATTTTGGGTATGCACACAGAGGTATGTAGGTGAGAGCGGTCTTTTTTTCCCCACAGATATTTTTTGTCATGTAATCTTTGGAAGTCTGGTTTGCTTTTGAAAAACAAACAAGAAGTAAGATTATGCGATAACTACTTTCAAAAGAGAAAATAAACTAAGACTGAGAAGATTCAAGGACTTTTGGACAGGATCTTTTCAACTTATTATCCAACTTATTCTATAGCCATTCATATGCATTTATAACACTCAGACTCCACAAAAAAGATTAAAGATTCTTATATCCAAGTCTTTCAAAACCCTGTTTAATGATGAAAAAGTTTATTTCAAAGAAAAGTTTAAGAGAACACAACAGCACTAGGTTTTCTATATGTTATTATACAGCACTGGATAGTCACGTCACTGCTTTCTAAGTAGCACAAAGCTCCTTCTTGTGTTTCACGCTAGCTCTACCTCACATATTCCATGATATTTTAACAGTGATTTATTTGAAGCTTGGATTTCTAAGAAATACTGTGTCAGAAGATGTGTTTCAAGGAATCATTTCTAAGAAAAACATGTTGTGATTAGGCCAAACATTTCTTATGCCTAATGCAATTGAAATTAGAATTTCACACTACAGAAGCTAAGAACAGGCATGTGTTTGTATTAGATACACATATTTATAAATCTAGTAAGTAAAGATCAGGTACTGCACAAGTGCCTTTCACCCTTTTTGGTGTGATATTAATATAAATTTCTCTTGTAGAAGAGTTGTTCTGAACCATAATGACCAAGTTTACTATTATGTCCAAGAATGTGTTAAATTCCTAGCCACCTATAATGTAAAGAGATAAGTGCAAAATATCCTGTTTCCCTGAGAGCAGAAGGTCTGAGCAGATGACGAGCAGATTCAATATATGTCCAGGTAAAGATAATGTCTTCCATCCTTGAGCCTTTGTACCCAAAAGCTACCTGACACTGAGTTCAGTTCTTGTCTTTGACAGGAGCAGAGATCAATTAAGCAGTAAATTTTCTTGGCAATGCAGACGAACCACAAATGCAAGTTTGTGAAATACATAAACTGAGAAACTTTCCAGGTACAATTGAGATCTAACCCCAAATGTCTTATGCAGCTCATTTCCTTTTTTATGAATGACTGAAACTGCAGTGCTATTGTCTTTGTGCTTGTGCAGTGGAAAGAAGCTATTTGGCCTGAATCAAGAAATGCTGATTGAGTAGTGAACACTATTTGAAGAAGGGTGAGCGTTCAGGACTCTAGCACTGGTCTGTCCAAGTACTACACATACCATAATCACTAAAAGCAGCAGTGAAATCAGCATCAGCAGGAACTAGGAAAGAGTTTCAAACACATGTTTTTATAACCTTTTACAATCTCAATATTGTAATTATTTCATAAGAATTCAAAGTGGGAGGTTAATAAAATTATCAGTAGGTGTTCATATCAGTGAGCAGAGCTGTGAAGCCTGCAGGAGGGTCTATCAATAAAACAAGAGAGCTGAAATTTTTCATTAAATTGAAAGAGGAAATGTATGTATTTCAATCCAAAATACTTGTATACAGAAGGCTGATTTCAAGGGCAAACACAAGTGAGAACTAATTTTCAGCAGAAGCCTATGGAGCAAAAACAACCAAAAGGAGAAATACTTTTTTTACTGTTTTCATAGCAGATATAAGGTGTCTTCCCAGTCTTCACTGGACAAGTGAGCTAGACGACCTAAAAAAAAATGGTTTTATTGGCCCAACTGCAAGTCTTCCACACAAAGGAAATTTATTTTATGTTCACTTCCTTCTACAAACTTACACAACTGTCATTTTGATAAAGCTCTCCCAATATGACATAAATGATAAGAATGCATGTGTTATGTATGCAGATGAGTTTCAATTCACCATATATTCAGTGACAACATGCATTTCAGAATAAAACGCAAGATGCTCTCTAAGTTACATGTACTGCTTCATGCAAGAGTAAATGCAACTTACTTTTTCATTTATTTCCTGGTTGTCTCATTATTTTCTCATGGCAAAAAATCGTTATGAGCCATTTTATAAGTGTGATTGTCACCTTTCATAAAAAGGTAATTTGAGACTGTGGGGTTCTGGGTTGTTTATTTTGTTTTGGTATTTTCAAATTAGAAATAATCTCAAAGGTACAATTAAAACGTTTAGAGTCAGAGTAGATTAAAACATAGGAAACTACAGATGCATATGACCCTAACTGTTTGCTTTACATTAATAATTGCCCATGCTTAAAACATCACTTGAAGAGATGAATGTTGTGGGAAACTAAGAAAGACTTTAGCTGTTCTCAAAGCTGAAAGATGCTACTGAACAGTGCACTAAGAATTTCATTGCATATACCTAGAAATCAGAACAGGAGAAAAGTTAACAGAAAATGCCCAAAAACAAAGTTGAAATTAATTATATGAGAAACAACATAAATTACTTTTATTGTTCTTGTACTCTTCTCACTGGTTTTTTTAGGGCTGTTCTTGCTTGTGTCTGCTACTAAGAGTTAATATATATGCCATGAGAGATCTATATCAAAATACTGCATTAGGATGACATTTCAGATTGCTGTACAGCTTTTCTAAAATGATTAAAGCTAATTCTAAGAAATCAAAGTAATAGCTGCTATTAAAAACCAAATTCAACTCTTGAGCTTCCTGGAAAGTTTGACATGACAGATATCTGAAAGACATTAATAATACAGAATAAAAATTAAGAGATCTTGGATCTGTTCCTGACCATGATATAAATTGTTTTTATTCTCTTGGGAGTTGGTCTGAACTTCTGCGAATTTGGGGCAGGCATACACAGAAGGACACAGAATTCTATGAAAGCCTGTAGCACGGTCAAGGCAAATACCTAGCTAACTCACCTCCTAAAGTAGACACTCTAGTTCCCCACCCATAAAAATGAGAAAAAGCACTTGCTTCTGTGTAACCTGCAAAAGTTTCCAAAAACATATGCTCATGCATTCTTTCATGCTTTTGAGTGTGTGTATTCCTGTGAATACTGTGGCAAGGTTTGCCTGTAAAGAGCTTCCTGCACCAGACCAGGAGGACAGCCAGATCTAGTGTAAATCTGCACAGTTCAGTGCTGAAACACAGCTCATGAGAGAAGTGGAGAAGCAGCTGCCTGCAAGCCTCCTTGCAGATCCACTTTGTCCTCAGCTGATAAACTGTTGATTTGCCTTCACACATATCACCAAGAACAGAGAAAGCAAGCAGGGATATTCCAAAATGACACATGGATGTACATGTTACTTTCCTCTGCTGAAATTATTATTACTTGCAAATTGCATTAATTCTACTCTTTCTTATTCAGGAATATTTATGTATGGGGCAAAGGACCAAAGTTGTAAGGAAGCCCTTCTGTAATATAACAATGTTATGACAAAGATGTTAAAAAAAAATTATTAACAAAGACTTATGCCACATGCTGAAATTATTTCCTTTGCTTTCCCATAAGTGTTGTCCTAAAATTAACAGTATTCTAGCAGATGCACTGGCATTGAATTAGATCCTCTAAGTGTTTCCTTCCCATCACCTCCTCCCTTCTTCTGATAACCTTATTATTTATTTTGAGTGTGTGATTTTCTCAGAATTCTGAGCCAAGACATGGTTATAATAACAGAGAAGCAACTTTACAGACGGATGTTATTAGAATAATGGCTGCAGCACAAGTTCTCTGTTTCTTTACAAAACCTAATTTGGGGGAAATACTTGTTTTACCTTCAGAGATGACAGAAACATCAGTAATTTTTGCCCCATTAGTGTTCTCTGGAGGCTGAGGTATTAAGTGGTTACAACAGAGCATCAGCCAAATTTGCTTCTGATTTTCAGGCAAGGTATTTCTCCTTTGCCTAGGTATAGAAAATGGTAATGAATTTTAAATCACTAACACATTTTAAGAAACCTTTTTACACTACTTACCTATCTTTTCCTGTACACTACTGTACTGTACTGAGCATTCATTCACTGAACCTTTGAAAATCATCTTATAAGCATACCAGTAAAAAGGTGTGCATCATCCATCCCATCATCCAATATATCACATGTATACCAAAGTTATGCAAGTGTAACAAACCACTCATCGTTATTAAGCAGCCCCTTCTGATCTCCCATGCTGCACATTAATGAAACAGATTAAACCCCTAAATCCTGACTCATTCTTTCCCTGTTGTCACTGGTGGATAGAGAGAATGCGGGCTTTCTGACAGTATAAAGCTTGTAAATCTGAAACACAAAGTTAGCAGCTATTCAACAGATGAAAGCTAAAAAATTAGATAAACTCAGTTTCTATACCACTTAAAAATCACAGTAATCAATTTCCTAGAAGTATGACAGCAACTGAAATCCCCAGGGTCATTATCTTCTTGTGGATAGACTTGGACTACACAGGAAGTTATTTGCCTGATGAAAAAAATCCTGCTGCAAAATTATATAGCCCCTTCATTGAAGGAAATTGTCAACATTGCTGACTCTGACATGAATAATAAATCTATGATTCTACAAAAACAATTCAGCTAAGTCAATTATATTTCTCTAAGTTTTGTGAGGGACAGATTTTCTCTTACTTTGTGCTGTGGTGTAAAATACTCCATTTAAAAGTTCTGCTCTAATGAAAACAAGAGTTTTCACTACCATGTTGAAACTTCTACTGTGAGCCAGGAATTCAGTCAACAGACAGATTGCACAACCTATTTCCTCTGAACGCAGGGAACATTGTCCCTGTTATTGCCATCAGGATCAGGACTCTATAGAAGCAGCATGGTGTGTCACGGGAGGGGCAAGCCACAACTCTGCTCTTAATGGTGTTTTGATCTTTCCCATGACAAAGGAATCCATGGGAATCCATTGTTCTACTCATTTAAGGCAAAATTCATACTGAGTCTTGGGAGCTCTACTGAACTGGCTTATTTTATTTTAGTTCACATAAGAAACACTTCTATAATGTCTGTCAAGAAATGAAACAGATTGCAAACATGAAAATTTAATCTACCCAATTTCTTGAAGAGCAGAGAGAGAGATAAAAATTATTCTATGGCCCTCACTATTTTTAAAAATGTGAAGCTAACCATATGAATTTCTGAAATACTTGTAGTATTTCAAGTTCCACCAACTGGGAGAAACAGTGAGAAGAAATTAGGCTTTGGGAATGATATCCTTCACAATCTTACATTTAAAAAAAATCCCTCTTCAGCACTTAATTTTGTGTAGATATGCCCTCTGAAAATAGAGGGTTTATACACCATTACTCCAGTAAAACGGTTTTCTGAGATTAAAGGAACATGAACAGCTTTCACGCTCCTCTGGAAAAAATAAATCAGGTAAAAAAAACATTTTGACAATGAATCAAACAATTCCTGTGAACCAAGAATCTTCACTCATAGGTAAGTAACAAAAATAACACAGCTAAGGCAGCAGGGAGGTCACAGTCACACACCAGTATCACTCATACAGTTGGGACAGTAGGAGGGTTTAACAGTTGGAACAAGTACAGAGAAGGGTAAGGTTAATGTTAAGGAACTGGAGAACATGTCTTATGAGGAGAGGCTGAGGGGGTGGGATTGTTTAGCCTGAAGAAGAGAGACCTTATTGTCCTTTACAGCCACCTGAAAGGAGATTTTAGGGAAGCCAGTATTGGCTTCTCCTAGCAAATAACTGTGATTCTGTGATTTACCTATACTGCCATCTGGGCACTTTAATTCAAGCACTACTCAAAAGGAAATTGTTGGTATTTTTTTATATTATTTCTACATCCTTTATTTACCTCCTGTAAATTTATTGCCATATTCTGACTTTCTTCCAAAGTCCCAATCCTTTCAGAATGTGGTAATCTCATTCAGGCATGTTTTATGGCATTAACTTCTCAAAAACTTGCTAAAAGTAGTAACATTTTCAAAATATTTTTGGAAAATTATCACAGTTGCATGTTATGATATTCCTTTATCCATACTATTAATCATGAATAGCATCAAATACCATTCTTACAAAGTTATTTGAAATACACGTTGCCCCTGGACCATTTTCGTATCTCATAAAATCTAAATCCTCACAAATTTTGGATATTGTTTTGAAAAGCAGCAAAGGAGATTTCATATCATCCTACTTTTATAAGACTATTAGTGTACTAATTAAAATATCTGTATTACATATGTAAAATAAACAGAACTAAATCTGGCATTACAGGAAAGGGACAAAAAGCAGCTATCTTGTTTTCTTCTATTCTATAGCCTGTATTATTCTGTAGAGAGGGTTACCACTAATACCCAGGAAAAGCTTCCTGGGTTGGAATTGTCTGCATTGTTTGTGCTAGATATAATGGAATTGTACATTATTATCATGGAATCATTTATGTTTGAAAAGACTTTTAAGATTATTGGACCATTAACCTAACTGTTCCAAGATCACTGCTATACCATGTCCCTGAGCTCCGTATCAATACAACTTTATTATACCTTCAGGAATGGTAATTCAACCACTCTTTCATGACCCTTTCAATATATTTTTTTCCTAATGTCTAACCTAAACCTGCCTGGAACAACATGAAGCCATTTCCTTTTGTCAGTTCTCTTGCTTTTAAATTGTAACAGGAATCAACTTTTTTATCTTGGTGAATAACTTCTACTTATGCAAAGTACATAGACTTACAGTTTTAGCTAAGCTTGACCTCCTTTCTAACATCTCAAGGTGATTTGGATACTAAAAGATACTAAATATTTGTCTATTTTAAAAGATAGATGTTCACATACAAAAGGGGAGAAATCTTGAAGGTCCCTTCCAACCCAAATTATTCTATGATTCTATTAAATATTCTTCAAACTTGCTTAAGAAGTCTTATTTATAAATTATTTTTTAATGCAAATTGCCCTCTTCCAAGAAAACCACCAAGTATTTTGAGCAGAAACGTAGTTGTCTAAATATCTCAGGACAACTAGGTAGCATAGTAATTTGGGGCGGGGGGTTGGGAGTTATGATCCTTCCTTAATCTATGGTTTACTAACTTAACTACCCAGCTGTAATGATCAAAGGACATGTGAGAAAAAGAAATTGGAACACCTTGATTTTATCTGAAGAGCCTGGTTAGACTTTTTCTGCTAATTCCACTCCTTAATCAAAATGCTGTCTCAAAGGCTGAAATTATTAGATGTCATCACTTTGTTCATTGGAGAACAAAAGAGTAAAACTTGTTTCTCTCATATCATCAATGCTAACTAAGTATATAAATCAGAAAGGATCTGATAATCTTCAGATTAATCTTTCAGAGAAAAAAGCCAAATAGAACAGCGTAAAGCTGATTTTAAGCAGTGAGATGAGAATAAACCAATTTCTGTTCAAATAGATGTTTTAATTATTTTTACAAATAGTAGAAGACTTTGAAAGGAGACATTTTGTGGTTTGAAATATATCAAAATAATAATAAATCTGAAAAATATCTCAATTAGCTCTGCTGCTTCTTTTACCAATGGAACTGGTCTTTGTTCCCCCAAACTGCTCCACTTTCAACAAAAAGAGACACCAAATCCTAATCCTTCCTTAATTTTTGTTACTTAAAAAAGAACAACAGCAACTAGCAATATCTGTGTTCATCACAGTTTCAAGTTAAATTCAGGAACTGTGAGATGGCCTCTTTGGATTCTCTGCATTATTTAATTTGAAGCCAAGAACAAATCAGTCATCTAGCCAAAAGCAGATAATATAGAGCAATAATGTGTTACTAGGTAACCATCACGCTTTAGCACTGCTTGTAGTACCTTAGGCACTGACACTTGTTGGCTCATCATCAATATTGTAATCTCAATGTGAGCATACTAGAAAGTGAAAGAAACCAAAATGGGCTTTTATTATGATTATTATGAATATTATTATTATGCTGTCATTGCAAAAATGGTGTCCCTGTCCATGGCAGAATGGTTGGAACTAGGTGATCTCTGATGTCCCTTCCAACATAAAACATTTTGATTCTATGATTCATAGTTTGCCTCCTTATATGTCCTTCTTATAGTTGAAGACTTCTGTCCTGCTGTGGCAGGGGGATTGGACTAGATCCCTTCCAATCCCTGATGATTTTATGATTCTACGATCTTCAGGCAAGGGGCTACTCTGACAGAGTCCTCTGAAGACCGCTGTAGGGTTCTTTCAGAATTACAACCAAGTGATGTTATCACACGACCTCCTATATAATATTTGTGTTCTGAAGAATTAAGATAACAAAATCCCAACATTTAACACAGAGGTCAGTGTTAATAAAAAACAATTTCTTTTTTTGGACATATAATACAACTCCAATTAATCCACAAGACCTTAAGCATGTTCACATCTGAAATAAGCTACTTCTCAGTGTCAAATTTAACTACAAATAGGGGAAATGTACTCAAGCCCTTCTGCTTCCATATTGTTCTTTAAAGATTGTAAAGACTGAAGTAAATACAGTGATGCATTTGTAAGATATAACTGTTAACAAAAGGCTCTTCCCAGGACTAGTTCAGACTAGCTTCCTTGCATGGCTGTTTCTTTTCTGGAGATACCTCTTTTAATGTTAAGAGAGAATATTCTTAATATCAAAAATGAACACAGGAGTTAAACAAGAATAGTCTTTACAGTCCCTACTCTTAACAATATGATGTTAAACACAGATCATTGCCCCACTCTCAAATATATGTTTGAAATTTACCTTGTTCAAGATTCAGATTAATTTTCAGCTTAAAACCTGAAATGTCGTCTCTGATGACTTAATGAAAAAATACTTATATGCTGAACAGTAATTTAAAATTAATCCATCTCATACAGGGATTAAGGGTTAGAGTTAGTACTTATATAAAAGATATTTCTAATAGCCCTGGCTAGCAATTATTGCACACTGTACGATATCCTAAGAAGTCAGCAGGCTTTTGATGGCAGATGGTGAGTTGCATAATGAATCTGAAGAGTTTCCAGTTCCTGTATATAGTAACTACTATGTTCTTTATAAAGTAAGTGTTATTTCATACTCATGGAAATTAAGAGACAGCAGTGCAACACACATTAGAATTCTGTTCCTATTGCTCAGGTGATGTCGTTTTGTTATTTTATGCTAAATCTGCCATAAATTTCCATTAAAGTTTCCAAGGCCACCGCAAGTTATCTTGCATTTACCTAGAAAGCCATAACACAATTAAAATATGTCTTTCCAGTTAAAGAATTATTTATAAGGCTAAAGATGATTAATTGCAACAGAAAAGCTGAGGGTATGATGCACCTTGAATAGGGGAAGTAACTTCTAGGATTAAACAGTTCTGTAACCTTTAGCAACTGATAGTTGATTCTCAGTTGTGAACATGCTATCTAAGCTCACAGTTTTAATGAAGGAATTGTTTTAGTTATTAGGCAGAAAATTCTTAATTGTACTAGATTATAAGCCTAACATTCTGATGTTGAAATACACTCTTCTCTTAATGTATTTATGTTTATCCAGATACCCTTACAAGAGTTTCGACTCCAAAGTAAGAAAAGGAAAAAACAGCGTTCCTTAATGCCTAATCGAACAAGTATCTAAAGCTGTATCTATACTGTACAGACACTCTTCTCAAATACTTCCTAGCTTTTATATGGACTAACTAAAGACTAACTAAAAAGTCTTAACCCATTATTACCCATTTATTTGCAGTGTTTCCTGAAACTGTTGCAGCTGAAACAAGAAAATCATGCCGAATATTGAAAGCATTTTTAAGTTAGATCTGTCTAGTACATTACAAATTACCTTTCTTGTAATAAAAGCAGAAGAACTTGAAGAAATCATAGTTGCTTCCTAAATATGAAAATTTATTTCATTGTTTTGTGGCTTACCCTTGCATAATAAAGTAAAAAATTAACTCCAGCATTGAGTAGTATCTTCTTTATTTGACTTAACCATCATCAATAACTGAGTTTCTGGAGTGCTGAGATACTCAGCAAGGCTCATTGATTTTTTAAATATCCCTTTTGCAAAATAGCATAAGGAATTCTGTATTAATGTTTTTTGCTCTATCTGCTTCGTGATAGGAATCTTTAAGCTCCACAAATCTTTAATTGGTAACCTTAAAAAACGATGCTGCAACTGTAAATATTCTTAAGATATTGGTCTAAAGTCAGAAAATAAAAAGCAAATTTTTAGCTGACTCCTTAGGACCTTGAAGGCATGAATAACATGCTGATTTGCTGTAGCATGGACATTAAAATTTCCCTGTTAACCAACTAATAATGTTATTGTATCCCTCTGGGGCACTGTGCAGTGCAGTACACCCCTAGAAGAGGGATTTTACTTTATGTGTTTACATACAATTATGCCTTCAGGAAACATAAAAAGTATGTACACTTGCACATGTAATGATCACTGCGCATGCACATGGGCAATAAGGAGGACAGAAATAGAACTGCTTTATCATCTAGGAATAGGAAGGATCAGTCTTCAAAATCCAAACAGAATTCCTGAAGGCTGAGAAACTGGTCAGCTGCGCAATGTCCTTCCTTTTGGTCTGTCAGCCAGATCCCAGGCAGCATGTGGGAAGGCAGACTAGAGAAGAGTGCTTCTCTTCTCCAGACCCCTCCAGGCTGAGCAGCTCAATAGAGATGGATAAAGGTATCTGGTTCACCTCTCCCTCTCTTCCTACCACCAAAGACTCTGCTGCAGCTGTTTTACTTTCCTGACACTGCAGTGGAGAAAATTAACTTCTTCTGGAAAGAAAGAGAAGAGAAGCATGCTACCTATGCACTCCATTTCCAAAACCTCAGGAAGAAAGAAGGGTCTCTACAAAGATAAACCCCTTAGCTACCAAAATAGCTACCAATGTGGAGTCTGGTTAACACTCTTTTTGTGTCCTCTACAGCAACAGTGGTGCAGAAAAGAGGTACAGTGTCTGAGGAGGTCATCAGCCTGCTGGATCTGGATTTTATTTCCCCGTGTCTAAATCAATGATTAATGAGGATTCGCTGTGTTGAGCTTTTAGACTAAATCAAAAAATTGTGGCTAATGTAGGATCAAATACTTGTGAACCTTCAACACAACGAATAAAATGGTTTCTGCAAGAGGGATCAATAGTTTTCATCAATATTATTTCTGCAAAATGTTAATGATATGAATGACATTAAACCACATTGAGCCAAACAAAAATAAACACTTGATATTAATATATGGACTATTTGCAGTCCATGCTGTTTCTATAGTAAAGGAAAAAGATTGATTCAAGCATTTCCAAATAATAAGCTACTAACAATCATACAAAGAAAAAATAGGTAGATATCTGCAAGATGTCCTTAATCAGCTATTTTGCTGTGGTGAAATACCATGCAGAAATATATTGATTTGGGATTGTTTTTCCAAATTTCTCAAAGAACAGGTGACATTCATAGAGCAAGTATAGGACGGCAAACTAAACAAATAAAACCCCAACATAAGCAATGGGATAAGATTTTCCCCATCCTGTTTTAAAAGTTTTTTGTACTAGTTGTCTCAGTCTGTTTTCAACATAAATATTGCTGTTGTCATATGACAACAATTACAGGTCTTTGAATGATTTTGTTTCAGTTAATTTTTCTAAATTCAACTTTGAAGACATTCTAGAGGCATGGTGAGTTTTCAATATTAAGAAACAATTTTTTCCATTAGGCTCATTCCCTCTGCAGTGCTTCCTGGTTGGTTGTTCGTGCTCATCATAAAAACTTCTAGAGAGCTTACAAATTGTTGAAAAGTAATGTGCTATGCAGACTTGTGTTTCCCGCACACTCCAAATTCTGAAGGACAAATATTCACAGTAAGATAGTCTTGGGACCAAAAGTAGGAGTCAAGAGAACTTTGTCCTCTTCACTAAACTCAGGTAGCTGGTTTTGCCCAAAACAAAAAGGTCTTACAAAACACTTGAATTACAGTGCTGTTTCTCAATTATTTTCTCCATGAAATTATGAAGGTAAACTGAAAAGGCTATACACTCTATGCTCAAAATGAACTTTAGCATTTTCACATGAAAGAGTCCCTAAGGACAATAAAGCTTTATCATCAGAAGGCATTATAAAGTCATCATTTTTATTGCTGGAACACAAGATCTCAATAATGAAAAACAAAGGTCTCATTTTTTTTTACGCTAAATAAATATTGTGACAAGGTAAATGACAACTAGCATGCAATAGGACATAATTCATCAGCAGATACTTACACTGATGCTATTGTTATCCAAGATTCTTAAAAAACACTTCCTACACACACATATGTACAGTAATCTAGTTCCAACTTTACATTTAAAAGTATCAGGTGGAGGGGAGGAGAAATGGTACATTATCTTTTGAATAAATAAATACTCCTAGAAAATGCTATGCTTTCATGTGCTACACTTTTCTCCCTAGGTTTATGTCTAAACTGTGACATTAAACATGCAGTATTTTAGCTTCAGAAGAAAGTCTGCAACAACATTACAGAAGCATAAACAATCTCAAGTTCACAAGGTCCCCCCTCCCCAAACAAACCCAAAATCAAAGCTACAGGAAAAAAAAAAAAGAAAAAAAAAAAAAGGAATGAACATTCCCCTGGGAAAGAATAAAAAGATATGTTATTATGGTTTCAATAATGCCACATTCTATTATTGATTGAAATGATTTTACTATGACATTTCATTCATCAGATTCCATTTCTCGTTACGCACAAACCCTGAATATTTATTAGGCTTACATGAGGCTTTTTTCTCATCAAGAAATATATTTTCTCTCTCCCTTTTAAAGCTATCATGCATTATATTGAAAAAAATACACTATCTTTGAAACCTTGCCTTCTCACACTTGACCTCAAAACCATCACTGTTTATCTCATTATAATGGTTGCTATTAAGTATTTATATCTAACAAGCTGATTTCAATGGTTCATCCTTTTTAAAGGATCCTGTGATCATTTTTGCTTAGTAAGAAATAAAAACATTTTCTAAATCGATATTTATCTACTACCACTCAGTATTCATATTCTTTCTAGTCAGGAATTTAAGACCTTCACCATATATGATTACAAGACTTTTTTGATGGTTAGGGATCAAATTCTCCAATCCTTGGACTTCTTGTATTCACATTAATTTCAAAGAATGATTTGAGATTTTAACAGAATGCAAGCTCAACATTAGTGTTAAAGAAACCTGGAATGCATCATATATTATAAGTGTTGAAAGAGAAAGCCAAGGGAAACTGAAGATAAGGTAGTAGTCTGATCCAGATTAAACAAGCCACCCTTTTAAAATGTACTGCATCAAGACATCTTACATATTAAGGCTCACTATTTCTATGTGAAACTAACTGAAAAAATAGATTAGTATGGCAAAAAGTGGTGGCATGTAAAAGGTGAATCAGTAATAGAAAACATTCTGCCAGAATTTATAGTCAAAATACTTACAATACAATACTACACATTAAAACCTCATCTCTGATATACTGCAGCTCATGAAAAGCTACTGTTTATTTCATTTGCTTTTTGACCATATTTCATAGGATTAGCAGCAAACCATTTCACCTTACAGAGGTTACCTGGAAGACAAAGTACTACCTACTCTTAATATTAAAAGCAAATCTGCTTCAACTCCACATATTACATTGATCACTGGACTTCATCACTCCAAAGCAGTTGTATTTGCAGAATATCCAAAGAACCTTCACTTTTTCTTTTCCTAAGTAGACCATCATGTTGCTGGTCCTCTCAGTTTTAGTCTAAAACAATTCACAGCTCAGAAATACTCCTTACAAACCCAATATATTGACTGGAATAAAATATCTTGACAAAACAAACCCCCAAAAACAAACAAATGAAAAAATACCCCAAGTTTGATCTGTGTTACTTCAATGATTAACCAATTGAACTTGCAGAAACACCATTTTCTTTTATAACAACATCTCCTGTTTCAGAATGTTAAAATGACCAGGCTGTGGAGGGGTTGTGACTTCTATCTAGCTTTGGCTGAGAATAAAACTACATTCACTTTGTTTGTTTGTTTTAAAGGGCATTGCAACAGTTTGTAAACCTATGTATTTTGCAGTATTTGAACTTGAGAAAAAAATGAACATTTAATCAATATCAGAAACTCTCATCAGAAGACGACGTATTTTAGTTTGGTTTCAAAAGCACAAGACAGTTACTATGCCTTAAGCATTTTCCATATAGGCTGAACCTTCAGCTTCTGAGCTTTGGTGCAGCTGGAGGGTTTCTCATGTTTTCCAACAAAAAAAATCATAGCTGGAGTATTATGAAGTATGATACAACCTACAGAAAGAACATAGCATGTAAGCACATGTAAAAGATATTGCACAAGAATTTGATACTAACAGCTACATTACTTTCACTGCCAAGAACTAAACCAATCAGTTGTAGGAAACTGGCCGCAATAAAGCAGTGGTCGATAAAAGCAATCCTGCCAGCTGAATTGTAGCTGGAGTCAGTGACACGATTATTTTTATTTTTAAAGCAGTGACATACCAGTGAAAACACCACACTGAAGATGAGGAGTCAGGGAAGTATCTATAAAGCAAATCCATCTGGAAGAGCAGCTGAAATAGTGAACAGAATGAATTTCCCACTTCTAGGTGTCTTGCATAATTTCTTAACCCTTGCCCTTAGATTTCAACAGATCTCTTCAGTAAGACTTTCACTATTTAACTAGCAGCCCTAGACAAATACCTTCAAAAGGGGTCTGAGTTGTCTGAGCCTCCTTAGTGTTAGACCTTTCTTAAATAAATAAAACGGAGCCATTTTTCCCACACAGAATACTTCAGTTCTACTTAATCTTTACTTTACTCTTTGGATATCTTTTGGGTTTCATCTGTTGATATTGGGCTTTCTGTCTTCAAAACAGAAATTATTTTTGCTGGTGCATATTTATGAGAAACAGCAATGTGTAAGAAGTCAAGCTGTGAGGAAGTCTTTACCCTGAGATCCCTGTGGTCCCTCAAAAACTCTCCTCAGCTGTTGTAAACCCACAGGAGCCCTATTTGCTTGTGGAAGTGTGCCAGGTGTTTCTCTTTCATAAATATTTCATTAATCAATCTTGGGAAGGAAAAAACCAACCCCACAGCCTGCACAACACTCATGGTAATGAATATGTGTTAGCTGTCTTGATTCTTTCCCCCCTGAATCTGATTAGCTATGTCATTTGTAAAAGAAAGCAGCTCTATTGTATTTGTAGGAACACAATGGAGTGAAGTGGGCTTGGGAGAGAAGTTTCCATCAAATCAGACACATTCAAAACAATAGCATTCTGTTAGCAGAAAGGGGAAGCCAAAAGCTGGTGGGTATAAAAATAATTATTATTTTTTTAATTTATCATGAAGAAGAGTTAGATCAAAGGGCTGCATTCACACCAAATCTGCTTTTGACTAGGTATCAAGGCACCTAAGAGTTCAGATAATATGTCCAACCAGCCTCTTTGGAGATCTGATTCCCTCCTTTTGCCCATGAGAACCTACAGATCACATCTCAGTGGTTGTAAACAACAGGAAACATGAACTCAGTAGTAAGAAAAAAACCCCACCAGCACATCAAAGTTAGTACTGGACACACTCATCTTGCAATTAGATATAAGTAGAGATTGTGAAAGATTTTAAATTGCTTTACATTTGCCAGAAGTGCAATTCCAAGCATGTGGTTAGGAATACCGTATCTTGCCATAGAGTAGGGAGAAGCAGTTAACATCAGAATGTGACTCTGAGGACCTAAGCTTTATGCCTATCTCTACACAGTAAAAATCTACTTAAATGGCAACAAAGAACTCTCTCTGTCATAGATCTAACACACTCAGGGTTTGTCTGGGGTTGCAGAGAATTAAATTGCAAAGCTAAGTAAATGTACTCAAATAATATCCATTTAATATCCATGCAGGCTTTAAAAAATTGCAAAAAATACCCCAAAGAAACTTTAAAGTCTAGCCATTTTTAAGCCACACATTAAAAAGTATTTTAAAATGCAAGTTCAAAAACCAGTGCTTTTAAAACCGTATTTTTTACAAATGCTTTTTGTCTTTGGTTATGGTTTCCATATGCTCCTCCCCTCACTAAAATGACATATAATTGGTCTTTAAGGGAAATTGTGTATCACACTATATAATGCTTACATGCAGTGTTATTTCAGACCTGGTCTCTACAATGTTTCCTCATAATCTAAATAATCTGAACTGGCATCTAATTCCTGTGTACAATTCACTCATCATAGGGTCAGAAGAACAACTGTGTAGAAATACCATCATATTGAAGTCACTGTAAACCTTCCAGTATGTATTAGTAAAACATACAAAGCACAGAGTACATGTTGTCTATACTGACAAAAAAAAAAAAATAGTTGGGGGATGAGGCCCCTGATTATCCACACTGGTTAAGATACTTACTGGTTGGGTCACTTCAAGTTTTTCTGCCTAAATGAAAAATTTATTGGGGTAAGGTATTTTAACAAGAGCTTAGTCTTTCGCAGTGTGAACAGGACTGGGATCACAGATCACAGTATCACAGTAATGATGAGGCTGGAAAAGACCTTAAAGGTCATCCAGTCCAACCTAAAACCAACCAAGTAAACCTAAACATCTGACAACCTGATCATGCCACTCAGCACTTCATCCAGCCTAACCTTGAACACCTCCAGAGACGGTGACCCAACCACCTTCATTGGGCAGCCTGTTCCAAAATTTGATCACTCTTTCAGTCAAAAACTTTTTCCTAATGTCAAGTCTAAACCCCCCCCCACCCCCACTGATGGAGCTTAAGACTCTGACCCCTTGTCCTGTCTCCAGTGTCCAGGGAGAAAAGACTGACCCCTGCCTGACCATAACCACCTCTTAGGCAGTTATAGAGTTATAAGGTCACCCCTGAGCCTCCTCATTTCCAGGCTAAACAGACCCAGCTCCATCAGTCTCTCCTCATAGGGCTTACCTTCCAGGCCCTTTACCATTCTAGTTGCTCTTCTCTGGACTCGTTCCAGCACCTTGATTTCTTCCTTGTTATCTTATTTAGCACTATACACACAGTAATAGTGCTCTGCATCAGATTTAAGAGACAAAAATGAGAGCTGAAACCATTTTCTTTGGGAAAAAAATAACTTCAACAGTGTCTGTTTTTCACTTTTAGAAATTGTTACTTAGGAATTCATTAAAACAAACAAAAAAACCAATTTTGGATTTAGCGTATTTTAGCTCAGTCAAAAGGAGAGAGAAAGTGGAAACATCAACTTAAACGGAGAAAGGAAATATCTTTAGATGTTGAAGGTTGAACTTGATTTGTGCAAGATAAAGTTCACAATTATTCTATTATTTAAGTTTCTTACTATGAATTCAGTTTAGAAGTCCAACATTCCAACACATGGTCTATTTAGGCATTAGTAATTAAAGGAATATACTATGTATACATGCATCATGCCCACTTTATATGCAATAGGTCGTGCCAGGCTTCCTTTTGTCCTTTGAATATCACAAGCCAACAGTTTTCTTTTATGTAGAGCTATAAATCCTTGGTTGTTACGGGTGTGTTAAGCATATAGCTGTTTACTGTGATCTCCTTTGAAACCTCAGAGAACTGAGTGAATTACAATCCTGACAGCTGTGCAACTAAAGCATGTGTGGGATGTGACACAGCCATGTGAGAATAAAAATTGTTCCAAAGGACCATGAGTGCATTTCTCCTACTCCTGTTGGCCACTTTCCCTGCCTACTTTTCCACCTGTTTAATTTCTGTATCTATTTCTGTTTTCTGGCCACTGTCAAACACAGTTGCATCTAAGATTTGGTACTTTATTCAGTGATTGGAATTTCTTTCTAGTTTTTAAGACATTATTAAATACTAGGACAGCTATAACTGCAAAGCACGTTACAGTAGGAGTATTACTTCTGTCTGAAATAGCTAAGCCTTCGCTATATGGATGAAGAATTCCTTTGTTGACCTCAATAGATCACAGTACACAAACTTTCAGAAGCATGCAAAATTGTATTTATCCATCACCTAATAAAGCAATATTTTATAACAATTCTCACAGCTAAGTAAATTAATAGTGAAGGCATAAGTTAAAGCTAAGTAAATTTTAATTCCAATATTTAGGTATACATTTACTCATAAGCAGAAGGCTTGTACAGATTATGTAATACATTATATAATTATGTTTAATATTATTTTAAGATCCATGTTAGGGAATGAAATAGCATTGTCTGACAACAACACATTGCAGCGGTGCTGTACGTTTTGCAGGCTCAACACACAGTCTTGTGGTGAGGCTATTCAGCTTGTAAAAAGTCTGGAAATACTTGGTTTTCATTACCTGCACACAATTTACATCAACTCAGACCGAGGTTTCTCCTCAAAACATTTAAGTTGCATGAAAAAAAAAAGTTAGAATTTCTATTTCTATGCAATTTAACATGACAAGTCATTCTATGTCACTTAATAGTTCAACACTCACAGCAGCAGAAGTTTCAAAAATCAAGATTTATCTATCTATAATAATCCCAGACTTGTGAACAGGCTTTTCTTGCAATTCTTAGTCTAGTGCTAGTCCTCCTTTTCTAAACTGCAAATGAAGGAATACATATTTCTTCTCATTTCCTCTCAATTCAGAACCCACAAAAAGTAAAATTGCAGAGCTGAGGTGTCAGACTTGAAAAACCAATGTCAGACATCTATAAAAAATACCTATTTTTAAACAACAGACTGTGACATTGAATCCACTATTTCACAAATCCTTTCTGCTTTATAAAGACTCAGTGTATAGTACAAATGTAATACCTATTATAAAGACACTCTTGGCCTTTCAAAACACATTACCGGGTGTGGAACATACTAGTATTTCCTCAAGCAATTTTTTAAAAAACCATCAAAGTGATGCTGGCAGAATAACAGGCTAAAATTCTTACATCACTTCAGCTGGTGGCATCTTCAACTGGAAATACCTGACTGAGCAAAAATGTTTTACTTTTTAGATTAATGTTTCTTGCATCTATATAACACAAATATAAGTGTAAAATGAAAAACATTAAAAGACCTTAGGAATTACTGTTACAAGCCCTTTTTTTATTTGACTCCATGCTTCACACTTACACCCACATGCTTTATGCAAAATATAAATAAATTCAATTTGTGGAGATCAACTGTGTAACAAGAATTTTAAAAGCCTTAACTGAGACATTATCTTAAAAAAACCCCAACAAACAGGAAAAGACAATATGTGAGAGCTGTAGGGCAGTGAGATGACCTAAACTAGTGTTCTCTTTAGATTATCATGTTTCTAAGATTTTGTGAGAGATAGTGGTTAAGACATTTGTCCAGACCTGCCTTGGAAACCTGAAACTTCCCTACTGTGCACACATTCATGCTGCAAACCACCATCCTTCACTCCATTCTTCCTGCATTTCATCCATCTGGAGAAGGGTTTAAGCTAAACAAAAAGGCTGACAGGTTTTTTCAATGTATGACAAAGCAGTATTTAGTACTGACTGAGCTCACAAACAAAAAGGGTACCTGTAGTGTTACAAACCGTACTATAAATTGTCAGTCTTATTAGAAAGCCATGGGCATGTTTATGGTCACATTTGAGCATAGACCATGTTAATTTAAATAGTCACACAGAATAGGAAAGGTTATTTGGTGATGTAGGGGATCGGTTTCCTTAATTGTTATTCCCTGCTTGACTTTATGCTACTTGACCTTTTTCATCTATCCCAAGAGGAAACAAACGTGATGTCAAAGAAATATTTAAGCGCTGGTGGATTGTTACTCTGTAGTCCAATTACACAAGGATTCAGTTACTGTATTAACATGGTTGGGTTTTCTTAGGGGAATGTTTGTTGCTAAATATAACTTCTGCAGAAATTTGTGTAAAGTTAATATTGTTAACTGAAATATAATCTGGGAATACTACATTAAAATACCAGCTTCTTCTGGGAATGGCCAATAATATCAAGCTACTTAACATAAATGCTCACAGACAAATATCTGTCCAACATTATTTCAGCAGTAATTATCATCTCAAAGGGTGCAGTTGTATTATCTAGCTCCCTTGTGGATAAATGACAAAGTCAGTCTTAGTCAGAAAATGTATCTGCTATTGAAAAACAACATTGCACTAATTTTGATGCAGTGTAACTTAGCATTCTTATGCATCTGAGGTTTTCTTTCCATTTTTCTCACTTCAGATACAATTAAGACTTGACAAAGAAAAATGTCATCACTACGAGCAATGACAGAAAAGAAAAAGATACATGGAAAATAACAGGAAAGATTGTGTGGGAAGAAAATTATAAATAATGGTGGTATACATCAATGGATCCTAGATCCTGCTTAGGTTTGCCTGATCCTGCTTAGGTTTGCCTATCCTATACAAACAGAGTAAAATAAATAAAAAAAAAGGCCTTTTTATTATGATACATATATTTCAGGGTATAATGCCCATCCCTCATGTATCACATATCTCACACAGTCAGTGGTAATCCAGCTCCAGAAAGTCATGTAGCACCATTCATGAAAGTTTCAGGAAATCTTTTCATTAGCATTTGCAAAAGAGTGATCCTGGTGATTCAGAGCACCATTCCTTGTGGTTCACCCACTTAGGCTAAGGGCCTGGTGTGGTCACTTCACCTACCTTGCAGGGTATCTACACTAATGGACCTTACTGATTCATACAACCCGTTGCTTTATAGTCACCCTAGGCTCAACTGAAAAAAAGAAGAAATTTCTTCAAAGAGGGAACAAATCTCTGAAGAAAAAACCACCAAGACATGTACTTTGCTGAAAGAATTAGGGAACTTACACACCTCCTATATACACCTGTCATAGATAGAAATTTGAGATTTTTGCCTGAGGCATTGCAACATTGCTGTGGCATCCACTGAAGTTTGATGTACAATTCCAAGCTGAGTTTGCTGAAATGAAGAGAGCTGGAGACTGCAGTGTGGCCCATTTATGTGGGAACATGTGATTAATCTCTTTGTGTCATTGTGTGGGTTTTTGGTTTTTTAATGTGGGATAAATTCTTTGTGCGGGATGAATTAAATGTGTCTTGTCATCTTTTCCCAAATGAAGTTAGTTTTGGTATTTGTCTGCAATTTAGAACCAATTTTTCAAGCCTTCTTTGTTTTTTGTTGTTTTTTTTTTTCAGCCCACTAACACATTAACTAAATTAATTGATTTATTTTACCTTAACAATACCACATGTAACACCAATTAAGTTTAAACCTAAATACAGTTTACATTCAAAGAAGACAAGTTCTACTGAGTTTTGAAATAAAAAAGGATGGAAAAATATGATTGGAAGATCTAACCGTTGCCTATATTCTCTGTCTGCAGTGGTAAACATTATGGAAAATGACACTTCATTTTGCTTCTACTCCTAGATGTCACATTATTCAGTGGAAAAAAAATGCAAACTTGATCACTTGTGCTTATTAACATGTTTCTGGATGTAAGTAGCACAATTTTAGAGTACATTCCATTTTAAAACAGCTTTTGCTTAGAAAATGTAACTACACTATAACCACATACATATTTATGACTGTATAGGTTATTCTAGAGAACACCTATAATTCTTGCACAACACTGAAGAAGTACTTAAGAAATATTTCTGTCATGCAATTTTTATGCAGTATTAACTGTTACATTTATCCTACTTCATATTTAACATCAATGATAGAATTATTTGTTCTATTATGCCAAAGGATAATGCAACAAGAGAAATAAAATCTAGCTTAGAATACCTCTTTTCGGAGTTAGAGTTGATCAGTGTCAGACTGAGGATAGAACTTGAGCTACCTTTTTCTTCCTCTGAGAGTAACAAACTCAAGCAAAAATGTCCCATCATATATGAATAATTTAGTATGAAAGAGCAATCAGAATAGTGTAGTCTGGATTGTCATTACTCTGCAGAACTACCAAATAAATAAGGCCATTTTCTTAAAACATTCTTTCAGAGTAAATTCTACCTATTCTCAACTGAGAGTTTATCTGTAAACGTGATACAAATTCCTTTCTTAGGAAAAGTTGATTACTTGTTTTCCCAGAAACTGATCAGATCATCAGCAGATCACTTTTTAAGATAACAAAAATTAAAACACGTCTATAGTATGAAAACTAAAAAAAACATAGCTACAGAATTAATGGTTTTTGAATCTATGTGAAAGATTAATGATAGTTATAAAAAGGAAAGCTTATGGATCTTTCATATGACAGACAGCAGCAAATAAGAAAGCAGTTTCAGGACTATTAACATGTATAATTATATTCATTCATTCATTTTAAAATTGCTTAAAGCTCAGCTGGATTTAATATTTCCTTCAATCAACAACACGCAGGATGTGCTGAAGAATAAATTACGATTAAAATACAGACAATATGAAGCAAAGAGAAGTAGATCATTAATTTAATTCATGACATTTTCAACACCACTTTTATGAAAGTCATGGATTTTATTCAAATGGACTTTACAGAGCTTTTGAAGTAAGCAGTCTTTGAAGTTCCCTCTTTATTTGTTGTTACACTTATCATGAAATGTCAAAGAAAAATGGTTTATTACTATTGGAGGTGCTTTATTACTCATTTTAGGGGGATTATCAAAATGAGAATCTTCATCCAAGGACAGATTTATCAGGTCATAAATTTTGAACATTATTTTGATAATAAAAATTGGCATTGTAATTATCCATTTTCCTTAGATACTTCCTCTGGAGGAATAAAAGCTGACAAAAACTCTGCCTTCTTATGAAAGTTTGACTCAAACTACATTTACTTTGCTTACATGATGTGACATACAAATTGTAAAAAGTAAAAGGCTTGAGATTTGCATGTTCGTTACCTATGAACTTATCAAGATTTTTACAGAAGCCTGAATGAATTTACAGAAATGTTTCAAATTTAACAAACACAAGGATTTTTCATGCTTACTATCACTCTTGAGAGGGATTTTAATTGTTTTCATACTATAGTCATTAAAAGAATCGATCATAAAAATAAGAAAAAAGTAAAACCTAGGTAAATATCTGTTTAGGCAAAAACGATCCATTTCTCGAAAGGTTTAGTAGAATGGTGTCAGTATCTTTCCGTTCAAGGATGACATATCATTATTAGAACAGAAGGAGAACAAAGATGCCCATTAATTTGCATGGCATTCTCATTTGTGATTAAAAATTTCATTCTGAATTACACTGTAATAGCTCCCTTAGAGCAAGGATATTGTAACAATATAAACCTCACCAAATTTGTTGGTTGGCATTGCTCCCACATGTATGGTTTATGTATACGCCCAAACACAGAAGACAGTGCATGTGTACTCTAGATGTTGTCATATGAAATTATGCAGCTAATTCTATCAGTTTAATACATTGTAGGCTCTCAGAGCACTAAAAGAGGAAGGAGAGTACAGCTGGTGAAGGGGGAAGATTCGTAATAACCTACAAGTATGCACCTTTCAGGTGGAATGCTGCTTCTGCAAAAAATGGTAGTAAGAATTGTGAGTTTTACTCAATCTGGACACATTCTGCTGAAAAATTATATCACTGAATAAACCATTTCATATTGGAAGTGATGTCATAATCATGCCATTGTTTGCTGACCAGAATACTTACACCTCTCTTTCTAAGTAAATGCTTTTCACCTTGCTTTATTTAGCAAAAGTATTATCTACTATGGAGAATGCACTTAAAACATGTTTCTCTCTTCTCTATTTGTTGAAACTTCTTAGGTCTGTGAGAAGTGGCTGATGAGTTGGAAGGATTTTTATTAAGGGTTAATAATAGAACAGCTGACGACCCTTGAATGTTACATGTTAACTACTTTGAAAGCTCTCCTTTTTCCAAGATAAGATGGCAGAAACTCAGCTATAGAGAGCCACCTTCAAAGATGAGATAAGAAGCAGCTGGGAAGACAAACAGAAGGAATTGCTCTGGTGCCTGTGACAGGGAATTTCTCAGATTGGTGGTGTTCATAATAACAAGGGGATACGCTAGGCAGAACCATTGGGAGATTATAAATCCTTGGGAAATGAATAGAACTTAGGAATTCCTATTGTCAAAACCCACTAATTCTAAAACCTCAAGACATCAAGAACATCAAGGACCCTGTCAGCTTGGGTGGGAGGGGAGAAGGAGTTGGAACTAATAGAATATGTATAAACTTATTGCAAATCGACTAGATATGTTAATTAGTAACCCTATAAACTAGGTAAATCTGTTGTAACCAAATGGGGCTCTCAATTTCCCCCACAGAGCTTGGTGAGTCCAATGTTGTGTTGTACATCAGCTGTTCTCCTGTTTCACAAAACCTTTGCCTCTATAGCATCAAAGGCATTTCTAACAGATCCAAGCAGAGAAGTAAGACTAACGCCCTATTTGGTTTTACCCAAGAACTAATACAGATCAGGATGAGAAGGCAATGTCTGAAGGACTATACTGAAAAAAAAGTCATACATTTAAATGCTTTAGAAGACACAATGAAACGTTTAATAAGAAGATTGGGAGAGGTATTAGGTGTAGGTGCATCTTCTATCTGTCAGTGCCCCATACCTGTAATAGTTAACTTCTTACAACACAACCCATAAAGATGACACAAAATTTTTCAAGACTCCTTACAAAGAAAAATATCCAAACTCAAAGCAAGCTGTTGCTTTCCAAGTTGAAACCCTATTTCAAGTCTCATGTCAAAACTAAGTATGCTGGGGATGGCCCCAGAAAGCTCTGCAATCTTTTGCTCTTCTTGAGTAAGAACTTTTCATTAGTGAGAAGTAAGTGAAGATCTTTACTTGTTGAAGAAGTAGACCTTTTGGACATGGAAACTCAAAACATTCTGAAAACTTGACCTCTTAAATCCTGGCAGAACTCTGAGTCTGAATCCATAGAAAAATTTGTAGGGAACAAGAAAAATATTTTGGTCTCTCCCACCTTTGGCAATTGAGGATTTCTAAAAAATGGTAGCTCAAGAATGAAAAGATAAACCTCCAGTTTACTCATCATAAGTGATTGTTTACTGCTTCACACTGAGATCAGAATGAGAACCTCATCACAGTGATCACGAGAAGAGAAATGCTTGATTTAAGAATACCTTTCCTTGACAATGGCCCCTGTAATAATAATAGCACAGTTCCCATCTGAGGACAGAGCCCTCTTCTAAAAGCTAAGCAGAAGTCATTATGTACTTAAAAAGGGGGGACCAATGAGTTTTTTATCTTTTTAAAGTTTTAACTAATAAAAATAAGAACAGGTCTGACCAATCATTCTCATAGGACTATACAAGCTCTAAGTGCTTTGGGTCTTATGGGCTGGGGGGAGTGGGGGGTGGGGGTGTGCGTGAATGACAGCATCTGTGGTGCAGCAGAAACACAGGCATTCCTTTTCAGTCAAAGGGGACTTAGGCCTAGCTCTCATTAAAAATCTGTGGAAGTGTAGTTCTTACATCAGTCAGATACTTTATAAATATTTAGCATTGATTTCAGTTATTAAAATAAATATTACATTGCATAAACCAGATTCAGAAAGTAGATATTTCATTCTCCTATGCCAAATGGCTGTCAGTCATTACGAACAATAGATCAAAGGCCTGTTTTGGCTCTAAATGAAAGAAACATTCTGGAGTTGTTTCTCATTAGGACACCATAAGTTAAATACAGTGCTGACAGTCAGTTTTACAGATTTACCAAGCCTTCCATACTAGGAATCATGACGAAGATGCAGAAAAGTATGTGTTTGACTTAAGACAGTCAAGAGCACTTTTTAAGTGGAAAAAAAAAGAAATCCCTTTTGTAGGAAAATATTCTGTCTAGGGTCACATAATGGGCTTGAAATCTTCCTGGCAACATCAGCAGAAATATTTGTGCTGAGGAGTTCTGTACACTCCACAAAAATCCCCAGGTGGCTTTTGTTAGATGTTTGAAAAGCAAGCACATGGATGTGGTGAATGAGCACCACACTCTGAAGCTGTTGTCTTGATCTCTCAAGTTTCAGATGGATCATTAAAAAGTCATAGGAAAATCTGAGCAGAGATTCTCCAAACAAGACAGGGCACCTCCCAATACATTTAGAGCTGATCTTCAAACAAACAATTTTCTGTCTTTCCACCACCACCTGAAATTTCACTGGGAACAGGAAGGAAAGGAAGCATGTAAAGTCACAAAGCACTCAAGAGACTTCTAGATGTTTGCAAACAATTACTTTTAGTAATACGCAAAAATATTAGTTTCTGCTATATGAATTCATATACTAAAAATTGATTCAAAATGTGAGTAAATGGAATTTTAGATCATGTTTGTTATCCACTAAATAATTCATTGTTCCATTTTATACATGCAGCCCTTAATTAACTTACTGATTCAGAGGCATGATACTACTAATCCATTCATTTCTCCAAGCCACAGAAAAGTATCAAACATGTGTGGGCACAAGCAAAATGCAGGACATTATTAAGGATTTCTTAATCAGAAGACCTCGAACAGCTGCATCCTCTTCTCCCAGCTATAAAGTCCAGATTGAGGACCGATTGATAATACCTGGTAACTACTGCCTTTTTCTGAAGCTCTGGAGTCATAAGCCTGTACAACTCTTTTTTTTTCCTGAAATACTACTTGCAGCAGCATAAACAAGATACTAATAATTCTGAGCAACAAGTCTCTTTTGAATAAACATATGTATGTACATAATGATAAATTTTTGCTTCACTGGGTACTACATATGTTAAAATAGCTTTCAATATAAGAAATATCATTGAATTGGATGATTTGTTAAAAAATACATATATATATGTGTGTAGCTATACACGTATTCAACTGAGGAGGATGCAAGACCATTACAAACTCCTTGTGGCTTCCATATCTGCAAAAATATCACACCTCTTTTCTTAGACTAACTTTACATACTTACCTGTGTGCTGTTTTGCTTCAACAGATGACTTCATGCCTTTCTCTTCAGGGAAGGACAGATCTTTTTTCACCAATAACTTACAGAACAAAAGGAAAAATAGCCACTCATAAACCTCGCTGGATTCTAATAGCATCCAAATCTATATAACAACAAAAGAAAGTATTTGGAGTACAAAACAAACCTATTAGAACACAATGCCAGAAGCTAAAACCTTTCCTTTTTTCTTTCTCGTGTAGGTTAGCTCATCTTGCTTGAGTATGTCTATTCACCACTTCGGTTAACCCGAAATTTCACTCATGACTATCTTGCCTTTTTTTCATCAAAGCAAGGCTTTTGATGAAAGTATCAATTTTAGTATCAATAACTGCTTTCCTGTGGACATACACTATAGGACTTAGAGACAGATGTAATTCCTACATTTTCTCCCTTGATCCTAGTCTACATAATTAAGTATCAGACTAGATAATCCCTTAGGTCTGCTCATTATTCTAGTCTATTTAATACCAGCATATTGCTCTGGGATAGGTTACTGTGCTCTTACAGGCCTTCAAATGTACAGGTTAAAAGATTTACAAGGTAAGGGAAGTTGTGACTTCCTTCTTGAGGAAAGGGCATGATAGAAAGGATAATTCAAAGAAATGTGGCTTAAGTACAGCACTAGGGCTATAAACCCTCAAGTTATTTAAGCCTCTGCCTTTTATCAAGCTTCCACATAGTCCCTGCTGGGTGAAATCTCCAGTTGGCCTAAAAGACATAATCACCTCTGGCTGGATGAGTATTAGCAGTTCATTTGCATAAGTACTTGTCATTATCATTAAGTGTGTTTGCTTTCAGATATATTTAAGTCCATATTAACTGGTTCTTACCTGACATCAGGATTTATTTCCTCTGAACCAATCTCTAGGACAGCTGTATTCTTTACTTACCAAAGGGAAATGATTCCATCAGTAGAATTTAAGACACATGATTTCTGTGCAAAGTCAAGATGTGGTCATACAGAAATGAAGATCCAGACTGTAACATGCTGTAATCCTAAATGGGGTACAGTAACCTGCTTGCCAGAATACTGTAGTTGATCATAACCCTACACAGTGTTGACAGCTGCTGTTCAATTAGTCAATAATTAAGTAGCTACAACAAGCAAAATTTAAGTGCCTGCAAAACAATGTAAAGCCAAACTCTTGAGGTAGGAAGCCGGACACTGCATACAGTGCACAGAAAAAAGCATGCGGCTGTGATATACTTGTAAGTTTGAAACATACCCTTGTCATAAAATACAGCTGGAATAATGAGTGCATCGGCGTCTCTCATGGCAGTTGGTTTCATGTACCACCACCATGGACACCACAGAACGTGACTATCAGAACTGCAGTGCTAACACCTAAGGCTGGCAATCCTGCCCTTTCACAAAGCCTGAGCAACTCTGTGCCAATCCTGAGCATGGACCTTATCAAGTATCTCCCTGCTTTTGTCTCAAAAAACAGGGTTTGCACTTCTCTAAGCAAAAGCTTAGAGAAGCATTTGTGAAGCCTAAGGAAGGGAAGATACTCCACAAGACAGGAAGACATCATTTACCTACTGGTTAGGGTTAATAACCAGGAGAGACCTGTCTCTAAGGCTTAATTTCTAGACTTCTATACATTTACAATTTCTGGAAACAAAAGTAACCTTGAAACTAAGAACTTAAATCCAGAGCCTTTCATGAACATGAAATATCTTTTAAGCTAAAGAATGTTTTTCACCATTTGTCCTTCAGGGTACATGACTGCAGAAAGCCCTTTCTACCTTATTTTGTAAAAGCATCCATCTTGAAACAGTTCTTACTCTGGATACAGCATATTTTCAGAAGCTGGAGACAAGAGTTTTAACTGAAGAGAAAATTAAACCTTGGTGTTCCATTTCCTAGTAAAGCAGCCTTACAATTAAGTTACTGATACAACACTCAAGCACTATTAAGAGTGGCTTTACATTAAAAACATTTAAACATAATTTAGAAACAAAATACCTACAAAGGAATTAAAATAAATATTTAATAGGTATTTTCTAAAAAAAATGGTTTTCCTCTGACATCTTCTATAAACATTCAGTGTTTACATATCTGATGGGTATTAAGGTATGTATCTGTCTAGTTTCTGAAGAAACAGAGACCAAGGCAGGTCTAAGTCTGCCCTGTAACATTTAACTTATTAAATAAGGATTTAAAAGAAACTTAAAATGGAGTTTCTTAGACATCTTTAAACATTTTGTCTCAACATCTGTGCAAGTTTTTTGGGTCATAAATTTTACTTCAGATGTCATATCCTCAGTTCATGTTTCAAATACAACTGTTTGCATTTCCTTGACCTCCTCTGACAACAAACAGAGTAGTGAAATCTGTTTCTGTAACGTACACAGATGAATATTCAGAATGTTTCCTCATATCTCTTTAAGTTAATGGTGAAATTATTCCTTACTGAAACCTGCGCTGCAGAAAACCTCCTATGATTGTTAGCTCCAGGACTTTTCTTTCCCTTGCAGTGATAAATGAGGTAATGACAGTGTCAGATCTCCCCCCACATTTGTTAGGCAAGGAACATATTAAAAACCTTGCTTGTATCTTCATAGTATTAGACTTCAGGCAAAAAGACTAAAATAATCTGCTGTTATATTAAGCTATTTTTATTAATATCCTACATACACATTTTTACATCTATTCTTTTCTCAACACAAACATGAAGTGTACTTTACATGCTGCTTTAGTTATTTTTTTTTTGTAGACTACACATCAACACACATTTATGCATTAGAAATGCATGTTTTCAATAAAAAGTAGTCACATTCTGAATTTTTGACTCATTGTTTTCTACAGCCACACTCTGAGAACTCTTAGAATCATGTCCCTTAATGTATTAGTTTTTTCTATTAGACAACCCTTCCTTTCTGATGCAACATTCATCATAGAATCTAAAGATGGTGAGCAAAGGAAAACAGACATATTCAGAAATCTTCCACAGGTAAAGTAAACAAAGAGAATCTAATTTGGTAGAAATTTGTGAAGCAGAATTAAAATCTTTGTAGTTTTATCAATATCTAGGTTGGGTGTAATACTGACTGGCAAATTTTCACAGACATTTCCTAAATGGAAGAGTTAAGTCCTCACCACTTGCAATATTTTCTTACAAACAAAAAGATTGAATTTATCTTCCTGCTTACATTAATGTGCACTAGGTCATGCATGTTTTCAACAATTCATATTAAATTCAAAGCATTTATGCATGTACTTGTGATAAGCTTGTATACATTTAAACAACATTCATCAGCATATTCACAGCTGAAACTCTTTTTGCACCTTTTCCAGTAACCCTCTGTTTCAAGGGTCTTGTAGAAATAATTTCCTGATAACACAGAATTGTCAGTCACATTTGCCAAATTTTAATGTCAGGAATAGTCACGTCACTTTCTGAAAATACCAAAAGATACATTTTTAAAGCAAATAAGATTTAACATTTGAAATCTGAAATGAGTGTTGTGAAAAATAAAACTGAGCCACATAAACTGAATATGAATATTTCTACTTCCATCATTATTCAGCACACACAAAGACCCCCTGTACTGAAGCCTGTTTACTACTAACAGAAAAGCCTCCTGCAGCATTTTCTACTTAGGGATTAAGAAAAAAATTTCAATTAAACTTTTGTTTCTTCAGAGCTATCTGAGGAAGAACAAGGCATTTCATATTTACCATTCACCATATAAGCTAAATTTGCCCAGTGCATTAAACACAACTATGACTGTGTGATTTCTTAAAAGATTTTATATCAAAATACATTATTTTAAAAATCAACATATAAAAGGAAAACGATTACATATTTTTACTGTAAACATGAAGAGTATGATTGGTGAATACAAGTGTTTTTAAATGTAATTTAAAAAATAGACTTTGATAAAAGAATTGTACTCCCATTTGAGAGCAAGACACTGCTTGTGGGATACAGCTCTTCTGTTTCTTGCAGAAGATAATGGTAAAAGACTAACTCTAAAAAATACACAGCACACATCACATTTGCCTTGGGTTTAATGTCACCCCAGCCTACAACTCACTACATACAGGTAAATAGTCCAAAACACAAAACAGACACAGTGGAAAGTTACAGTTCATTTTTGGCCTGATCCCTACAGTCATTAGGCTAAGTGTCTTGGAAAGGAAATTCCTAAGCTATGAAGTGTATTAATTACCAATAGGTTTCTCCCCTGAATGTTTATGCACTTCAGTGTCTATGCACATTAAGCACTTCAGGATAATAATTAAAAAAGCTATTTTCTAGACAACAATGCTAAAATAAAAATAAAAACAAAGCACCATTAAGTAAATGGGCTTTTACCTAATGGCAGTTCACTCATTAAATAAACTGTATTAATGCACATTACTCCTTATGTCAATAATTTAATATGCCCCAAAATAATTTACACAAACACAGATAAGGATTTAAGAAAATAGAATGAGGAATTAATCTAATGCTCCCTGAGTCAATAAAGGAGTCCTGTGAAGGCAGTTCCAATTGCTACTTACAAACCCAAGAGAGATGGACTAAGGTATTCATGCATGGATTTCCAGAGGGAGATGGGAACTTCAGGTCTTCATAATTGGCATCACCAAGTGTCACAAATCATAGTGACAACTGCCAAGTTTATGAATTAGAAGCTGGAATTAAGTCCCCCAAATTTAGACCTTGCCACCATTACATATAAATTTAGACTGCTAAGTACTGATGATGTGTGCCATTAGATATCAAGTTTAGATTCCTAAATGATAATGACATGTGTGGAACAATTAATACCAGTGAAAGACCACGTCTGTTGACCTTTCTTCGCTGCCTACATAAATTCTCAGAATAAATGAAAATTAATACCTTGTTCTCAATTTTCTGACATATAGTGTGGTAATGGTTTCTAGTCTGTCTTATAAAAACCTGCATGACAACTAAGGATAAAGTGATCTGCAGCTGTAAATTAGTACACTCGCTGTCCTCCTAAGTTAATGTGATAGTTGTATTACAATACGTTTCTAAAAGTCTTGATCTATTTACCAAAAAAATGGAGAAGTGCCTGAATTGCAGCTAATGCAGGACTTGATAATCTCTAAACAAAGAGAGAAATCTCATGCTTCCTGCAAATGTCTTTCTTTACTTTGATGTTATTCTGAATACTCCAGCTTAAACTGAAACTTGGGGAGTTTTTATAAAGATCCCCATGAAAATGATATAAAGATATGTACTTAATAGTGACCTCAGTGTGCAAATTCTGATCTTCTCATTCTGATTCATGCTGCAAATGATGCCAGGAAAGCACTACTACAAACCAGTACTGTTTCTTTCTGCTTCAAAACTATTGCAAAGTTCTGCACTTCTTTCAGTTACTTTAATTACAAAGCACTGTAAATCAAGCTAGCACTATAAATCTCACTTTTCCAGACTCCTGAGTTTCCACAATTAGGTTTAATTGTTTTTAAGCAATGTCCCCTTTAGTGTGTATTAAGCAAAACCTTTTTCTTACACAACAGGAACTTTTTCATTGCAATTGCACTATTTTATAATTATTATTTTCAAGTTATTTAATAGTCAGCACAACAAGATAAACAGTTTTCTTCCATTTGTTTGATGTCTCTACATTATTTATTAATTTTTAATACAAAATTATTATTTGATGGCCCAAGCATAATCCGAGTATCTGCTCATTCTTACTCTTGTGTGTCTTCCCTCCCTAAACAAGTACCAAATAATGCATATCTTGGTAACCTATCAACTTCTTGATAGTTCTTGTTTTTTAAAGTAACTGCACATGCTGTGCAGAGTCAACACAGAGTGCAACAGACAGCTTTTAGCACAAAAGAGAATGGCACCATATTGATCATAAAGAGGTGGCTCTCTCTTGCCTTTCTTTACTGGGGAAGAAAAACAAACACAACAATATGTTCTCTGCTAATCTACTTTCGGCTTTTCTGTGCAACTTGTAAATGAAAGAAGACTTAATTTCTCTGATGCAAAACAGATACTGCATTGTTTGAATCTGAGGGTCTGGAAAAATAAATACAGGTGTGTATTAAAATTCAGAGATGCATTCTTGTCTGGAAGCTGACATCTTCCACTTTCTTTGTGCTACATCTTGCACTCAGATCTGAATGTCAGATTTTCCACAGCACAATGACACTTCAAAGCAGCACTTGTCTCTGCTCAAGTAATGTGATGGCAGAATTAAAGGGATGATTCACAATCTGGTCTAAACTACCGCTCATTAAAAATTAGAAAATTCTCTATAAATCTAAGGTGAAAAGATATATTTTATCAGGCTTTAAAATTTGCATTAGTTTTACAGGAATGCAGCATCTGAGCTGTTAAGTAAGATGGTAGCTGTTTGGACATGCATGATGACATTCCCTGACCCTGCTTTTACTAACACATGTGGAACCATGTGTACGACCATGCCTCAAACTCATAGCAATACTGATGAAATTGCCCAGAAGAAAGTGGTAATTGTCACCAGAGAGGATGATATAGAAGCTAAAATTCTACCCTAGGTAATCTTCCCTAAGAGTAGCTAGCCAAAGAAAGCACAAGGGGAAAAGCAAATTTTCATGTAGAGAAGCAAACAAGCTAAAAAATTCACACTAGTGTATTAAAATTCAAAGAAAGGAAGAACATAAGAAGAATGAACCCTGTTAAAAGTAAATTGAAAAGAGCCAATTAGTTTATAATCTTATGAAGGGCATGGAGTCTACCTGATAATACCACATTGTAGGCTCAGGGTTTATTGTGCATTAACTACAAAAAAAGTAGTCTGAAGATGCCTGTCACAAAAAAAACCCCAAAAGCCAACAAAGGAAAAAGTGAGAAAAAATATCAAAGTAAAAAGACATCGTTTTGAATTTAGGGTAATGGAAATCAAAAGCAAGGAAAGCAGAAAATGTATGTGTGGCAAGTTAGATTTCAAACCATGGGCAACCCAGAAACATTTTGAGAAATAATTTGGTAAGGTTGGAAAAATTGCGTATTAGAGCCTGTTCCAATGCATTTGAAGCAGGAACCAAGCAAGAAGCTGTAAGGTAGAGAGATTATAGAAAAAAAAGCTAAATAACATCTTTGTGCTCGATGCCACAGAAAAATAGAGAAATTTTCCCAATTGCAGCTTTCTTTGTATAGGAGAAGCTGAAGAAAGGGTCTCAAACAGAATTGTCAATAGAAGTGGTTTTAGATAAAATGAAAAGAACTTGTAGCTAGCTGCATGGATTCAATGGTATTCACTAACCATTTCTAAGGGAACTATAAAATATGATCTGAAAAATACTGTGTGCTGCATTTAATTTCTTTTTAAATCACAGACTCATACAGAATGCTGAGACAGGAAGGCACCTCTGGAGATCATAGAATCATAGAATGGTTTGGGTTTGAAAGGACCTTAAAGATCATCAAATTCCAAGCCCCCAGCCATAGATAGGGTCCTCTCCTACTAGATCAGATTGCTCAAGGCTCCATCCAACCTGGCCTTGAACAGTCCCAGGGAGGGGGCATCTATTCCAGTGCTTACTACCCTCACTGTAAAGGATTTCCTCCTAATATGTAACCTAAATCTATCATCTTCTAGATTAAAGTAATTTCCCCTCATCCTATCACTACAAACTCTGGTAAAATTAGATTAATTGATTTTCACCCAAATCAATTAATCTAATCCCTTGCTCAGAGCACAGTCAAACAGAGAAGGTTGTTGAAGGCCATACCTAGTTTGGTTTTCAACATCTCCAAGATACGACTCCACAACTATGCTGTGCAACTAGTTCTGATATTCAACCATCCTCACAGTTAAAAAAAAAAAGTGTTTTCATTTAACTAAACAGAATTTTCTGTATTTCAGGTTGTACTTGGTTTTTTTGTCCTGTCAAGAAGTGTCCAGTTACATTTTCTTTACTCTTCCCCATGAGTTATTAATACACACAAATCAGACCCCTCTGACTTTCTCCTGCTCCAGGAGAATCTCTTCATATGACGGATGCACAGGTGAGTACCTTAACCATATTTGCAGCCCTTCCCTCACTGGTCACTCATCTAGGCCCAGTTTCAGCAGTTTGTGTAAGGATGTTACAGGACACTGTGCCAAAAGCCTTAGTAAATTCAGAATAAACAACTACTTCTTGCTTTCCTCCACAAAAGTAAGTCACCTTACTGTAGAAAGTTATCAAGTTGGTGATGTGTGACTCAAAAATTCATACTGGTGGCTCTCAGTCCTTGAGCCTTAAAGAGGGTCTTAGAGTCACTAAAGCAAAATTCCCACTGTAAAGAGCTTCTGCCAGTCAGGTGTTGACCTGCAGGATACGTTCAGTCATCCTCAAGCCTTCCTCCTCACTGGTAGCCCTGCAGCCTTCGCTGTCAGGAGACTCATACTTCATACACCCACAAGAAGAAATGCTTCCCGCTCCCCTTTGAGTGTAGCCAGAGACTGAGTCTCCCCTTCTATGTGGAGTCTCAAAGAAGATCCAGTCTATCTTCTTGTCACCTGTGGTGCCGTGCCCTTCTTCAGCAGCCCCTGTGCTTAGCTCCTGTACTGGAGCCAAGTGACAGCAGATCTTAAGTAGGACTTCAGCAATGTCTATTCTACTTCCATACCAAGGAAATCAATAAAAAGCATTATAAAAGATTAGACTTCTGGATGAAAAGATAAATTTAATATATTAGGGGAGCAATAACCACCAGCTTTTATGGAAGGAAATTAATCATTAAAAATCTACTAGAATCCTTTGGGGAAAGTATCTGTGGATAGGTGAGTGCAATGAGGGCAATACAGATCTCATGGATTTCCACATCCCTTTTTACCAAGCCGCTCACGAAAAATTCCTGTAGAAAATAAGCTACAGAAGAGACAAGAGGTATAGCCAGGTCATGAATTAATAGAAGCAAAATCACCAGTTTACTGTGAAGAGACTATTATTACTGGAAGAGTCCTTTACTACTGGAAGGCACCTTAACTTTCAGCATATTCATAAATCATATGGAGAGTGGGCAGGGAGATGAGCAAACATAACAGTGGGGCAAAACTAAAATGGTCTACCAAGTCTCAATGCTCATGGTACTGGATGTCTATAGGAAAGATTGTAATGAACAAAATCAAAAGGGTGTAGAGGGTAATTAGTGGTCTTATACACTTAATAGTCTGCTAATGGCCACATGACAACCGGAAGGCCACTCTATCAGGACCTTCAACTGGAGCCAGTACAACTGTTCATATATTCTTGAAGACTAAAAATTTCTCTAAAGTTTGAAATCCAGTAATATCTCAAATATAGTTAATTTTGAGTTTTCTTGAAGAGTGTCAGTAATACGGACTTGTGTTAACAAGCATAATGTATGTATTTCTAAAGAAAAAAAGAAACACCTCAGTTAGTAGCAGGAGGGTATTAGATGAACATGGCAGGGTTGTTTGTTTGTTTTTTTTTTTGTTGGTTATTGAGGTATTTTTTTGGAAGAACTAGTGGGAATTAAAAAAGCCAAATAATTGATTAATTCTGATCTATACTCCTATTTGCAAACTGTGAAACTTTTCTGGCAGGTTTCCATCCATCACTGAATTCCTAATTATCAAGGTGAACATGTTAAATTTGCTTTACATACTCTTTACCTTTAAACCAGCATTTTCTCACTGGATTTCAGCTAAACACAGCTGGAAATTCTAGATAAACGCAGACATTTCTGATGGAGGCCAAAGTGTCTTTCAGATGTTTCCTCAAATGTGCTAAAAAAGCTACAAACTGAGGCACTTCCACAGTAATGGGATTAGAAATAGCCTGCAGGGAAGCATGTGCCAAATAGTGCCAACTAGCAAGGATTATAACAAAAAACTGTGACATTATAAAAATACCTCTGAGTGAGGCTCTGGGTGGTGGAATTGTGACTTGCCAGCTCAAAAGAATGTGCCTCATTAAAATGATGAGAGTATGCCCAAGCAGTGATTTGTGTAGAAACACTATTCTCCCAATAGCTAAGTATCTAGTACTTTTCAAAACCCTTATCAGTTGATCATCAAATTCATAAATGTCAATTAGAGCTGAAATGTAAAAAAATATAGACGGTGGGAGATAAAGTTTGGGTTTTCTAAAAACTTCACAAGGTAAAAAAATCATGGAATATATGGCAAACATTAAGAACAAGCAGGATTTTTAACCCTGTATCATATTATTTAAAAGGTTTGGAGACATTTAATTCAAAATAACTCTTAGGTTTCCAGGGAATTTCAAGGGAGATGAAAGCCCTGCTCTGATGTGGACCATAAAAGGCATCGTGGGTGCTCAGCATTTTGAATTATTTAAATATAAACACACCTTAGGGCACTTTTTCCCTAAACTGGCTTATCTATGCCTTAAAGCTAAGCATGATTTTGACATCCTCTCCAGATTTGTTCATATTCTGTAAAATGCAATTACTTCTAAAACTCAAGCCAAAGGTGTTGCTATTTTAAAATCTGAAAATTGTGTTCAGGCTTCAGTTACATCCAGGAAAAGTAATTGGGACAATCTACACCTGTAGAAAAGAACAATTCATCAGCAGTTATAGTAGTACAGCCTTTGGATGAGCAGCTACTCACTTTCCACATGGAGGAAGGCACATTGGGTATTAATAGGAGAAGGCTGTCTCTTACCAGACTTTTGTTTACAGGGAGACACTTAGCTCTAAGTACCTGGGTCCTTTCCTCCCCATCTTTTGGTACGAGAAAGGCTGAAGGAGAGAAAAATTTTGGCTTCAGCAAACTCTCTCCCTCTCCCTGCCTAGAAAGAGCAGGGCTGTATACTGTTTGCATTAGGAGTATCACATAAGATGTGAAGTAAAGAAGACAAGTAAACTAAGAAAACTCAGGAATTCTAGCTCACACCGATATGGTTTATGATAGCCCTCTTATTTCTGTGAAAAAAAATCTGGTTTAGGATGACCAGTGTGCTTTTCACTGTCCTGATTTTGTCTGGGATAGAGTTAATTTTCTTCCTGAGTTTTGGATTTTGGGTGAGAATGATGTGGATAACACACAGATGTTTTAGTTGTTGTTAAGAAGCCCTCACCCTAAGACAAGGATTTTTCATCTTCCCAAGGTTTGCCAGTGAGGAGGTGCACAGGATGCTGGGAGGGAGCATAGCCAGGACAGCTGACTCAAACTAGCCAAAGGGATATTCCATACCATCCCATACCATGTCCAATACATAACCTGAGGGCTGTTGTCTGGGAAGTGCTGATCACTGCTGAGGCATTGGTCAATGGGTGGTGAGCAACTGCTTCATGCATCACTTCTCTTGTCTTGGGATTTAAAATGTATCTCTGGTTTTGTTATATCCTTTTCCATTACAACTATGATAATACTGTTATTCTATCTTTTCTCAGTTGTTAAACTTTTCTTATCTTAATGTGCGAGTTTTACTTCTTTTCCAGTTCTTTTCTGTAGCCTGTGAGGGGTGTCAGGGGCATGGGGGAAGGGAAGAAGTGAGTGAGCTACTGCCTAGAGCTGAGTTGCTGGTTGAAGTTGAACCACAAAACAGACAAGCCAGAATACTCTATCTGTGGAACTCATACAGGAATCCCACTGTCTCATTCCTGTCTCTTCAATATAAACATAATTTGGAACAAAATATTCACACAACAAATCACACAGTCACAAAACGGCTAGTGCTCTGTCATCATCACAACAAAGCAGTGTTTTCTGGTGTTCGGAGGGAACTGACAGCATTTCAGCTTATGCTCATTGCATTAGTGGACCTGGGCACCAATTACAAAGAGCTGGGATCCTTCCACTTTACACTGTCTCTTCAGGTACTTACACACATTCACAAGATTCCTCATAACCCTTCTCTGCTCTGTGCTGAACACTCCCAGCTCTCTCAGCTTTTCCTCATGATATGAGGTTCCAGATTTTCAATTTTTGTGGCACTTCCCTGAACTTGCTATAGTATATCCATCTCTCATACCGGCGAGCCCAGAAATGGATTCAGCACTCCAGATGTATCTCACCAGTGCTGAGTAGAGGGGAAAGACACCTCCCTTGACTTGCTGACTATACTTTGCCTAACACAGTCCAGCCTTCTTTGCGATAAGAGCACATTCCTAGTTCATGTTCAATGTGGTGACCACCAAGACACCCAATGTCTTTGCTGAAAAGTTGTTTTCCATGCAGTCAGCCCCCCAGCATATACTGGTACAGGGGGTTGTTCCTCCACAGGCACAGGAGATGATAATTCCCTTTGTTGAATTTCATAAGGTTCCTGACATACCATTTCTCCAGCTTGTTGTGGTCCCTCTGGATGGCATTTATAAGCCCAGGCAGACAATAATCCACTGCTGTCCCCTAATCTACCAGGCCACTCATTTTACCACAGAACTCTCTCAAGTAGATCAGGCAGGAAATTTTATTGGAAATCAAAATGCATGCATAGAAAAAAAAGGGGGGTTACTCATTAAGAGCTTGTGAAAAATCTTCATTTAATACACTTAAGTCTTGAGACAATAAAGAATATACTTCTGTATTCTCATTAAAGATTATTTTCTGTCTCAAGAAAGCACACTGATATTATTTAAACCAGAGTTCAATAAGAACTTTTGAATTCTCCATGGTAGTTGGAATTATAATTGTTTATAATCTAAGGTCTGAAAATATTTCAAGATGCTTTATTTTGACCTACAAGTACTTTCCTAGAATTTTGTACTTTCTCTGTCAAACAGTCGAGAAACGAGTGAATAGGCTTTGCTGGTATATATATACTATTTTTTAGTATTAGAAACACCCTTATTGAATTACTTAAGACTCGCTGCTCATTTAGAATAATAAAATATCAGAATTAATAAGGATAATTCAAACCAAACCCTATGCTTAGAAGAAATTGAATGCAATCTGATTTGAGCTAGAAATACTCCTTAGAGTACTTAAACCACAAAAAACCCCCCATGAAATAAAAAAGCCCCTGAAGTAAAAAAATCAAGCAATGAAATTTTTGCAAACAAGGGAAATAATGTAAATTAAGTCTATGTTAATATCTTCGTAAGAAAAACACAATGTAGAACCCCAGCTGCGGTCAAGAGGAAGCAAAGTATAAAGTCACATAATTAATTTAGCATTCCTAGGACATATTCTAGGAACAGACAATGACTTTTGATTTTGTTTTTAAACCTTTACATTCTGGTTTTTTCTTTTTAAATCTTTACATTATGATTAATATATGTTTTGGCATTGGATATTTGTGATTTCTCTAAGTTTCTGGGTTTCTTTTTCCTGTAGTTAATCTTACCAGTAAAGACAAACTCAATGAGTAGTTCTGAGAATTCAGGTGAAAGACTGAGATTCATTCATTTATTAAAATACTATACATATTGATGTGCAGGGTCGTTCAAAAGAATTGTTTTTAAAACTAAACAACATTCTGTTTTTATAAAACCTATTCAGTATTTTTCTACTTTTTTGCTTGAATGTTTCAACTCAAAATATATATGGAATAGTGTATATTCCATTTGCCAGCTTGGAAGTGCTCTGACAGTAAAATTAGATCCTGCTCCTTTACCAGAAGAAACATATGTGATACTCTATATACTACTAAACTCCACTGCACTGCATTTTCTTCTTAGAATACTCTTGGTGAAATGTCTGTGCTAAAGGCAGTCAACTGCATTATTGCACTCATCCCGTTTATTTCAAAGTCATCTGTTCCTTAATGCACTTTGTTTAAATATTTTATGAAATACTTGTCAGGCATCTTAAAGGTTGGTTTTGTTTTTTTTTGGTCCCTGTTTTTCTGTGATTAAATACTTCCTCAGTAAACTGCAAGGGGAAATGAGCCTTTGAATTTACGTTTGAGATAAAGAAATAAACTTTGAGTGTGAGTCACTTGCTGCTCTTCCATGCAGGTGCTTTAAGGCATACATAGCCTGTGCATTGTTAGGTAGAAAATTTAGGGCACCGAATGACTTCAGTAGACTCATGTTATACCAGCCGGCAGTTTATACCAGCCTCCCAGACAAGATGGCAACTAGCAATTTCACAAGCATCTTTACTTTGAAATATTAACGATTTTTAGTTAAGGCTGTCTAGACATTTTCATTCTCAAGATCTAAGGCATCTAAAATGGACAGGTCTATATCTTACTTTTCATAAATGATATATAAGTATGTTTATACTAAAACTGGATTTTTTTTTTTTTCATTTCCTTGGTGCAGAAGTAAGTAATAAAAAATTATGACTGGCTCTACAGACTCAGCATATACAGAGTGGGGATTGAATGACAGCAAGCACCCTATAATGATGCCCGGATAAAACATTTTCCCTTATTTGTTCATGTTTTAGGTCAGCTATTTTTCCACATGAGAATATTAGCACCCTAGAGTTACTCTCTGACTCCTCCTAAGCACTAATCTTTCTGACTTTTCAGTCACCAAACCAGTTACAGTATGGAGAATCCTTCTGGACTTCAGGAGTAAACTAGAGCAATAACATTTGAGGACAGATGCATCCTGTAACCATACACTTATTATCCTCAGTATCTTAAGTCTTTCTTATCTGGTCATATCTGCTTCATGCTTGTATGGCACCAAACACAGCTCATCCTAGGTCTTGACTGGACTTATGGCCAATCCAATGCAGCCAGCATATTAACTTGCCATGTGAGCAAAATTCACACCAAACTTTGAAAGACATGTCTAAACAACCTGATGTCGCAGACAGCACCAGTAATATTACCATGCAGATCTCCTCCGAAGGTGAGTGTATTAAGGTTTGCACCTCTTAAAAGCAAGACTGTTCCAGCTGTATGCAGGCGGGTATTTTTCTCCCTGCTGCAAAGCAACAGAGCAACTTTTCAGTTAGAGTTAAGCCCCAGTGAAGATCAGTAATGTGGTTTAAGTTTTACCATTTCCAATTCTTGTTAGGTCTGTGTATTTTACCATTTATTTACCACTTCTAATCCTTTCCACACTGTGTATTTGTTATGGCTATGAGGGTAATGAGAACTCACAAACATTAACTCCAGTGCAATATGTTAGATGATGTTACATATGCAATAGATTTTGAACACACTGTGGTTTGAGGGTCTCTCCCTATTTAATCCTATAAAACAGGTTGCAGAATTCTTGGAAAGAAATGAATGCTTAGGAAATTATATTCCAAGAGTGCTATAAAAGTCAAGGTAATAATATATTTAATTATTCTCTTCTTGCTGAATGATGGATTAAGAATTTCTTTTTATACATTAAAAAAAAAAGACAATGTGCTGGGCCAGATACTCCCTGATTTAAAAACTACACTGACTGGCATGCAGCTAGAGCTGCATGAGTATTTCAGTTGATGGGGCAATCCTACATATGTAATGAAATAAGAAAATAATTGTGCCACAACTCAAATGCTACTCCTTGGGCATGGAAAATTTTTTCTTTTATATATAATCCAAATTCAGTTTGTAACATCCAGTTACACATAATACATACATAAAATGTGAAAAGTAGTTTTAATTAGAACTGTATGAAATCTTGATATATGTCTATTTATCAGATAAATTATACTATTATTTCTCAGCTACATTCAGAATCCCATTGATATAGAGCAAGTTGCTACATACAGGCATAGCAAAGCACATAAAGCAAGGATGTAGTGGGCTGTAACTGTGAAACATTACTGATTGTTTCTGCCTCACAGGTTTTAGATTAGGCTTTACTATCTAGAAGTACTGTTGAATATTATGTCACTATGAAGTACTAAGGATTGAATTCTTATTCAACAGATTTATCCTACATGGCAAATAATACATCATCTCATCTCTCAACTCTTCTTCTGTCTAACCTTTCCAATATATTTTATCTCCTTGCAATCCCTGTAACATAGAACGAATAAAAATTTCTCTGTGATTTTCAGGATCTGTGAACTGTTGTTCCTCTGGCATGGCTAATGTCTACAGCTACAGATAAAAAAATAATACTGGAATAAAACAACAATATCGGAAAGTCTGTTTTTATGATTGATGGGTCAGAAACTTTCCTAGCTAAAGCCCAAGGTTTGGGAAATCTGGAAATTTTGAAAAATTATGTTGCAAATTAAAAAGCTGGGTTTTTCAAATTAGCCTTCTATAAATACAGGAAATGAATTTTCCTCCTGTAAAACAACTGGATTCTTACACACCCTCCTTGTCATTCTTCTCAACATCAATTTGAAGAAAATCCCCTCCTGCTCTCCCCTGTGGTGGTAACAATGCAACCAGAGTTAAGCATTAGCATAATTTCTGGTACAACCTCTTCCCAAAGTCTTTGTGCTCTTTCACTGTTGTAAACACCTTTTAGACAGGGAGTCAGGCCACACATCAGAGAATATCCCTTGGAGGAAAAACATGTATCATCTGGTCCTCAGCAAAGTGAGAAGGTTATTCAGCTGTTACGGTAGTTCTGAATCTGCTAAACAGCTCTTGGAATGTGGAAGTACACATTGTTCATTCAGTCTGAAAGTCTGAAAGATTTCACAGATCATGGACAGACCAACTCAATTATAAGAAGGGGAAATTTTAGTCATATTTGAACTCAGAAATGAACGTCTCTAAATAGCAATTACTGGCTATAAGCACACTGCGTTTTTTCCATCTCAGACCTTTCAAAAAGTGCATTCATTTAAACCAAACTTGATATCCACATATTTTCATGGCTAGCTGAAACTTTTTATCAGACGTGCCCAAAGCTCCTGCCATGAATACTCAAGTCCAACTAAAAGCTGTTGAATCCTGCATTCTTTTGATATTTTTTCTCCTGTATAGAGCACTAAGGGGGAAACGTAGAAGACATTATTCTAGATTTCAGGGTTTCACTTTAAATAGACTGTAGCCTGTTAGCACGCATAATTCCAGTACCATGGAAGAGTCATAACTGTAAATGATTGAAATCATGGCTGAATAACAAAATAAAGTGGGTTCTCATGGCTCTTTGATCTAAGCTGTATTTCAAAACCTATTATATTGCTAGGTAGAGCTTTTTTATTGCCCCCTTCTCTCCAGACAAGAGCAAGGCTTCTCTGTTTGGGCAAAGAAAGTAGGAGGAGAATTTGAAAGTAGACACATATCCTGTCATTCCTCCCTGACCTCTTTATTATGTCTCAATAAAGCAGAGTGCTCTTACCCTGTGCCTGTGTCAGTATAACTATGGGGGCTTAGGAGTCCTAAGGGGCTGGTGGATGCATCTACTTCACACATCAGCAGTTTCATGCCTCAGGTTTCTCATGTATGTTAGGAAGTCTTCAAATGTTTTTGCTTGTTACCTTCATGGTCCTGACCATGCAAATAAACTTGACATGAGAATCCTTGAGCGTATACACATAAAATGGACCTGATGAAGCTACAATTTCTGCATATGTTGTCTATGCAAACTAATGATTTACCTAATAATTATCATAGTCTATGACTTGGAACGAATTCCACTGTATTTGGGAATTCATACTTTTCAACTTTCAGAATGAAGTCACCCATAAGCCTCTCAAATGTTAAGTTCTTATTTTTCTTAACAATAATTGAAAAAAACAAACCTTCAGATTTAAAAATTCCATAGAGAGGGAATTAAAACCAGTGCAAAGACAATCTCTCATGTCATGCAGAAAAAAAATGAGTTAAGCACATATTCTTGCAGGTCAGAGGAAAAACATATTCTTTATCTAGTCATTGATATTGATTAACTCTGTAACCATCATAACACATATCAGGAAACCATATAAAAATATAATTCATACATATCATGAGACATTTAATTCACTCTACAAGAAAACTACTATCTACATCCTCAATGTACAGCAATCCATATGAAGAGTGAAAAAAAAAATCCATCAACAATTTTTTTGTGTGACACTTTGTTTGCATAGTCCTGTCAATGCCTGAATACTACATAATCAACATAAATCTGTGCTGAGAAATTGCAGTTTCTGTTTCTCTGTCACACATTTATAGCACAAAATCTGCTGTAACTCTAGCCTCTAACTTGCAGACCAGTGAAGCCTAGATCATACAAAAGTAGCACAATGGATTCCTCTGAGCAACAAGGCCTCTAGACTGCATAGGAATGTTTTCCTTAGAGTTAGTGTCATGGTCTTCTTTCTAATGAAACCACCTTGTAAAGGAGAAACCAAACCAATAGCATGATGTATGACATTTTTTTAAGAAGGCAGGATACCACTGTTACATTTTAAAAAAAGACCACACCGCAAATGCATAACAAACTGCTTTTGCTGTTTTCTTCAAGATTTGTGATACACAAGCAAGGAAACGTTACTTATCCTTTTACTGTTTTTACCTGTTTTCTCAGCAGTATTCTGGAAATGTACACATTCATGTGAGATTTTCTGTTTTAATAACTAAACACAAATGTATAATGCAGCAAGACTGCATCCTGAAATTTCTGACATTAGATACAGCAAATCTGTTCTTGAACTGCAGCTAAAGTCTCATCAAAAAGGCATTAAAAGCACTGCTCCTGCTCTACAAATAACACTAAAGAACTCCTGGTCTAGTATCAGCACAAACATGTATTTCTAGCCTCTTAGATTGTCACTTGACAACTAATCATACTGTGACCCCAGGACTGCATGTAATTAGAGGACAGTGACACAAGCGTTTGCAATATATGCATCTAGGCATTGTGTCAGTAGCCATTTTTCCTGCTACAGTGTTCACAGCTCTGACAACATCACTTCCTAATGTGTTAATTAGAGCAGGGTGACTAAGAAAAATTATTTGTCTTGTCTTGTAAGCAAAATAATTTATGAAACTCATCAAATAGTCAACAGATTTTTTTAAAAATAAACTACCACAATGAAGCTGTGATTATAGCAGAAAATAATGGAAAATATGTCAAGTGATTTATTAAAAATATAAACAGAGTGAAATTCTGTAAAAACAGCAAAAAATGTGGAGTATGTGAGAGGGCTTAAAAAGTGAACATTTCTGCTCTTTCTGGGTTTTACATTATTTGGGTCACTACTCTGTGGAACCCAACAATCTATTTGTATCAGCTGAGAATATATTACATAAGATAAAAATGTGGATGTAGGAATTTGTGTGGCATGATGAATTATCTGACAACATCTATTCAGCATTTGTATCATTCTAAATTGAACCATATACATTTATGTATGAATATATATGTAATATAGAGTCATCCAAGTGGCACAGAATCCCTGAAATATTAAGGAATACCAGATTTTGCTTCATATCTGTCATCCTGATTCAGTGATTATTTCATTATAATATGATTCAATGTATCTTTATACTAAGTGCCTATCTGCTAGAGAAGTCATTAGGAATCTGCATTAATGAACAGCCTTCTTCAGGGATCCTTCTGCAGCGAGTCCCAATGGTTTATCATTTAAATTCTACTGTGATAAGCAGCACTGTATGCCCTGTTCAGCAAAATACTTTTACTGAAATAGTTACCATTACTGAAATATGGGAGCAAATGTAAGACAGCTCACTGATTAAAACAGGAAAAGCTTAACTAGGTCGTATAACATGGAAAGCTAACAATATCTTTCAGTTTTTAGGAAACTGACTTTTAGGCTAGGAATATGAGGGAAGGAGGGGTAAATCTCTGGTTGAAAGGTCAGCATGATCAACAAGCTACAGTTGTTTTATATTCCCAAGACAGCTACTGAAATTATGAGATCATTGTCCTGTTTTTCATTCATCTGTGCTAGAAGCTCATGTTTTCCTAATCCCAGTCAGGCTCCTTTAAGGTGGGTGTGCTGTTTGGTCCATGAGGACACTGTGTGTTGTAGTTTGAAATTGGTGGATTTCATGGACTGAGGAATTGGGTAGTTAGTATGGTAACCTGTGAGAAAAGGGCCTTGGAATTCTAAACTCTTCCTTAGTTTCAGCTTGGCCAATAGGCAATTCTGTGAACTGGGACATGCAGTTTGGAGTTTCCCATTTCCTGTTCCATGCCTCTGGTGGGAAGTGACTCACTTGTTGGCTTTCCTTTGGAGAGGCACACTTCCCTGGGATGGAAATAGCAGCCATCTCACCTTTGGAACATGGCGCATGGAGAGAATGAAGGTTGGAACCTCAGAGTATATGGGACAGGGAACTGGCCCTTAAAGAAATTGCTGGCACTGAATATGCACTGTCTAGAAAAGGTCAAAAACTGCTGGGGATTTCTTCCCCTTTGACAGAAGCTTGGCCCAGTTCCATTAAAAAACATGTAATCAATCTCTGTATGTCTTTGTGTTGGGGTTTTTCATGTGAGGTGAATTAAATGTGTCTTGGTTTTTTCCCAATTGAGATAGTTTTTTTTTTTTTGCCTGCAACTTTGGTTTGAAACCAAAAGGTTTGAAACCAAAACCCAGTAGTTCTGAAACTTTCTTTTGTTTTTGTTTTGTTTTTGTTTAACTGGATTAATTGGATAATCTTGTTTTGGACTTGATCAACTGATGACAGGACCTATCTACTCCATTGTGGCTGGTCACTGGGCAGCAGTGGCAGGGAATGGCACAACAGCTGCTGCTTGGCTTTCTGCTGCTTTGAGGCCAGCTGTACCAGGAGTGGGTTCCTAAACCACAGCCCTTATTTACTACCCCACTTGAAATGTGTATCAGAATACCCTTTGCTCCAAAGAAAGGCTTTGACTAGTTTACGTCATAATCCCTTGATTTTATTTCTGATTAGGTTTTAATTGTTGGGAGGTATTGTTATATTAGTCTTAATTCAATCAATTTACCTTCAGTGCTTGCAAACCTGTGAATTTCTTGCATGGTATTTTGCAGTACCTCACTCCACTGGTAGAAGGCCCAGAAAGAAATCCATCTCACTTTTATTTCCTTCATAAATGTGGATTTCAGAGGAGATGGGTTTGGTATTTGAATTAAATTTCTGCACAACCTAGAAATTGCTGTTTCTAGAAAGTGACTGCTGAAGATATAATGCTTCCACTTGCCTTTTTTAAAAAGTCAAAACAGTACAGCATTCAATTTGCATAAAGCACCTTCAAACACCACTCAAAAAAACCCCTTTTTCCAAATAAATCCCCTTGGAAAGATAAAAGGCAAATCTTGGTGGGTTGCTGCAAGATAGAAATTAATATCAGGACCCAGATTTTACTCTTCTTATCATCAATAGTGTTCTTAAATGCAGGCATAGAATAACCCAAACCAATAAAAAAAAAAACCCCAAACAGTTTCATACTATAAACTATAACCAAAGTTTTCAGTAAAAAAATATTACCTATTTGAAATTCATGGTCATAACTTACACTGTGATAGTCAAAGTACCCTCAGAGACCTTCTACTTCAAAGAAAAAAACTGGCAGAATGCAGCAAAACAGTAAGTCCTCTGCTAAGAGAATGAAGATGATATTTAATAGTAGGTAATAGAAAGCGAATTTTCATCACATGCAGGGAAGCTGACCATTTCAGATAGTGCAACAGACATGAATAAAAATTATTATGATTAGTCCATTGAGCCTGTAATACATAGCTCTGTGTATCATAAAAATAAGAATTATAACATAAAAATTTACCTGCATTCATCACTTATGATTAACGATGAGCACTGAAATGAAAGACAAATTTCAATATATCTGATGAGTTTTTCTTCTGTGTCTCTCACTGTATGGAATACTTGTAATGAAAACATGCTACCATGGGGTCAAAAGAGGAAACTGGGGGGAAGTTTCTTACAGGGATTTGGAGAATAAGTCTTATGCAGAGAGTCTGTGGGAGCTGGGGATGTTCAGCCTGAAGAAGAGGAGGCTGAGGGGACACCTCATTGCTCTATGTAACTACCTTAAGGGAGGTTGTAGGAAGTTGAGTGTTGACCTCTTTTCCCTAGTGACTAATGATAGGACAAGAGGAAATGGGATCAAGTTGCACTAGGGGAGGCTGAGGTTGGATATTAGGTATAATTTCTTTACAGAAAGAGTAGTGAGGCATTTGAACTGGCTGCCCAGGTTAGTGGTGAAAGCACAATCCCTGGAGGTGATCAAAAAAAGGGTAGATGTGGTATTTTGGGAGGTGCTTTAATGGTTAGGGGTTTTAGGGGGGACAGTTGGACTTCATGTTATTGAAGGTGTTTTCCAACCTTGATGATTCTATGATTCTGTGATTTTGGAATGTAGGGAAGTTTTTCTATTTGCAGAACACTTTAATCATTATGGCACTGTAGGGGACAATCCTTTAACTTTGCTAGAGCAGGTTTGAGCATCAGTTTTGATAAAACGAGAAGTTCAGACTGGGGTGCTGCTTAACACTATCAAGACAAAGTTAAAATTTTTAAAATAACCTAGAAAAACCTGTAGTGAAGAAATAAACTAAACAATAAAATGTTTTTCAGACTTTATTTCAAAGAAAAACTGAATGTTGAAAGGGATATAAATACAGGAGCTAGGGCTAAAGCATGTTATGGAGTAATGGAGGACATTTCTTACTGTAACATAATGTCCAATTACACAGAAACAACAAAAGTTGCAATAACTATCATCTTAGAGTAGAAAAAAAAGGTTGTCTCACTCAGGCTGCTGCTTCCTCTTCCTCCAGATTTTCTGAATGAAGGTATGGAAAGGACAGCAGAAATACTCTCCTTACTCAGTTAATTTTTGTATATGCCACCTCAGTCTAAAGCATCAGCTTCTAAAAGCGATCTGGATAACCTGCCCAAGCATTTGGTGCAGCACATGTTCAGCAGAAAAGACACCTGTATTAAATAAGATATGTCTTTATACAACACATTTGCTAAACTTTAGCTCTCAGAGAGCTCCTGCTGATTGTATCAAAACCAACAGTGTTCAGGCTTTAGCTTGTCAGAAGCATTTTGTTATCTTCCCCATTGAACAAACCAGGGTTACACAACAGTGATCTATTTGCAGTGAGAGCCAACCCATAAACAGACTTCAACCACTTGTTCCACAGCTTGTATTTACAGATGCATCATTGTGGAACATTTGTGAAAGTTTAGGCTTTTAATCATTAAAGTATGCTCTCTTGAATCCCACCAAATAAATTGCCTGAGGCAGATAGTTTAAAAGGCTTGGTCTGGTCATTTAAGCCTTAGGTATGTAAATAGAATTACACTGAGGACAAAAAGTCTCTATTGATGGTGTTCCACTGACAGAGCAGAAGTGAGAAAACTTGACCCCTCTACAACAGCTATCATTATCAGATTCCAGTTACTGTTAAACTTGCTCATAGTGTAGCAAACTCATTTTTAAAATCAGAGACTCACACAGAATGGCTGAGGCAGAAGGCATCTCTGGAAACCAGCTACAGCTCAGAGCAGCATCCTGTTGTGTTTCTAATGTCCCTAAAGGTGGAGACTACACAGTCCCTGTGACCTTGTATTCCAGTATAAAAGACATAACCATAGTCGAATATATATTTTTAGGCTATAATGGAATTCCCTGCATTTTAGTTTGCACCCATCATCTGTTGTCATGTCACTGTTTAGCTGAGGTGGTGTTGTCTTCACAGTTTTTCTTTTTTCCCCCTCTTTCTTTCTTAGCTGTGTTTTTTTTTTTTTTAAATAATGATGGCAATGCTTTTTACGATAAGTTCCCAAAGGTACATTGATTCCCTATGTGGTGATTTCAGCCATGTAATGAATTTTAACTAGACTAATTTATCACAGTACAACATATTCTACTATTCTGCATTCCTTATTCTTTGCAACTGGGCCTCTCTTCTAAAGTTGTTTACAAGGCAGAAGTAAATAACTGTTCTAGTGATTCAGAACTGTCTGTATTTTGGTATTTTGACAAGATATTCTAATGTTACTGTCATACGTGTCTTGTATAATTACAAGATCTTTTCAAAGCAAAGATATCTATTTATAGATTATTTCACTCTTGTGTGTCATTGTCAATTTATGCAATTTATTGTGGCACGTGTGTTTCTGTTACACATGTATATGTACTTCAAAATACCTGGGGGCAGGCAAAACATGGACACCTTTTTTGGTAAATACTATCTTGGGTTTATTCCAACTCATTATTCCAATTTCACACTTCATAATGTTATGATACTTCCTTTTTGATCTTAATAGCTTTGAAGGATAGCTCATTGACTAAAATCTGGCAGTAAAGAACTTTAGTCATCAAATCTGAATATAAAATATGAACTTCTGTGTCCCTAAGGAAAAAAAATAATTACTAATAATCCTGAAAAGTAGAATGCTATGCTATGTACAGACATGAATCAACACAGACAATGATTGTATCTGCATATCTATTCTAGTGATAGACAAAGGGGAATGGTTTCATACTAAAAGAGAGCAGATTTATATTTGAATTTAGGGAGAAATTCCTTAACATCGTGGCAGTCAGGCACAGCAACAGGTTGTCCAGGGAAGTTGTAGATGGCCCCTCCCTCTAATTGTTCATGGCCAGGTTGGATTGGTTCTGGGCCACCTAGTCTAGTGAGAGGTGTCCTGCCTACAGCAAGGCTGGAACTACGTGATCTCTGAGGTCACTTCCAATCTAAGCCATTTTATGATTCTATTATCTCTATTGTAATCAATTTTTTCCCACTTGTGACATTTAATCTACTGGGTCATGATGAGACAGGAATGCAGTGATCTCTGCAATTCCATGAAGAACAGAGGAGAAAACGGCTGCTGTGTGAGGAATCCTCATGACACAAACAGTGAATGACAGAATGGTAGAGGTTGGAAAGGATGTTGAAAAATCTAGTTCATCCCTTCTGCTAGAGCAGAAACCTTGTCTGGCAAGTCTGCAAATGTTTCTACATTGTACCAGCCGTTAACTACGACAAGCCTTTGCTTTAGACAGGCTCACTAGCCTGACCCTGCATGTGGTGCAGAAATGGGAAAGAACCATTCCTGTGACTACTTTTAGCTCTTATTCTGTCAACAGAAACAGACCATGGGGCAACTGGCATGTCTAGTTACTCACAAATGAGAGTAAAGAAGGAATTAGTGATCCACTTCACACTTTTGCATTAGCCTGGCTAAGTAAAGTAAACCAGCATTAATGTTTCATTCTTCACTAGGGATTTTTGCTGTTTTCCTGTAAGCAAACAAGTTGTGTATTTCCAGTGCATCTCACAATTGCTTGTCTAACTGAACCTTTCAGCCACGTTTGAGATGGGAGTAGGAATTTTAGGATACAGCCATTGAAATTACCAGCTGTTTAGAGATGCTGTCAAAGAAAGGGAAGAAGAATTTAGCTTCTTGTGTTCCTTTTGTTTTAAAAAAGATATTTCACATTACTGAAAAAATCAGTTTGCAGATGATACCAAGTTGTGTGGGTGCGTCAATCTGATAGAAGGTAGGAAGGTTCTCAAGAGAGAATTGGAAAAGTTGGATCAATGAGCTGAGTCCAATTGTATGTGGTACAACAAGGCCAAGTGCTGGGTCCTGTTTTTCAGTCATAACAACCCCAGCAATGCTATAGGCTTTAGGATGAGTGGCTCGAAAGCTTCCCTGCAGAAAAGGACCTGGGAGAGCTGGTAGACAGTCAGCTTAATGTGACACAGCAGTATGCTCAGGTGGCCAAGAAGGCCAATAGGATTCATGCTATATCAGGAATAGTGTGGTCAGCAGGAGAAGGGAAGTTATTGTGTCCTTGTGAGGCCTCATCTTGAGTATTGTGTTCAGTTCTGGGCACCTCAGCATAGGAAAGACATTGAGATGCTGGAATATGTGCAGAGGAGAATTACAGGCTCATGAGAGGTTTAGAGAACAAGTCATATGAGAAGAGGCTGAGGGAGCTGGGCATGTTTAGTTAGGAAAAGAAGAGCCTGAAAGGGGACCTCACTGCCTTTTACAGCTACCTGAAGGGAGGCTGTAGAGAGGTGGGTGTTGGCCTCTTCTCGGTAACTAATGACAGAACCAGGGGCAATGGCTGAAGCAGGGGAGGCTGAGATTAGATATTAGGAAGAAATTCTTTACATAAAGAGTGGTGAGGCACTGGAATGGCCTTCCCAGGGAGGTGATAGAGTCACCATCCCTGGAGGTATTTAAGAAGCTTGTAGACATGGTGCTTTGTGACAGTCTATAGTGGCAGGCATAGAGGGGATTATTTTGTGTTTTTCCTTTGATCAGGTACTTAGGTATTTGTGGGTGTGGTATGGTTGGACTCGGTGACCTAGTGGGTCCTTTCCAACCATGTTGATTCTGTGATTCTGTGAAATAATCATGGCAGCACCCCATAGACAGCAAGGTAGTATGGAGTAATTTCTAATGAGGTAAATAATACCACAAATATTAGTAACATCTAACATCCATCACTCACAATGAGCAGCCTATGATTAAGAATTTTATCTGAATCTTTTGAGTCAATTTTATGTATTACTTTGAAAGGTTTTCTCTGGTATATCTGATTTTGATCTGATAATATGATCAAGGGACAAAGAAAAAATTTAATATCTAAGAAGATCATGTTTAGAATAGAACATTATGAACCTTATATCCCTATTCAAATTGCTCAGAATTTGCATATAAATGGGAGAGAAAATATGAATTTGGTATTAGTTTGTATGGAAAATAAAAACATCTAACACAATTATCTCTGAGGATCCTAAAGTAATTTATAAGCATGTTCAGACTTGACCTTCTACTGCTACACAAAAAGAACTACAAACTTTGTTGTTCCACTCACCCTGCTGCTCTCTTCTACACTTTGCATCACAGTAGCATACTATATTATAGAATCATAGAATCATTAGGGATCAGAAGACACCTCAAAAGATCATCCAGTCTAATCCTCCTGCCACAGCAGGCTTACCTAGACCAAGTTGCACAGGAACACATCCAGGCAGATCTTGAATGTCTCCAGAGAAGGAGCCTCCACAGCCACCATGGGCAGCCTGTTCCAGTGCTCTGTCACCCTCACTGTGAAGAAGTTTCTTCTGATATTTAGATGGAACCTCCTATGTTCCAGCTTGCATCCATTACCCCTTGTCCTCTCACTAGATGACCTTGAGAAGAGCCTGGCTCCATCCTCCTGACATCCACCCCTCACAAATTTAGAGACATTCATAAGGTCACCCCTCAGCCTCCTCTTCTCCAAGCTAAAGAGACTCAGCTCACTCAGACTTTCCTCATAAGGGATCTGTTCTACTTTCTTCAGCATCTTTGTTGCTCTACAGTGGACATCCTCCAGAGGCTCTGTCTCCTTCTTGAACTGATGTGGCCTCACCAGTACAGAGTAGAGGGGAAGAAGAACCTCCCTTGATCTGCTAAACACCCGCCTTCTGATGCACCCCGGGATGCTGTTGGCCCTCTTGGCCGCAAGAGCACATTGCTGGCTCATAGTCATCCTGATGTCCACTAGGACCCCCAGGTCCCTTTCTCCTACTACAGTCTCTTTCTACACTGCTCTCCAACAGGTCAGTCCACAAGCTATACTGGTAGCTGGGGTTGTTCTTGCCCAGATGCAAGACTTTATACTTACCCAGTGCATTATATATTACCCAGTTCCAGTGTTTTGTTCCTTAATTTTACATAAGTCCCTACTTGTCTTAATAGTACTGAGTCTGAGATAAAAAGTATGAAATAAGTAATTTTGATATGATTGGAGATCAACAGGCTTCTGTGAGATTTGCTAACCTGGGAATTTGTATTGGAAGAAATGTATGAGAGTCCATAGGTAGACAGGTACCAGGTAGCAGGAAAACCTGGTAGAAACAATTCAGAAACAGACAAGCTACTATTGTAAAACAAAGTGGGTGAAGAGCATTACGACCATATGTGTGTCTGCCAGAGATGGAGGGGAAGGGGGTTGAATAAAATCAGCACAATTGAAAAAGAAATATTCTGAAGAAAGCCATGAACTTTACTGTTCCCAGCTCTGTGTATGCGTGTTATACTATTTAAACTGGTCAGAGCTTATTCTGAAGACCTGTACTGGGAAAAAATGAAAATGAATGCAAATGTCTAAAAACTGGTCTGTGTCTGTAAACCAGAGCTTGAGAACTGTGTGTTGAAGAATCGGTATGTATTTGCAAGTTTATTACGAACAGAAGATAGAAGGACAAAATTGAATTACTTTTTAAAGTATATTGAAGTAAAAGGAATTACATACCACACATTCTGAGAGACAATCTTTGGCTACCTCATTTATTCATTTGTGGTAGTTCATGGCTTCCCCCTTCCTGCCTGGGCACCTGGGGACCTGTTCAGATTTCACATTGAAGGATCAATTCACACAGCAATGAAATACCTTTGCCTCTTGGGGGGAGGATGACATCTGTTAAGCAGTACCCAGCAACACTACACAGCAGTTTATAGCACCAAATGCAGAACAATTATGAATTTAATTAGAATCAGAGTGGGATTTTAATGAGAAAGAATGCAGTTATGCATGATGAAAATTTAGAGATACATCCCTTAATATTTACCCAGAGTTTCCTTACTACATAAGTATTTCCAAGAGTTTTACTACTAGTAAGGGGTTAAAACCTGCCCCTGAACAGTTAAGGACCCAGTCTCTTGATTACTAGCCATCTCTTCAGCTTCCTTGTGCTACCAACATGTTACATGTTCAGTAACAATCTGCAAAATCAAACAGCATCAGCTGAATGGCTCTTTCACATTTATTTTCATCTAATCCTGAAATTCTTCACATGCTTAGTTCAATAGGTTATATCTTTTTAGCAAAATGGCATATGGGTTTGATATGAAATGATATATGACTGTAGCCCAGAACCTAACGAACAGCCTACATTTCATTAGATCTGCAAGTCCTGTGTCACAGGTCTACAAAAGAGAGAGGTTTAATGCCTGTACAGAGGAACTAGATGGAAGAGAGTGGGATAACTTGTTATTTTCTTGTGTAGTATTGTAAGGGATAGCCTGCTTAACTGCTTGTGACTAACTATTAACCTCTGTATTAGGCTAGCAATTGCTTCTAAATTTGATAACAGAGAAATAAAAGTATTGCCATACTCATAATATTCATATTATATTTTTTTTTTCTGCAATTGGGCATTAAAAAATAGACATTGAAGCAAACTATAGGATGGATTTTTGTGTGTGACTGAGACTTTTTTGTATTAGACCTATACAAGCACATAACATGAAAAAGTCTATCATATTTTAATGACATATTCTCACAGAGAGAAGGTCTCTCTCCTACCAGATGCTAAGTATTGGGTAATCTAGGTTTTCTCCTTCAGAAACTCCCTTTCACCATGTAGGATCTACTTAGTAGAATAAACCTGCCACTATGAGTAGTAGAAATAGGAAAATGCATTCAATTTGGATAAACTCTGTTCAGTCAATTATTTTTGCAAAATAATGAATGATAAAGCTAAATAACAAGGGAACAAAAACTCTATCGTAATACTGTGGCCATTTTGTCTCCTTCATTTTTTTTGAGGCACAAACTCAGAATAACCAGTATGTTTTATAGAAAGAAAAAAAGCAAACAATGACTTTAAGGCTCTGAAGCAGTATATATATTGGCATACATTACCCAGAAGATAAGAGGCAACTGCCTAACCCCTCTAGCTGTAGGAACATTTGCATATTCCCCAAGAGAAATTGTGATTACTAACCTTCCTCTCATTTGGAAAAAGGATAGACCAGACAAAGGGAAAAAATAGGAATATTTTTAAGTGCTGTCCTAACCCTCCCTGCGCACCTATGATTTAATTTGTAGCACATAAACAGTCCAATGTAACCCTAAAATATAATTTTATGGTAATGGAAATGGCTAAACACAAATTAACGCACATTTGTTCAAACTTGCCATGGATTCAGTGTTAAAATTCATACTGGGTGTTTGAAAAAAAAAATCATAAACTATAAAAAAACCCAGTTTTTCTCTGTAATATTTGCCTGTCACTGAGCAAAAGTGAAATTTGCATAATGATTTCAACAGTTTTCTCTATGATGTTCAGATTTTTGTTATTTCTACAGGCTTTGCCTGGAATTAGATTTTCCTTGTTTGTTGCTTAGATTCCTTCTGTCTATGGTCAAGGAGAAAAATCAATATTATCACTGTTTCATACACATTTGTTGTGATAGTTCATGTAAAAGACATTAAAGAATAAAAATTGACAATAAAGACTGTCAGACTTTTCAACTAGTAATTGTTTTGATCCTTACTGTGATAACAGATATATAAACAAATGTAGATTGCCTTTCTGTATTTCAACAAATGGTTGCAGTTTTTCCATCATGTTGCAGGAATCTGATCATGCTTGGCTGAGTCCTCTAGATAGAAGTGACATTTTCTATTTAGTATCACATAAAAATATATATTATGTCCAAGCAGTCTTAAGGGAGGATATATATGCTTGATAAAACATTGAATATTGTGCAAAGCAGTCGCTTTTAGCATTTAGGTAAAACTGGATCATACAGTGTGATTTTTGTGGCTTTGCAGGTATACCAGTCAGCCTAAATGGTGGTTGTTTGATAGTTCCCAAAATAGTATCTCTTACAGCATATTGATCCAGCTTTGTCTCCTCTGTCTAAGAGATGTAAAATATGCTTACTTACTTGCAGCAAAGCTAGCAATGCCATGACACACTCCAGCATAAGCACAAATATAATATAAATAATATATTAATTCACAGAAGTGAGCAATAGACTTTACCAGTTGCAGGTTTGTTTGTTTCTTTTTAACCCAGCACTTCTAAAGACACATGGTTATTAATAGGTTTTGTAGATCACTCAATGAAACATGGCAAAAAGAAAACCATAAACTTGCATGCTTGCTTTTTTTTTTTAATCTCTAAATGGATAAAAGCAATGTCATAGTCTAAAGAATTTAACACCGCAGCTGCTGGCAAATAATTAATATGTGACCAATGTGGCGTTCTGCGGTCATTGCCTGTGTTAATGGCTTCAGTAGTTGTCCTGTTTACATGTAAGCTGCCATGAATTAGATAAGATCATTCACCTTGTTCAAACCACTCCTCACTTTATGTACATGTGAAAACAAAAGATTATAGCTTTTGCTGAGATTGAGCTTAAATTCTCTCAGTCCTGCATTGCTGTGTATTTCCTATTTTAACACAGCACTCATAAAGATACAAGTATGTTCTTACTGAGTGATTAGTACTTTCTGCAGATCAATTACTATAACATGACAAAAAGAAACCCAGGAAGGAGTCATCAGTTTCTGGAAGACAAAATGCAGGATATTCTCTTCTTCCTTCCCAGGAGGGGCTAGGGGAATCACCTCTAGAATACTCATACCCAAATGCCACCTCCTTAAATATCCAGGACAATTTCACAGAATCTCTAAATTCAGAAAACAGTGCTCAACGATGACCTAAAGTATAGACAAGCTTTCAGGCTTTCAAGGTTCATTCATTGCTAGTCTCAAAGGATCCATGTCTGGAGAGAGCACAGGAACAGAAAACAACCTTAAAAACTAAAGGAGAATAAAGGATAATTATTTGCTACAATGAAGAAATACTTCTGGGGATGTACTAAAGAAGCAACCAATACATTATGACAGGGAGGAGAGTGTGATGAAAAAGAGGGATGAAGTACCTTAAGTGTAGAAATGAACTAGAGTGATTCCAAAGGTTAAAGTCTTTATTTTGGTGGCAAGGAAAAAATAATAAAAGAAACGGCATACTGTACACTGGCAAACACCCTAAAGTCACTAGCCTCTGCACATTCAAGCGCTATGCCTACTCCTAATACCAGATAGCATTCATCTAAACAACAAGACTAAGAAAAAACAAAATGAAAGGATTTTTGGCACTAAGACACTCTTCAAGTGTGAGAATCACAGTGAGCAAAATGGAGCACTTGGATTAAGTTTTTTCATTAAGGCCTGTCACTGTTTTTGAATGTGAAGTGAAATCAAAGCCAGAGGATTTGTTATGGGTCAGCAAGAAGGAAGGAAAAGAGGTGGGAGTAGGGCTAACTGCCAAGAACATCTTTAAATGCATGATCCTCTTTCTAAGAACAGGGGTTAGTTATTAACAAAAGAGGCATGGCTTTAAACATCATAACGTTCTTAGAAAAAATCCTACAAACACAGATAATTATATATTTGATTTCATTCTCCAAGCTGCAATTTTAGTAGTTTTATTATTCTTGAGCACAATACATCATCAGATACTTTCCACATTACAGTCATTTAATGTCTCCAAATTATAGTCTGCAATCCAGAATAGGGGATTTGGTGTAAGTAACAGTGTGGTAACTGCAGGAAACCTTGTGATGGATGTCAAGTGTTACAAGGTTCACTTTGCTGAACTAAACAGCACAACGAAGGACACTGTTACAGTTCTAAAACTTTAATCTGTCCACCTCCTACTGTTTGGATGTGAACAACCCTTTAGATTTTATTATAATAAAGGGATCGAATTGTTGTGTTTTTTTTTTATTTTGCTTTCCTCCCTTCATTTCCCCCCTCTCCTCTTTAACTGGAACAAAGCCTGAGTACCAGCTGGCTGGCAGGTTACTTTCTTAGAACTGGAGTTGGACAAAGATTCAATAAAGACCTGGTGGGATGCTTTAATAAGATGGACTTGGGTTTCTAGTTACCTTTTAGACTTTGTAGGTTGAGAGATGACCTGATGCCAGTGAAGAAATGGCAAATACCTAGGTCTTTGCCAGTGAACAAAGAGGTTCTAAAAGAAAGGGTTAAATCCCTGCTGGCTTTGGTTTGTGAGTCAATGGAGTTACTCAGGAGAATCTTTAGCTCCAAATGTTTTACTTTACTAAAGAAAAAAATCTTTAGCTTCACTGAATATAAGCAAAAAAAGCAACTCTCAGAAAAAAAGCAAAAATGCAACTCTCAGAAGTTGTAGGATGCCAAGACACAGGAGGTAATATTTCTAATTGTTATCACAGCTCACACTAGTCTTAAAGTCAGCATTTAGCTGCAGGCTGAATCGAGCTTACATCTCAAAGTCTCCTTAAATAATGCACAAAACATGTATTATCAACCCTGAAATGTAACTATATCTGTAAAAAAAGAGTAGAAAACATTGTTTGACAGAGAACAAGTTGCCTTTGATGAGAGCCAAGGACAGAGACATGAGCTATGACGCACCCACTCAGGATGTAGTAAGATCTTGAGAGAAAAGGTAATGAACTAGTGTGATTTCTCTCACTTGAGAGAAAACTCTTACAGCAAAGTAATAAATGAGCACAAATATGTAGGAAGAAGGAGCTTTTCTACAAAAACATTCCATGGCTTCTGATGACAGAAGCAATATAGGAAAGAGAAGCTTGCTCTAGCCAGAAGCAGAAGGTTACAACTACTGATCAGGAGATTTCTACAAACCCACAAGGATTTAGATGTTGTGCCCCTTCCCTCACCTGTCATGAAAATTAGGCACAAATTTAAAGGGTTTCTAACTTGAACGCAGAAACAGAATTCTTCCGTATCCTCCAACCTATAAACCATTGAATCCAGAAGTTAACTCTGATGCCAATTGAACAAAGACAATGTTGAATAAGAAACATGAAAATGGAAAATGAGTTAAACTGCCCTGGAAATAGAAAGAATACCAGGTCTTATGTACTAAGTAGAGACAAACAGCTTGATCCCTTCTGCTCACTGCAGGAGGAATGTCACACCAGACTCCAATGATCGCTTTGCAATACAAGAGAATGTCTCTGGGATCTGGCATTTCATGTGTCAAGTACAGCACCACTGACACCCCCAATTTTTCCCTCAAAGTACAAAATTGGTCACTGTGAAAATGGTCACTGTGAAATCAAATGAAAGGCAAACTTCCACCCATGACTTTCCACCAATTATCCCATCTCTCAACATTGTCCTGAAAAGATATGAAAATGTACTGTTCCAGTGGAAGAATAAAATTTAAGATAAGGACAAAGCTTCCCACTGGGAAGGATATGAGGAATATAAAATTCAGTAGCAGCTTCTCACAAAAGAAATACTTTGGATGTGCCTGTTGAGGTTTTGGCAGCAGGGAGGCTGCAAGGGTGACTCCTGCAGGAAGAATTGCCAGAGACAGCTGGTTGCATCTGGCTCTGCAACAGACCCATAGCACACACCTGAGACCATTGGCAATACTGGTGGCTCTACCAGGAAAACGCATTTAAGATAGTTTGTTGAAGGTGGAAGAAGGAAGAGAGACGGACAAACAGAAGCAATGACAGAATAGCAAGGCATAGTTAGGAGTTGTGCCATACCCCTGAAGAGGTTGCAGCCCTTAAAGAAGCAATGCTGTAGGGACTGTTGTGTTTGGAGGAGACCATGCTGGATCAGGCACACCTCACAGGAACTGCAGCCTGTGGAGGACCCACATCAGATAATAAGAAAAGAATGAGAAATAAGAAGTGGTAAAGAGAAACCACTGCACACAGACCCAGACCTCCTGTACTGCTCGGATCTTCATTGGAGGGTCTGAAAGGAACTTGTGGCATTAACAAGAAGAGAGGTGCGCTGAGTGCTGTAGTGGAGACTAGGGGAAAATAAGGGAAAGGATCCTGGGGTGAAGCCAAGTGGAAAGTGACAGGAAATCTGTTTCACTGTCTGTTTTCTTTGTTTCCCAATACCTGAAAGAGTAATTACATATTTATGGTAATGGACAAAGGAAAAACAAGAGATCACATACCCCAAGAGAAGTCAGTTTTGCCTGCTGCAGCATTTCATAGATAATTCCCCATGCTTTAATTTTAAAATAATACCTTTCCATGCTCCCATTCCTCCTATTTTCTCCCATGTCCCACTGGGAGAGGAAAGGAAGTGACTGGTTATGCTGGTGTTTAGCTACTAGTTGGGTCAAATCAATCACAGGATTCAGCAATGTAACTGCTGCAACCCAAAATGGCAACTGGCTGACTCAACCCTTAGTTGAGTTTTAAATCAACTTGATCTTGTTACAATGCACAGGAGGTGAAAGCAGCAGCAAATTTCCATGAAGTTGCATTAAGTTTTGCTGTATTCCATTAATTCAGTGGCTTTAATTTCAGCAATCCTCTTATACTACTCCTAATGGAAATCCCAGTTGGCTTGCTTTATCCTTTTGCTGTCGTTGTGAGAGATTGTGTTTGAATGATACGACTTTTTCATTACAGTCAAGCATTTAATTTTGTTCCATCCTGATGGAAAGCTAAACTTCTGTGTTTCTGACATCTATCTGGCCATTAAAATGACTGCCACAGATTCAGCACTTCAACACTACAAAGTGGAATTCAAGCAGAGATAAACAGGAAGATGATGAACAAGCAGTGTTCAAACCATAGCCACCTTCAAAAGCCAGCAAATATGAGTATTGAGTCAGTAACTTCAAACAAAGCTTGAAAGTCTGCAAGTTTTAGAAAGTAGTGTGTAAGAAGTTAAAAGCAATGGGTAAGTGTGACCTGAGCAAAGCAATCAGAGTAATAATAATTTATTTTAGTCTTGAGAATCGGTATCACTGATGAGATTTTCAGATTCCATGCCAGAGTCTACATCTCCCAGGGCAGGTAGGCAGTCTCATGGCAAAAGGCAACATTTAAATCCTTGCTTTGTAGTGCTGGGTGGAACCATTGGGTAAACAAGCTCATACATTTTTTTCAAAAGCAGTGTTTCGTTCAGTAAAACCAAGAGAAATTACAACACCCATATTGAGATTATTTGCCACATTCTGACAGCCCAAGCTAGGCAGAAAAACATCGAATCTATTTAAATGTTTTCTGGAATTTCTGACCTTGTTAGAGACAACAAACTAACTTAGTAGTCATACGGAAGTTTTTTTGTGTATAATCTTCTGTAGAAAAATATTTTAGTCTTCCTACTTGGTGTTCTAACATGACTTCTGCTTGTAGTATACCAAGTCTTTCCATTATGCACAGTTTATTGACATAAAATGGATTGGTTTTCACTGGGTCCATAGACAGTTACGAACCGAAGTCCAGAGCACTCAGGACTAAAAAGGTAAAGAATGACAATTCAAACAGTTTACAAGTCTCCATTTAAAATTTTTGCTATCCAACAAACACGAGATATTAAGAGATGTCTTTCAGTCAGTGGGGAAAAGATAAGTATTCTAGATAGATGCCAGAAGCTCAGAGACTCCCTGTCCCTTGCTTTGTCTGGGGACTCTGGGTACCTCTACCTGTAACTGATAGTAGGAGAAATACTGACAGTGAGAGTTGTTCATGGGTCTGTAATTTATGCAGGAAGAAATAACCTTTGACCAAATTAAGGTTAAGGGACTATAAAATTTTCTGCAACCAAGAGAATTACAAAAACAAGGGGAAAGTCAATAGGGGTCTGGAATGTGATGAAATACTCTTTCTTAAATCAGTGTTTTGTGGTCTAAAGTCCCAATAGAACTACATCCCATAAGCCCATTCTTTCATTTGCCATGTTTTCTTATTTGAGAAGGAAGAGGTACAAATAACTATCCCTCAGCACTTGGCCTGCAACAAAGCAGAATCAAATGAAAATTTGAAAAAGAGGAAAAGGGCAGGGCTGGCTCAGACTAATTACACTGCTCTGCTGAAGAAGAATTCCTCAACTTTTAGAGTATTGCATGGCAAGTTACTTTTAGAACTGGTTCAAGAATGTCCAAATACACAGGAACTAAAAGAATTTCTTGTGCAGCTTTCATGCAGTTAAGTGTTTCTCATTACATTTTTGAGTGAGATCTGCGATGTCCAACCAAAAAGTAAAAGGATCTACATCCTAACACTAATCTCATGGGCTACGCACACTAAGACTTGAATCTGTTTGACACAGCAGTGAAAACAGTAATCAAACCAGCTTAGATTACAGTCTATGAAGTTTTTTAAACCAAGAAACTACATTTGTCCTGCATTGCTAATCACATCTACTAGTATTAAACCTGAAATCCCAGAGGCAAAGGAGTCAGTGGTACATGAATTTTTAAAATCTGCTCAGAGATTCTGAGTCTTATCAGGGGAAGCACCATTCAGTAAGCCAAGTAATTTTAACTTCAAGAGTGCAACAATAATTTTACTATAACAGAAAATAGCTGAGATATAAATCCTTCATTTCATATACAAAAATCATGTTACTAAGTTCCATATTTTTCATTTTCAAGGAAAATAAATTATAAAAATACATGAACTTAGAAACAAATCCTATTTTGAGAAGTTTTGTCACTAGTTTATTGGAAAACTGCAAGGAAATTAAACTGTAATTCCAAAGGATGTCTATACTGGATGCAGATTTATTCTATAGTTTCCTTTACAATTGAGAGATTTGTGGATATCCCTAGGTCACAAGCCCTCTGGATTACTGAAATCAATGAATTGGAATTCAATAATAGCAAACACATCAAGTACTGTTCTTAGGAAAGACAAAGAAAAATGCACAAACACAAAAGTAGAACAGGAACACGAAGCATTGTTGCAGAAAATATCTGGACAAATGGCAGATCCATTAGGAGCTCACAATGTAATGCTTTAGAGAGAAAGAAAAGAGAAGGCAGAGCATATGTTAGGACATTTCAATAGTGGTTTGGCAAAGATACATTGGTAGTGATTCCACTGGTGAGATCACAGCAAGAGAACTGTGCTTAGTTGCCCATCTTACCTGCAGTAAAATGGACAAGGAAACAGCAATAAAAATGATAAAATGTTTAGAAAACATGACACACAAAAATGCTGAAGATGTTGTTTGTTTAGACTAAGAAACAGTATATTTAGAGGGAAACACAGCAGTCCTAAAGCAATTATTTTCTATCTACACAATGAGGAAGTCAGGATGCAATGGGCTTCATCTACAACACAAGTAAGGTAACACCTTAGCAACAGCAAAGACAACTCTGTCCAGGACAGGGATGTCATATCAAGCATCTTTGAAGAGTTTTGGGAAAAAAAGCCAGTACCAATATGAACATGTGAGAGAGCAGCACTGGCAATGAACTGGCCTCACTGATCATGGAATTGTTGATGGCCCAATATCCAGCATTGCTTTCCTTTAATGGAAAACTTTTTATTTCTCTCTATTCTTTAATGGATGGCTGTATTATTTTTTATTTATTTTTACAATGCTGCCCCTCAAGTTTTTGCTGAGCACTTGGAAAGACTGATCTGATTACTGGGAATGGGGATATCTGAGAGCTGCCTTCTGAGTCCGCATTGTGTCTGCGGACAGAGGATGGAGATGCTGCTTCAGCATCCAGCCCTGAGCTGTGTTACACAATTCAGACACAAAGTTTATCTACTTTACTGTCTACAGCTGCAAGAAAGCCCAGTATTCAGGCCTTATATTGCTAAGTATTTGGCTGTGAACTCAGATGAGGCAGTGCCTTGTTCATGAGGGTCTGATTCTAACAAAACCACATTCCTGCTTCTTCAGAATTTTCTTTTTATTTTTTTTCCTAGGGGAAATTCATTTGGCCTCCTGGAGGTATTGAACTAAGCCCCATAAAACCCAAAATAGCAAAGGAAGAAAAAAAACAACCCAGCAAATATGAAGCATATGCTAGGATTCAGGTATAAAGTTGTTTCTTTAGAAACATATAAACGTTGTTGGCACATGCGTGCACAAAACATAGGTAAATTGCTGTTAATAACTAGATGCTCTACAAAAGTACAATGCTTCCCGTAAATGTCAGAACACATCTGTTCTATTTAAAAATTAACCATACCATTAAAATTATATTACTGAAAATGTTTAATTATTAGAGAGTTATCTTTCCTGCTTCCAGGGAAGAATTAGAAATATTGCACTTCTGTGTTTAAATCTTTCTCTGCCAAGCACTTTAAAGAGGCATATATTTTAAGGCATTTGGGTGATAAAAATATAATAACTCTGATTACTACACTGTAAAGTCAATGAACTTTGTGTCATGGCAGATTTTACCCAGTTCTTGCAAAGTATCTTGAACAGATTCTTTTTTCCCCCACTTTCTGAGGGAGTTGAGATTAAGGGAAAGCTGCCATTTGTGACAGCAGCAAATCTGTCCCGGAGTGTTTCTTGAGAAGAGCCCAGCATTTGGTTTCATCCTCCTCCACATCATGTGTCTCTCTAAATCTGACACTGGCTGAGTGTAACAAGCAACTTTTAACATAGAAATTATTAACACAGCCAAACTAAGCTGATTGTTTGCCTTACTATCTGTTCTTAAATGCTTGCAGATTTAAGTTACATGAGGTCTTCATTTGTTATAGCTACCTGTAGTTTGATTTGAGTGATTCTTAAATGTGTAATGACCAAAACCAGAAGCATTAAAGGCAAGCACTTACAGAGGTTGCTATGAGCTTTGCTTTATGGTTAAACATAAACGCTCCTCTAATAACTCACCAATCCACAACATGTATTTTTTTCCCAAGAGGCTTGCACATCAGCAGATGCAGGGTGATGGTTATATGGAGTCAGAGCAACTTTAATCCAAGTAAATCAAGTCCTTCTAGAGTCAGCCAGGCATTATAATAAAATTTTACTTGACTATCTGTACAAATCTATTCAAACAGTTAATTGTCTAATTGTAATGCACATAGTAAACAGACATTACTCGCAGCTGACAGCTCCAGGTGGACTGAACATTTCTTATACAAACCAGACATACAGCATGATACTGAAAAGTGGAAATAAATGAAAGAAAAGAGATAGTGTGGAGAAAAAAGATGTTTCTTAATTAGGTTGTGTGGACTTTCTGTTATAGATTGTACTTCTAATTCACCCTAGTTTAATCAACCTGATAAGTCTTTTGGAAACAAACCAGTATCTGCAGACCGAGAGCTCTGCTTTTTTGGTGCACAGGTGCTGTTGTTTGCATATTTTAGTTATCTAGTGGTTCACTCCAGTGTCGAAGGGTTCATACTGGAGGTATATTAAAAATCTTCATGGCACATGAAGAAAATACTCTGTTGTCAAGAATGACTGCCATTCAGGTCAAAGAATTGAGGAGTTTTTTAACTATTCACTGTAAGTTTTGTTTGTTAATAATTAAGTAACCTTAGTGATGAGTTCCAGAAAGCATCTGACCCTGCTATGCAGCTGGTACTACACTAGCTGGGATGTTTCATTTTGAGGTACTGTGTAATAAGAAAATCAGATTCTGTGGTTGTGTTTGGAGGAGAAGGTAGCAACTCCTCCTGAGTGTCACCAAACCGTATAGGGAGACTGCAACATGCATGTGAGTATGGATTATCAGTAAAGCAATAACTACAAGAATACTGTGGCTAAGATAGCAAGAATAGTTTGTAGCTAAGCAGAAAAAGAAAAACTATTTACAAATGCAATAGAAACAAATCCAACCCAGAAAAAAGCTCTATTTTCATGAGGCAAGATATTCTGAATTACTCAGACCACAACAGGTCATTAGCCCAAAACACAGAAACAGCTCATCAAATGTTTAAATTCAAGGATAGTGGTTGCACTACAGATGTGAATCTCATACATCTGTTAGAGAAGAATGCAAAAGGTTGATTAATTTAATAATGCTAGTTGTACCTATATCTTTCCTAGACACCAAGGTTCCTACCTAAATATTAACAATTTAAACAAGTATTCTTTCAAGATACAGCTGGATATCAAATTTTCATTTTTCCTTGTTAAAAGTCAATAGCATGTTTCATCAGAGTTCTTATGAAGATGCTTCAGTTTAGCATACATCATATAGAATCAGCAGAGAATCATAGAATTATTAATGTTGTAAGAGACCTGTAAGATCATCAAGGCCCGCTGTCAATCCAACGCCATCATATCCACTAAACCGTGTTTCCTAGTGTGACATCCACTCTTTTTGCCTTCTCCTAGTTATGTTTTGAAAGACATGATCATATTTCTTTTCAGTGCAATAAAATTATAAGTACTTTAAGAACAAAAATTTAATTCATTTTCAAAAGTAACTACAATATTTTAAAAGTTCGTATTATAAATAAATTATCAATTATTTCTCAAAGTATTATATCCAGTTAATTCACACAATTAAAGGTTCAGAATCTAATAGTCATTCACACATTTGATAGAAGTCTTCAGATAAACATCAGTTTGGAAGAAGTTTTCTTACAGTTCCAATTTCATAATAAATAAGGCTTGTAACAGAAGATACTTTTGATGCTTTAGACCTTTTTGGAACTTAATTGAGCATTCTGATGGAGCAAATACAATCTGTGTTGGACAAACAGGTTGTTCAAACCACAGACTCCTGGGATGACAATCCAATGGGTAGATAACACACCATCAGCCTCCCATACTCCTCACCACATTTCCAGCCTTTTCCAGAGCTCCTCAGCATGAGGTGAGAGGCAGAAGCTGGTTCTCTGCTCCTTCTTGGCCATGTTCTTGTCATGAGCAGCAGCTTCCTACAGTAAGAGAGTATTGAGATGTATAGGCTTTTTCTGGGCAAATTTGAGTAGGAACTACAGGTGACAAGGGGAGAAAATGCATTTGGTCCAAGTTTTCCATACTTTTTTGCAGCAGGAAACTGCCTTTAAGTAACATGCAATTTGTGTTTAAAGGTTTTTAAATGGTAAGGATTATATTTTTTTAATGTGTTTGCTTCAATGAGCCCTTCCAAGTAGGGGTGAGAACTCTCATTGGGACCTCTCTACACTTTCACAAGACAGAAAAAATAATAACATGGACACTTTGAAAACAATGAAAATCAATAAATGATCTTCTTGAACTTTTCAGGTGGCTCCAAAGGGCAAAAGATGTCCCTTCAAGAAATAACATGTTTCTAAAACTGCAAAAGAAAAAAAGCAGAAATGAATCGCAAAAGGAAATGGAAGAGAAAGCAAACGAAAAGGAGGGCAAGACAACAACTTTTTTCAAGTCTTTCAGAGACCAACATAGAAACTAACAAAATGGCTTGAATCATACAAAGTTGATGTCCCGGAAGGATGTAATTCTTCTTCTAGATGAGAACTAGATGAAAATATTTAAGTTTGAACAGCATAGCAGAGAATGAGGTCAGCTTGGCATGTTCAGTAACAATCTGTCTCGTAGGCAGAGATTGCAGCTTGAAAGAGCTACTCTGAACCTGCTTTAGTTTAAGATTCAACTTTAATCCACTTGTTTCTAACATAAGATCCAAACTGCCTTATTTCACTTCTAATCCAAATCACAGAGCTCTTTAACCAGTATAAAGAGAGCTAGGAAGAAACTCTCAATCTGTATTTGGGGTTTCCTTCATACCTGCCAATGTGGTTATAAAATATTCACATGCGCATACACACACGTACAGATATCTTCCGTTTATACACAGGCATATGGTCTCTGTGCCTGTACAGATGTGCATACATATACACATCTTTCAGGAACACTATGTGTCTAACAATGGCTGTGCTGTTTGGTTATTTAGTTTCTTAGTTACATTGAAAGCTATTTGTTATTTAAAATTATACTTGGGATGTAGGTCCATTATTAAAAGTGAAGCATTCTAAATAAGTGATCATTTAGGCATTTTGCTTTGTGTTTTCATAATGATCTTTCTTGGACTACTCAATTAACTTTTTTAATTTTGTCTAACCTGAAATTAAATATTTGTCGAAAGCGGAAAAATCTTAATTGAAATTAATCTTGTACACATCCCGTGCATTTTCTTCACAAGTATTGGAAACCATTAACTTAAAAGGGATCCCATGTCAAGTCCAAACTAAAGTGGAAGTTGGCAGCTGGGTCTTAGGTTCTGGATGTAAAATATTGTTTGGCGGCTCCTTGGTGGAAAGAAAGGTTCGCAGAGGAGAAGTAAAATTGGTTGTTTCTATTTGTTCATTCTATGCAGTATTGCCATTTCAGACTGGAAACTACAGGAAAAGAGTGACTTTACTGCATAAGTGATTTAATTGTAGGCCATATGAAGGGAATGCAGCAAACTACTTTGATTTTTTCTTTTTTTTTTTTTTCTGTTGTTGGTAAGGGTAGGGAGTTGGAATGGAGCAAAATGCTATTTAAACAGTACCAGTATGGAATAGATGGCTTCTGCCCTTTCATTTTCAGTCTATAACCAAGCCCACAGATCTTCATATTCTTATATGCTGGGATAGACTTAAGACAAAATGTAAGCACCTTTCTGGTTAAACCCAGACGTCTTTCCTCTGTATTTATAGATTTGTTCTAACATAGGTTTCTTTCAATAATATAAATAGTGATAAAAATGATAGAACCACCAGTATCTACTGGGTTCAATATCTGGGACAATTATTCCCTCAGGTAAAGCTGTCAAGCCTTCTTAAGTCAGTTACCACATTATTAATCTCATCATTCATAAAATGCTTTATTACATTTATTACTACCTTTGGACCTCAAACTGGTGACCTAGCAACAAAAGTTCTCTAACAGTGTTTAAGTGCAGAGGATGTAGTTTGCTTTAGTCAGCCTGTCAGTCTTCTACACGATTTCCTATCCACAGCTGCATATATGGATTGAAAAATTTTCCATATGGCTTGGAGAGTAAACTGTTATCTTTGTACTTCCCAATATGCCACTTTAGAGCATCATGTTTGAAAGTTGTAGTTTTTAAGTAAATTTTTTTAAAGGAAACTGACTTACATAAAGACTAATTTTCTGGGCTAATTTTCTCGCTGTCCTTAGGATGCAGCACTGAACTGATACCAAAAGAGCAAGTCTATTTCTAAAATGTATATCTACTTAGCTTTTTCTGCTACAGACCTAGAGATGTTTCATCTCCAAACCTTAAGGAAGATATGTGTTTTATAATGAGCATGAGTTTGAGTAATTCTTTGAATCTTTCTGGTTAGTAACTAACACAAGCAAATCCATTCCCTTAGAGGAGGAAGATTTAGTAGGTGAGCCACCTATGGAGCATCTGCTCTCAGTCTTGTGGGAAGCAGTGTTGCTTGATTCCACTCCATGCTGGGAGACAGAACAAGTGCATCCAGCCAGCAAGATTATGAGGAATTTTCCTTGTGATAACCTTGATGAGTCACCATACCAGTTTTGATGGGGTTTGTAAAGGTTTTTTGACAGGGAATCACAGGCAGCAGGAGAGGCCACAAGTGCATCTGCTCTGTTCCTTTGTTCTCTTTGACTGCAGCCTCCCCACATGACATATTTTAGAAACAGTACTTCAATGAGACACACAAATGGGTGGCAACTGACAGTAATTATTTTGTGGCACTCATTAAATTCTTAGCCATAAAGGAAGTGGTGATACATGAAGATGTTTTGTAAGAAAGTATGTGGATGAAGAGCCCTGCAGAACACACAGAAAGAAATATTGATCCCAAAAAAAGTCAGGTCGTCTAGTAAACATACATGATTTTCAGGCAGAGCTTTTGCTTCTTAAATCTGTAAGAAGATAAATTCTGTAGACCCTATCTTGCTTCAATAAATGGAACATTTAGACAATACCAGCAGAGAATGTGCTTGTCTTGGTCGATTTTTTTTTTTGCAGAAAGTATATGCATCTTGTGCAGGCTTGAAGCAGAGAATATTTTATTTTAAATAAGACCTTCTTAAATCTGTGATACTGGTGAAGACAATGAAATTAAAATGGGCTTCCAAGTATTTAATTCAGCACTCAAAGCAGAATAATTTACTACCATTTTAATTATGTTTCAAGGTTTAAAAGACTGTTAAAATATGCTAATTGAGACATTCAGAATGACAAAATTTTCAATTGTAAAGTCTTCTCTTCCTCTGAAAACTGCTTAGAGTAAAGCAATATTTGGTTTTTCCTGATGTTGGTTTAGATAGTTAATATAAAATACTAAATGAAACGTCAATAATCCTTAAGGAGCCTATTTTAGCCACCCTTTTTTAATCAAAGTCTGCAATGTGATCTTAAGGTCCATTTGTTCCTAGAATATAATGAGAATTGTACAAATCTCATGCCTTTCTAGGCAGAGTTCATTACATTTCATTTATGCTTATTTAAGCTACATTTTAAATGCTTCATGTGAAAATTCTGGTTCCAAGAATCTGCATAGAAGAATTAAGGGACTGTGGAAGCTAAAGAATTTTCAGTTGTAGTTTTCAGAAAAACAAACAAAACTCCATCAACCCACACATTCCCCCAGCTAAAGCACAAGCCACAGTACATATTTAACAATATTTCCTAAGGAAAAAGAAGAAAAAAACCAAAAAAACCCAGAAGAGTAGAAAGGCAAATACATATTTTATGGAATAAATTGGAATCATTTCATCATCAGTGTTGAAAGCAGAATATCCCTACTGGATGATGATTCCTTAGTTTTATCTGAGGCAAGGAAGCTATCAAAAATTTGATACTGTACATCCAGTATCTTAATTGTTATTGTCAGAAAGTCTATTAAAGGTCATAGGTCAGGGATCTAAAGTTAAGTATGCCATAAAATCAAAAATTGAGCAAGGGACACGGACAGACATTCTTATAGGTCAAGAATCACAAAAAAAATTCATTGTATCAATGAATTTTGCTGAGATATTGTTAAAATAAAGCAACAACCTTCAGTGAAACATTTGTCATTCAAAATACTCAGAAGGATTTCTTAATATTAAAAACCCCACAAATCTGACTGTCCTGCTGCATATGACCTGCCTTCAAAATGTATTTGTCCTATAAATTAAGTTGGAGTACTCAATAAGGTAGGAAGATATATGGGGGGGTGGGGGGTGTGGGGGAGGGTGTTATTTGTTCTTGAGGAGCTCTAGTTTTTGGACAACTCCGCTTACCTTTCCAAATATTTCACTAAATAAGGAGTTAAGAATTGTATGGCTAAATGACATTTCAGAGTCAGCACTGTGAAGAGAGATGCTATTGGCAGTGGAAGGGAAGGAATTGTATGCCATGCTCCGGGCTGCATGAAGGAGAGCTTCACTTTAAGGACTAGCTAGCTGTATCAAACTCAAGTTTGCCTGCTGGAAGTGCAAGCCAAATCACACTGTCACTCTAAGCAGTAACCGTAGCCTGGGTTAGTGGACTGTCAGCAGGAATACCACACACCCAGATGCATCTTGGCAGGAACTAATTCCAAAAACTTACTGATACTGATCACATGCCTTTCTCGCAACTCTCAATACAGGACTATACAGCTCAAGGGAAGTGTGCCATTTGCTTTTGGGTATTCTGAATGTAGGACATTGCTCAAAAGCTGCCCTAAATTAATTTTTATTGGTCAGTATGCCTGTGTACCTTGTTTAAATGCTTATGCTTAGCATAAAGTAAGTTGAAGGAAAATCAAAAATCAGGTATGATAATTTTCTTTTCAACAAAACGTAGAAGTAATAATGACCATTTCTTTGAATGTCTATTAAAACAGAGATGGCAAAGAAAAGAAAACTATGCTTAATTCTAACCTACAACAGATGTCATCCTCCTCATCTTTCTATTCAAGCCATTAACCCATACCACTTACTTAACTCACTTAGTACGGGTCTCAGACTAGTAGCATACCCTTTTCTATAAGCTGAGTTGAGAGAGGACAACATTTACTACCAACATTGTTATGGCAGCTTTCATACACCCTTCCTCCTTGTGATTCCCCATGATTTCCTCTCAGTCCCTTGTATCCCTCTTCACCACTATTTCCTTATTTCCAGATCTCTCAGGAAAACATATGTGCTTTCCCTTCACCTCACCAGTGTCTAGATCTTTTAGAAAAGCATGAATGACCACCCGTCCCAAGAGAAGCAGGAACTGGACACTAAGTTCTGTGACACTGGACACTAAGTTTGCCCATGCTGCAGTTAAGAGACCAGCTGGCTACTTGCTGAGCTAATGTATCTCAAGGGCCTGCCAAAACCTAGCAGCAAGGTAACAGGAGATGTGGGCCAGAAGCAAAAGGACAACAAGAAGATTCAAGCACATGCTGAAGGAAAAGCAAAAGAGGCAGAAGCAATGGGAATAACATCACTTTACCATGTAGTAGCAGCAAGCTATGAAATCAAGCCTAATTGACTGCAATCACTGGGGGGATGACTGGACACAGCTAACTTGTATGGGCTGGAGTCATCAGATGTTACTGTTTGGACAACTGTTATCACCCATTTGGCTAAGAAATTTCCAGTGGAGCCCTACGGAGTCATATTTGCTGAGGTATGTTGTGCTACTGGGTGATGGTGTTTGGAGCCACCATTGTTACAAGAAACCACTATTGTTACAAGAATACAGAGTATCATATTCAGCTGTGGGTGGACCTAGATTTGTAATTCATACTATGTCAAAAAGCACTTTTTCTCTAATAAAATGTTTTAAAAGCATTTTGAAAAGTAGGCTATGGTCTCTGGTGCTGTTTTCTCCCACTTCAGTGTCACAAATGTTATTGTTCCTCAATAGAATGTCTGCCTCCAGCACTAAACTCAGGAATGCCAACTGTAATTACTGATTTGAAAAACCCCAATGCGTTTAATGGCTTATTCAGGGTGACAAGTGTTGTCCTACCTTGGGAATGTCTATGAGCCTAATAAGTGTAGCTTTCTCTTCCACTTTCCCTTGCTTCATCACTTGATATTAGCATTCCTTTTTTGAAGGAATTTTGCAGGTTTTTTGAACACAGTGTTTAAGCTATGCACTTGGTAATCTTGTGTCAAATCATAATAAAATGTCATACTAATTTATTCTCTGGGAGTATTCTGCTAGCTTCTTGTACTAATTCTCCTCAAAGCTAATTTAGATGCTTGTTGTCTGTGTATGCTTCATCTGTCTGTATTAATAATTTTGCAGGCGTCTGAACAAATTAAGACATTTTACAGCACTTAAACATCCCAAAGATCTTACATTTTCCGTGAAAGTGGAGAGGTTGTACTATAATTTATGGATGTTTTCCCATTAATCTCTGAATACTTTTGGCAGCTAATGCCTAAAAGCAGCAGCTACCTGGCAAGGACAGAATGTCTGTCAGACCATGAAGGGTGCCTGCATTCACTGGAGAGATAAATGGGAACACCGAAATAGGATTAAGCCCAGAGAAGGAAGCTGATCCTCAGACAGACTTGCCAAGCCTGTTTCATTATAGCTTATAGCTTTCATTGTAGCTTAGTAAATGTTGTTAAGTATCCTGTCAAAATAAACTTACTTATCCAGATAAGTAGCACTGCAAAATATTACAGCACTGCTGTTAATACTTGAACTTGTTTTCTGTTTTTTCATGTAAAAATTATAGGCAATGTAATAAGTCCAAGTTTTCTTAAAATGTATTTTCTAATCAAATACATACAGGAGTTTTTTAATCTGTACCTTTTCAGTCCAGCCATAATGAAAATAAATTTTATTTCTTAAGACATGTAAATCATAAAGCAGAGTTGTATTTTGAGTGCAGGAAGTTACATGGAATCATAGAATCATTAGGGATTGGAAGGGATCCTGAAAGATCATCTAGTTCATGTTTTTGACAATGTTATTTATAGAACAATTCATACTTATCACTGGGACACACATTCTGGAAACAATTTCTGCAATTCAAACAACAACTTTTTCAATTTGGACAACAAATAGTTACAGTGTCTAAGCTTCTTTGAGAAGAAAAGCCAAAAAGAAAAATCAGAAAACTGTCTTAAAAGTATAATTTCAGATTTTGTTGTATTTAAAAAATATTCTTTTAGTTTCTTATCTTATTACTTACAGTATATTCTATTACTTAACTAACCCTTGTTCCAGCCAGAAGGCAAAAGCAAGTTTATAGCATAATTAGGAAAAATTAATTGGTTGAAATAAATTCAAAACACAAAGGAATGTACATACTTGCAACCATATTTGTCCAATCATAGCAAACTGTGCTTTAGGTGTCCAGTTCTGGGCCCCCAAGCTCAGGAAGGACACAGAGCTGCTGAATGGTGTCCAGCATAGAGAAACAAAGATGATGAAGGTGAGTGGTCAAGCTACGGTCCCCCAGAGGAAAATGAACAGATCATGTAATGTTCACTGCAACACCTTTATGAGGTTCCATCTAAATATCAGAAGGAACATCTTCCCAGTGAGGGTAACAGAGCTTTGGAACAGGCTGCCCAGAGGGGTCATGGAGTCTTCTTCTCTGGAGAGGTTCAAGACCCATCTGGATGTGTTCCTGTGCAACTTAGTCTAGGGGATCATGCTTTGGCAAGGGGATTGGACTGGATGATCTTTCAAGCTCCCTTCTGATCCCTAATGATTCTATGATTTTATGAACATGATGCACAGAAAACAACTCCCTTCTCATACTTGTGTATTTACAGTCCACATACCTCATGGTATCTCACTTGACAACTGAGGATCTAGCGGATCTAGCCAATAAATATTTTTGGATGATGTAACTGTTACTTCATTATATGCTAAATGAAACTTAGTTGCAGACCTCAGGTCTTTAATTCAACTTTTCCAGCTCCACAGAAATGTTATTTGCACTATCTTCTGTTAGTATCAACCTGAGATCTGCCTACAGACCTAACAGATCTTTCCCTTTAATTATTCTCCCTCCTCAGTCCCATGGTTCAGCTGCTTTCCTGGTTCACCACAAGGCAGTGAAAGCTGTATTGCTCACCGCAAATTCTCGAATACATTCTCCTAATGGCAAGCCTAGCACTGCCTTTTCCCTATTACAGTAAAGTGGTCTTTTGAACAAAGAAATAGGCATAATAAAATCACCAAAAGAGAATGAAATAGTTGACCTAAGAGATCTTAATCTCTAATTTCTATGGGAAAAAATTATAGGAAGTACACTAACCTCATTTACAATGTTTTCTGTTAAATAATAAGGTCATTACGGAAAACATAGAGATTCATTGCAACACTAGTTACAAAATTATGCAATAAGCTCTTTGTATTTGCAAGTTCCATTGAGCAGTACTCTATATGGAACAATATGTATTTAAACTGTTCACTCAAGAAGGCTCCATGAACATGCTAAGTGCTTTGAAAGCCATTACAAAAATCACTCTCATTATATACCATGTAGTTACCTGAGACCTGGAAAAATCAACCACAGGCTTTTTCCCATAACAATTGTAAATACAGAATGCCATTGAAGCTTACTTTAGTCAGTATTTTGAGGAAAAAAAAAAATGGAACCTTATATGGATCAAATGATGGTCCCAAAAAGAAAAATAAAAGAGCAATCACAGAATTGCATCCTGTGAGAGGAAATTGGGACACAATTGATCTGGATAGCCAAATATATTATTACATGCAGTGAATGTACAATGAAATGTGATTAGAGCAAGTGTGCCATCAGTACATTTTGCAAGATCAAGCACAGAACAGCACAGCCTTGATGAAAGGAATCGATAGCATTGAAAGCAAAATTGGAGGGCTGTCAAATCATCTTAATTCCTATTTTCTGAATGAGTGGAGTGGGATTGCTTCATGCACATGCTAATAACCAAATTAGTGTGCATGTGACTCAGTACAGAGTCAAGCTTCTATAAAACTTAAGTAATATTCCTAAAAAGAAGCAGAAAACCCAACCATCACAAAGCAGATACTGCAAAACAGGTTTTACTTAGTCTTAATTAACATAACGACATTTCTCCATTTTGTTGGCATTCAATTATGTAAACTATAATTTCATATCTCTTAACAGACATGTTCATTTGTAGTCTTTACTCTCCCACAATTGGAAAGATAATCTCAACAACAGGCACATGTACACACACATACCAAGAATCAACCTAGAGTCACTTTGAAATCCATCTCTTGCGAATGAATAGTGAAGAATTCCTTTGAGATATTTTTCACAGAATTTCCTCAGAAAGGGTTGAGAGTAGTTTCAGGGTCATCTTAAGCCAATCTAAAACTGAATTGCCCTCATGTCCCACCTCCTCACCTCCCTCTCACGTTTCCTCTCAAACTCCCTCATGCACAGCAAATCAGCTCTCAATGTGGACAGAAGCTGTGAAGACAAGGCAACAAGGGGATAAAGGCTATGTGGCCCACCATAGCTACAGAAAAACTCTAGACAGACTGACAAATCAACAGATTCTTCAGCAGGAATCTGAGTTCTGCTTAGATTTTATTTGTGTCACTTTTAGTAGCTTTTCAGTGCCTCCCCTAGCAGATGCTCAGCTTTATATGGTGTGAATTCAGGACCCTCCTGGAAAGCAGTGCTGGGAAACTTAGGGGAACAGACTGTCTTAACAGCTATGGGTTAACGAAGTTAGAACTTCCAACTGACATTTTTTTAAAGGCATAATTGAAATAACAAAGATTCCTTTCCAGCTTTGCTATATTTTCGCAAATACAATTTTGGAATATTTTTAAGCATAAAAAGTCAGGTGTGGTTGCAGCAAAGAAAAGTGTTGGAGCAAATTCAGGTGAAGATCAGCTCAGTAAGAGGGTCTGTTTGCCTCAGACCATGAGCATCAGAACTGCCATCCAGCATCAATACTGTGTTAACCTTAATCCTTAAAGAAACACACAAAAACAAATCAATCACACTGTTACATGACACAGCAGTAATGGGTGATCTGTGAGTACTACAATTAGTATAAAAGCAGCAAGTAAACAAATGTTTTGGGACAATTAAATAATACTAATGCCTAATGTGTCACGTTCGTAACAGCTGGATTCAGGACTATGATGAATTGAGCAAATCAGGCTCTATTCTCAAGCTACGTGCTGAATATGAAGCCAAAAGTAGTTATTACTCTATCATAGCTAACTTGTATAGAAAAAAGTTCATATTACCCTTGATAAGTACGTTTATTATAATAGTCCACACTATAGAAAAAAGACCTTATATGTACAGTTGAAGAAGGCAATATGGACTCTTGATTCTCATTTTTGAAAGATTAGAGGGTTTGTTTTCTCCTTATGGGTAAGTCATATTCAAATCTAAGGACTTCATTAGCTGTGTGTGTTATATTTCAACTGCTTCTTTTACTGCTTGCTAAGTGAGCTTGTGGGTAACATACTGATGAATTTACACAGCATTTCTCTTCCAGGAAAGTTTGGATTTATTTTTTTTTTAATTAAAAAAACAAATCCTTCAATATTATCCCTACCATGTGATAGACAATATGAAGGTAACAAAAATCATGCACAGGTGAACATGCTCTCTAAGCTGAGCTTTCCTCATACAGAAAGCAGTAAATAGACAGACTGTATTTCAATTTATGAGACAATGTTATAAAAAACATATGGAGCACCTGAAGCTTTAACAGTCAGTCTTGGCCACTGACATGATGTCCTTGATGTTTACTGTAAGCCAGGCATTTGTTTTTAATTTGTGGTTCCTCTGTAATAATAGCTTGCTAGGTACGTTTCATTAGCCTAAAAGTCTGTTAGCTCACTGAACATGGTGTTTAGATATTTAGACTGTCAGGAAGCAAACCGATTTATTTAATGATTTTAAAATAAGATACAGAATCAAGCTGCCTTTACATTTGTTGCATTTAAAGAACAGTAATGCGCTTGTGACCTGTTCAGCTGCTTTCATGTGGGAGTCTAGTGAAAAACTGACTTCTCAACTATCATGCTTGCAGGATGCACTTTGTACTCATTTTCATACGAGAAAATTCTCCTCTAAAGCACTAGGCATTTGCATTCCCACTCATCAAGCCCTTCCATACTAGTTTTAACAAATGGTGGTGATGCACATATAAACCTGCACCAAAAAAGTTCTCATTCCACTTGTAGTGTGTACAGAAACAAGTAATTCTTTTTCTCTTAGTTGTTTTTAGCAAGTGTGCTTGATGGCAGCACAATTCAAACTGCTTCCTCAAACATTTAGAGTGATAGGACTCCAAGCCTCAGCTGCTGATTACCACTGTTGGTAACACAAGGTCCATGAGTATATGGGAAATCTCTAGGGAGCTTCCAAACTAGCAACATCTGGGAGTTTACAGTCTCCTCATGAATGAATCATTTCAATAGAGGAATTATACAGATCATGCTTAGCTAGGAAAACATGTTCTGCACTAAGATGTGAAAAAACCCTGCATAAATCCAATAATTCTTTGGGGAAATTTTTTAGTAATTGAATGGATACAACAGAACAGACCTTAAACCTATTGGAAAACTTACACTGTGATAACAACTTTCCTGTTTCTGCTGGCCATATCGAATATACATAGTGAGCTCATAGATCACAGCATCACTATTTGGATACCCTCTGGTTATTGAAGAACTAAGAACACTACTCTTCAAAAAACATGTGTGCGTGACTCCCAATAGCACAACTTCAAGTGTAATTGCTTATCATGATCATTGAATGATATCTGTCAGGCTTCTGTGCCCCTTAGTAATGTTGCTTTTAATGTGATGCATCTATTACCAGTAGGAAAGGATTTTTTTACCATAAAGTTCAACAAATATTTAGATACGAGAGATAGCTTTAAGCATTTCACAATGAAAGTGATGGGTACGGTAATTTTTGTCGCATGAAGACAAATCTTAACCTTCTGCTCAGACCTTTATTCCAAATCAAATAATTCCTTGGTTTCATCTCTGGCAATAGCTGAAATGAAGGTTTGCCTCTTAACAGTGGTAGTGGACCCTTCAAGCATATTCACGCTTTTTTGCAGCAGAATCATAGTGACACCTGCAAAAGCAATAATATTCACAATACAGATCTCACCACATATGCAAGATAATCATATTCATGTTAGCATATAGGCAATGGCAAATGCAAGTGTTTCCTCTAACTAGCTCACTGGTTCTCATTAAAAGGGAAAAAATCTCTATCTGAATGAAAATCAGTGGATACAGATGATACAGACATTGTAGCACCCTCATCCAATCCCATTTGCCTGTTGTGCTAGTGTAACAGAAATAGGAATGGTATAAATTTCGCCAAGCTCACTATGTTTCCCTCCACAGGCAAAACGAGCATCTCTGTAAAAGTAACTTCAGGTTGCAACAGCTTACATGGTATATTGCTAGAGCCCTAGGGAAAAGGTTAATTTTCCTCAGCTTATTTGCAAAGAATCTCAGTGAAATCCACAGTAATTTACATCATGGCAGGTTCTCTCATCTAGAATTTAACCTGCAATGTTACAGGCTTTCTGTGGTTTTGGTCCAAACCATGGTTGTGCATAAATGGCTTCAGTAATGCCCACTGTCTTCTGGTTCCTCTTTTAATGGTTTAAGGGTTTTTTAATGTATTGTTGACCAAGTACAGATTGATTAGCTGTGGTGTTAAACTCATGTAATATTGTGCCTGACTGAAGCAGTAAACACTCTCCGAGATGAAAGAAATTGTTTCATCTGAGTTCTGATACCTGATAATTCCTTCTGCTATATTTTCAAAACTACATATGACTACTGATGTTTTTAAAGCAGCCCTGCCTATTATTTGGTTAGTTCATGTTTTCTGTAGCGAATTCATCAATTTTGCCAAAGAGGTTCAACTAGTGACAACTAGTTACAACATTTACCTTAGTTCCCCAGAAGTTCTTTAGAGGTGGGAACAAGGCACAATATTGTATCTCAGCATGGGGAGTGACAGAAAACTCATGCTGTTGTTCATCTGCATAGAGTTTTTCTCTCCCTCATAGAACTCAGTAATTATGGGCATAGAGTTTTGAGAAATATTTATTCGTAAAATTAATTAAGAGACCTTAGCCCCACTCAAGGTTTGGAAAATAGTGCCAAAAGTAGACCAAAGTGAACATGGTCTACTGACCACACATCAGGTCTTTTAAACATCTCCACTGACTTAGGCAGCTTTTGAATAAGCAATTATATCACTACTTTGCCATATTTGTTATGTATGGCTCACAAACAGTTTATTGAAGCTCATGTCCCTGTTTGGCATATCAAGAAAGTAATGCACAGTTATGTAAGCCACTTCAAATGACTCATTCAGAAAAAAATGGTAGCAGAATCGAGAGTGCAGTTTATTCACATCTTCATGCTCTTGGTTCTCAATTCTGTACTTTGTTCACTAGAACAGTTTCACTGTTTGAAAACACTGCCTTCTTAATGTCTCCTATCATTTGTTCTGAGAGGCCAAGAACAGGCCGTTTTGTCCCACCTGCATTGCAGATAAACCTACTGACCATTCAGAAATTGGCGCAAGGCATTCAAGCTAATGCTTTTGCTAAAAGCACGTTGAAAGCAGCTGCTAAAAACATAAGCAGCATATTGATATGAAATAAGTCACAGTGACTGCATTGAAGATTTTAGAAATTCAGGATGAAGAGGTTATAAAGAAACCATCAACATAAAAATTACTATTAAAAATGATACAAAGATGCAGAATTTTGAAAAATTAGTGAGTTTTTGCCATTCCAGCTCCTATTATTCAGGTACATCCTAAGGAACTTCTTTTTCCCCTTCAAAAAATCTTTAATAATCACCACTTCTCTCCTCTCAAGAAACCTGTCCACTTATCCATGCAGTGAGATAAGCACTTATTAGCAAAATCTGTCTTGTCCAGGTATAAATTGTTAATCCAATTCACCCACAATATAGTCAACAAGAGGAAAACATCTCAAATATGTATACATGTTGTGTTCTTTCAGTCGATATTCTGAATTGCTTTGATTACTACATGTCTGATGACCCACCAAGCTTTGATTCGTCACTGTCATTCATTGTTACAGACCATATGTAGGCATTCCAGTGACAACACACAAAGTTAAATTGACTGCTTGTGTTGTTATTTTAAGAGACAATTAATAATACAGTGTTCTGATAAAAAGATACACACTCCAAATATACAGAGACTATACTTATTTCCCTTTGTGTTCATTCTTCAGTAGCATGTTCCTGAAAGATTACAACTCTTTCAATGTGATCATTGGTAATGCAAACATTTGAGAATATTGTTATACTCTGAGTTTTCTTTCTTTTGGTAACATAACAAAGATCCGCCTAACTGCTGTTCGTTGGTGATTATATGAAAAATTTGAATTACACAAAGTACACTGGCAGAAGAAAACTAGTTTGAAGCCACTGAAGAAGTGGATTTGGCTTTCATAGTCAGGTAAATATCTAACTTCATGAAATGAGAGCATTAAAAATATGATTCCATGGTTTTCACTTTTGCCATTATTTAAGAGAATTATTATGGAAATCTTGAGAGACGTTGTGATTTCATTAAGTATAGTCTCATGTGTGTGAGCCAGCCATTTAGGTTAATCTTACATAACTGAGAAAGCAGCTATTCACATATAATAATTTTTAATTTCACTGTTCTTCTTCCTTCCTTGTACTTATCTTTGCTTGCCTGCACTCAGACTTATTGGTTGCACTTAGGATTAGGAAGTAGGGGATGCCCTAGGACAGACATTGTGTCTATATATAATGGCTTTGAACAGTAAGAAATCCTACACTTCAATAATGCTGCAATACACTTTTGGTAGATGTTTTCTTTGGTTTTCCTAAATTAGCCAAGTCAAGCTAAGATTACATGTTCTTCTCAAAGACAAAGGTTCTTTCTTTGTCTCTACTAGTCCCTTCACTAAAACAGTTGATAACTTAATGCTACTGTTAACTGGTGAACACTCTAAAATACTCCAAGACAAGTTTAAATGGGTAGCATTAATTGGGATTTGTCCCATATGGGAGTCATCTCAAACAAACAGAGAGATAAATGAAAAGACCTCTCTCCTGTTGGAAATGTGACCTCTCTGGGCTTATTTGGGCTCTTGATATAACAGGCACTGAACTAGCTAATTAGCTTGGCACCATTTCAGACAGCTGGATTAGAGTCAGTGATAAAGTGCAGCAGAAGGCACCTCTTGGCATGGGTCCCTGTAACTCATCCCACCTGCCAGGAAATCCACCGGAGGAGAGGGCCTGCCAGGCTGGGGCTGGAGGCTCCTTCTGAGTCCAGAGAAACCATGACATTTGTCAAAGCTGTATTTAACTCTACATGCTTATACTGCAAGTGCAAAGCAATATATCGAACATAAATAGCCACAGGACTGAGCCAAGCTACTGTAAGTAGCTCCCTGTGGACGAATACTCTGTTGCTCTTTGAAGAAAGGAGAAAGTTTCACAAAACAAAAGCTGTGTTTCAAGCTCTGGACGCAGTTACAACTCACACACTTTATACTTCAGACTCTCAGCAATTCCACTTAATTTACACCACAGAGCACGAATTTTCATGTCCTTTAATCGATCTGGGAAATACAGTTTATGCTCCTGAAATGGCCAGCATTACAGGGAAATGGTCCACTTGAGATAACAGTAAATAAAAAGCAATTGTTCAGTAAATGGTAAAATTTCAAACAAATAAAAATAAATAGAATTAATAAAATAACAAAGTTTCAAACACAATCTGTATGTTGACTTCATTATAGTGTGTTACTTATGAGGAGCAAAATTTTTTAAGCTGGTTTGAATTTCACTCCAATATGCCCTTCAACTAAGCAATGGTTACATGTGTTTTACAAGATTTTTGCTCATTTAAAATAATTACGAATGTTATTAGGGCACTATGACCCCTATGCCAACAGAGTAGGATGGAGATTAGTTATCATACAATGGAATCTGTTTTGACATTCTCAGGTTCATATATTCATTTTAATATAACCAAATCAGTTTCCTTCTCCTTTTCTTTCTTTCACACTCCTTTCACTCTGTACTCTCTTTTGAAAAATTCTATTTGTATGAAAGGTTGTGTTTGCTGATTTAATTGATATGATAGCAATAACACTGGTGAGTGTATTCCTACACTGCAGAACAAGTATTTTAACTCAGCTTTATTGTTACATGGTTCCTGAAATATATCAAGATATTTAAAACATTCCTCTCGGAATAAATTTGTGGCAGGCTTGCATCACTTTCCACCCACATTAAATTTACTACGATGTGAAGGGATTCAGGGAGCTTTCTTTTCTGCTCTCATTACAATCTTTGTCACTAAGAATGAGGTATCGAAATTTTAATGCCTCATATATTTTGTCAGCTGTAGTGGTGTGCTATACTACCTTGACCTTTTTGATTGGCTTGCCATTTCTGCTCTTCCTATTTACAGCTTCATTAACCTGTGGGGGAGAGGTGGACCTGCTAACCAATCAACGGACAGTGTATTGAAAAGGTCACCAGCGTCCAGTGTATTTACAATCCCTTCACAAACCATGTGCAAATGGAAGATACAGAGTTCCTCATATAGGTTGGCCAAGTTACAAGCAATAGGAAAAATGAAGTTACCTGAATTTGCTGTTAATCCCAGACATTAGGAAAATGAAAGGAAGTACAAAATACCTTCCAGTTGTATTTCAGGAAGAAACTGCATTTGTCAACTTGGAGTTCCTAGCACAAAACATTTGATCTCAAATAGGTGACACTACCCAGATAAATGAAATCTACAGTTATTACTAGTCTGAATTAGTCTTGAAGTCAACTCAGAAAACCATTTAATTGCCTGTTTAATATAACCCTAGGACCAAAGAATGAAATCTGATGAGCTCTTTTGCACAGAGGGCTTTTTAAACAGGAAATGTCTAAAGTTTGCCAACATTCTTCTCTACATACTTCATTAAACATCATCTTCCATATGAGAAAACATTAGTAATAGTTCTGCAATTAGTGCCATTGTAAGATAAATAATTCAGAACTGGTTCATAAAACAGACTTCTATTTAGGCCACAAAGAGATAGGACAAACTTCAGACTAAACATTGAGTTTGATAGCAGAGAGCAATGTGCTATAGGAGGCTTTGTCTTTCAGATAAGAAGAAAAACTAAAGTAATGGCCACTTACGGTGTTTAGGCATGTTAATCTGAGTGACCTGGCCATATTCCAGCTTCTGTAATTGCAGGTCTCTCTGCATACCTCATTTTCTCTACAATTGTGTCAGAGGGACATTGAGGAGAGGGGAAGAAGCCAGCACTGGCTAAGTCACTTAGCACTTGTATTTCTGTGGTGCAAAGGCAAACAAAATACTTTTACATGCAGAAGCTTGAACACTGGTTATGAAGCTACTTGTTAAAGTAAAATAGAGTGTAGAAATTTAAAAAAAACCCAGATTTTCCCTTCATTTATATAAATTAATAATGCTGGCTCCAACTAGTATTTTGTCTGTCTTTTTGCAAGGAACTACATTTTTCTAGTTTCTTCCTTGCCCAGAACTAGGAAAAAATCTTGTTTCATTAATGATACAGATGAAATAGGAAACAATTAAGCTGCTTAGGTTTATGAGGTTGCCATTGTCTGTGGTTTTATTTTGCTTATTTTTTCTAATCCTTTTGGCACATCTTCTTCAGCCTTCTCAGCTTCCTGCAGTCACTACTGGTACACGTCCAGTGACTGCTGTCACTTATTTATTTATCTTTCATTCCTTATTTAAATTAAAGTAGCATTTAGGAAACAGCTAATTTTACAGCCACAATATATGTGCATATAATTAAAGCTTGTAAGGACTAAGGAGCAGAGATAGAGAGAGAGACCTTTTTTATCACCAAAGCTATTAGACTAGAAGACCTTCTTCAAGTTACATGGGATGCTTGATGCAAAAGTAGAAGATACAACAGACCTCCTGAATGCCCATGGAGAATGTTTAAAACTGTAGCATCCAGCATCATGACTCTGTCAGTGCTCAATTTCTAAGCAATAGCAAAAACTAATATCAAAAATAAAATTGAAATGGTTAAGATATGGCTGAGTAGTAAATACAAATATGCATTAATTAAGTCAGACATCTATAGCAACATGAACGATTATACATCTGCTTTACTGAATTGAGTAGCTATCCTTGGAGCATATACATGCGATCTCATGCACCTGAACAACTCAATGAGAAAATTAAAATTACTATTTTTTTAGTCTAGTTAAACATATCGAGAATATTAAGGTCCCACTCATTTTAATACTGTTTAACTTACTTTCTAACATGGTGATTATCTTCTCCTTTTCTCAGAGAAATCAGCCCATCATTTCATAAGGATATTTCTCTTTTGTTGATTGCAAAAGATCATGAATAATATAAAGCAGAGCACAATAAAAAATGATTATTCTCAGGAGAATGAGACATTCAATGCAAACTATAAATTTACAAAACCTTAGATTGTGTTGGCATATCCTTTACACGTACACTAGGATTTGAACAATAATCTTGTCATTACATGAATTCTCTCTGATGTGTGTAGTCACACAGAAATGGTTTTGAGAAGGCATTCTGGTTTCTCTGTCCAGCCCTGGTTTGTAGGCTGTAAGCAGTTTTGTGTCACGCAAGACAGCCGCCCCAAGCTGGTTCACAGCTGTATCCCAGACAGTAAACATCAAATATTCACAGTCATTATAAAGGGGGAGGTTTGCTGAAGATGGAAGTGAAATGCATCCTGCTTGTGTTCTTCCCACCTCTGGAAAGGCTCACTTGCCATTCTGATCCCTGGAACTGCTTCCCATTTATTTACTGCTGTACGTTTACTGGGCTAAGCATAACTTTACATACTTTATACTAGCATTAGTTTGCCTGCTTCATTAAATACTTTCTGATTTTGTGAGTCTCCAACTAGTTTTCCCAATCCCCATTCTCTGATAGTGAAGAGTGATCAGATGACAAAGCAACTGCTATAGTTTAGTCCTGTATAGTTTAGGCCTGAATATGAGTAAAGGGAGATGTGTTACACAAAGTGGTCAATTGCACTTTATTTATCACAAAATGAAACTGCAAAATAAATTAGATCTCATTTCTATTTAGAGGGACCTGCTCCAGAGAAAATACTCTGACATACTGGTTACTTGATAATGTGTACATTTCTGTAGGCCAGTAATTTTTCTTGGCTACTTCTACATAAACATCTAATAGCAAGAAAAAATAGTAATAAAAAAAATCGATGCAATTTTATTGAAGTCTGTGTTGATTTAAAAATCTGTGTTGATTTAAGACATCTAAAGTTCTGGCACAGTACTAAGAAGAGATTAGTTGTTATTGCAAGCAAAGCGTAAGTAAAATGTTGGATATTTTATCTTTAGAGACTTGGCTTGAAATGCTATTTTTGGGTGCCTAAAGAAAACTCAAGTTGAACATTTTGAACATAAAATTCTGATTTTCTGACCTCTAAAGAAAGAAGTTGATTGATTTACATAATCTAATTCCATGACCATGGTTTTATTTGTGTTGTTGCTTATCAAACATGTTCTCTTCCATTCCAAACTAAGACAAATCCTTGCTCAATTGCTTTCTATAATGTATTATCTGATGCCTTCATAAATAAAACACTTTTAATTTCCTTGATCATTATCTTCATTGAGTCCTCTTGGATGGATTAGAAACTCCTGAACCTACACAACTGTCTGGACTCCAAATAGTAGCCAGTAACAGGGGACTCACGGGAAAGGCAAAGGGGGAAAAAAAACCAAAACAAATCAAACCAACAGAATTCTAGTTGTTATTAAAGACAGATTTTTGCTCAGTTCAGGAAAAAGGAGTAGCCAGTTGCAAAGTACAACAGAGAAATACTTAGTTCTTCATACTTACAATTGCAATACTGAATGTTTTGACTAGCCATACAAGTGTTCAATATTTTTTTTGGATATAGTTCAAGTTAAAAAAAAAAAATCAGAAAACTTTCAGGTGAAAAAGTGAATGAGCATGGCAAAAAACCTTTGGGAATGCAGTTCCATCCTGGTACCTTTTACCCATTTCATACATGAAGAGATTTTTGCAAATATGACAACTGAGTTTTCTTCTTTACTCTGATGCAGCATATACATAAGAAAAAGGACACAAATATTTTTTCCTCAAAAAAGTTATGATAAAAATAGTATAGATAGTCAAACTAGTTCTATAAAATTCTTCTGCAATAACTACTGTTGGCAAAATTCCTGTTTATAGTTAGTTATATATTTTATACTAATATATAAGTAAACCTAAGTATATACAATTGCACACTTCATCAGAAGTTACTCTGAAAGACATAAGTGAAATACTTAAAATTATTTTACCTAAATAACATAGATTTTTTTTTTTTCAGACAGTTTCAGTGTACTAGGTAGAATTTTCAGGACTAAGGTATCATTTAGAATATAAATTAATAAAATAACAAAAATACTGCTGTTCCTTCCTCCCTTCCATTTCCTAGTTCCAGAAGAGTCCTATAAGGCCTGAAATCTACAATGTGAGTCACATAAATTAAAATATTTTCCTAATACGACACTGATGTAAGAACCCAAAGTTTAAGCTTCACACACTCTTTTCATTTATATTATGTCTCTCCACCAGAGAGCTACTTTACCATCCACCAGAAAAATCACTGAATGGTTTAGGTGGGAAGGGACCTCATAGATCATCTAGTTCCAACACCTCTGCATGGGCATGGTCACCTCTTGCTAGATGATGTCAGCCACCTCCCCACCTCTAATACCCACCCCAGAGTCCTTGGGGTTTCCTGTAACCTCTTTTTTCAGGTGTTTTTTTCATTTCAGGCAGAGCTGTCCTATACCCCAACTCAAACTGTTGGTTTACTCTGCCAGCAGGGGAAAACTGTAGTTTTCCACATTAGTCTGGTGGAAAATAAAATTAAAAAAACAACAAGTAACCCCTCCTGCCCTCTACATTCACCTCCACAAAGAGAAAGGGAGTCAAGACCACTCACTCAGCCAAGGTCACATGCAGAAGCACAGGGACACAATACAGCCTGTAGCCTGCTTGTGATAAATTCCACAAATGTTAACTGCAGAACAGATTCACATTAATACTTCAGGTTAGCTAAGCACGGGGACCTCAATGTAACCTACCGAACTCAAATACCTGATGACTCTTTCCTTTTCCATCCTCTTCTTCCCTACAATATCCCTTTGAGTTGCCAAGACATAAACCCACCTAAGTACCACTGTGTATTTAAAGGTCTTAGAGAGGCAATTATTTTTCTAAAATGAATTGCAGTGTTGACAAATCACAGTTGTTGTGGGGAGGGATGTTTGCAGTACCTTGTGAAGTAAGTCATGAGGACAGTTCTGAGGGCATCAGGAAGTCTTTAAGAGTACTCAGGTACTTTGACAAGGCACCATTCAGTGTTACTTGTTCATTCTGATTAAGGAATGCTTCTACCTGAATAGAATTTCTGAAGAAATCAGAATAGTCTGCAAAAAGCATAATGAAAATAGTCTACAAAAATAGGATCAAGAAGGTTTCTTTCTTACCCATCTAGGTGAGAAGTTCCACTAAAACATTATACTAGCTTGAAGTTAAACTTTCTTCATATTTTATGAGCATCCCAAAAGTTAGGCTGAGAAAACGTTGACTTAATGGCCCATGAATAATGCCAGTGAACACAAGCATTCAGATTGGTGAAAGCTATTTAACATTTTAACTTGTTTAAGTTGGGGGGAACAACACAGAGAAACCATTACCACATAAATGGGGTTTTTTCCTACATGTAGATAGATGTGAGAGGTTAAGAAATACACCATTAAAGTTGACTTTGTAAAAAGCAGTCTTTTCAATACTTGAATCAGACCAGATCTTACAAGAAATTTTACTTGGGAAATTATAAATTTCTTCATCTCTGACATATTTTGAAATTTTCCAAAATTATAGTATTTTTTTTTAATGTTTGCAGGTAGCTTCACAACTCCTGTGACACCAGCAGGAATGTTTTTTTTGTTGAGATGAAAAAGATAAATTTTACTAAAGCAATGAACTGAAAATCTGACAAAGATGAGCATTCAAAGTGAAAAATCCACTTAAGCTTAGGCAAACCCTCTCACCTTAATTATTAACATCAATTAATTCTTGTAAGTATGCCTATGTATTGCCAGGGCAATGTTAGAATGGGTTGGGTTGGAAGGGACTTTAAAGACCATCTAGTTCCAATCACCTTGCCATAGACAGGGTCACCTTCCACTAAACTAAGTTGCCCAAAACCTCATCTCAGACACTTCCAGAGAGGGGACATTCACAACTTCTCTGGGAAACCTTTTCCAGTGCCTCAACATCCACACAGTAAAGAATGTCCTTATGTCTAGTCTAAGCGTACTTCCAATGTGTAATACTGTTACCTTGTGACTATACTTCCTGATAATGAATCTACATCTTTCTTGTAGGCTCTCTTTAAGGGCTGTACAGCTCATATAAGGAGCCTTCTTATGCTGTGGGCCCTAGAGCTGAACACAGTACTCCAAGCCTGTATTTGTGCTTGAGATTGCCTCAATCCATGTGCAGGACCTTGCACTTGTCCTTGTTGAGACACAAGACATTTGCAAAGTACCAACTCTTAAGCCTGCTCAGGTTTCTCAGAAGGGCATCCTGTCACTCACAAACATCAACTGCAACACAGAGCTTTGTGTCATCAGCAAACTTGATCAGTGTGTGCTCAATCCCACTGTCTAGTTACAGGAATTTTATTAAAATATTACTTTTTTTCATAGACAATCACCAGAAAATAATTGTATGTACCACACTAGTCTCTCCTACTGCCAGCTGCCACCTCTCCTACTCTGTAGTCTAAATTCTGTCAGATGCAAGAGGTTTTTATCCAAGACCTAAAATACAGAATATAAACAGGAGCAAGAACTTAAAATGGTAAGGATTTACTCTTTAGTAAAGATAGGTGAGAACTGTCGGGGAGCAACTCTATGCTGCTATCTGAATCATAGATATGAACTGAGATTCTGTATTATGCCAATGGGAAGTGGATGTTGCATTCACGAACTGGCAATGACAATGTTTGTGTATGACTGCCCACTATTAAGACTGTCGGTGTGTCTATAGGCTTATGTATCTACATACACACACACACACTGATGCACTAGAAAGTGGCTTTGGAATAACCTAAAAGAATGAAGTATATCTAAAACACATAAATCAGGTATACAAGATGTACAGTGCAAGTGGGAAGATGTGGGGTGTGATAAATCTCAGATGACAAAAGGCCTGCCTGCAGTAGCAAGTAGGGTGGTCAGCAGAAAAGGATTTGTGCACAAAGCAGTTGTTCCTAAGACCAAAAAATGAACAAAGCACCAAAGCATTTAAGCGTATTTTACTAATCCTGTGGTTCTTCTGGGACTCCTGGAAGAAGTACAGCTCATGTACTCCAAGAACGTTTTGGAAAGCAGGTTAAGGAACAGTAAGTGAGACACCAGTTTGACGCTTTTTCCAAGTGGAAGAAGCATCTGCTGGGAGCTAAAAATTTACTGTAAGTACAAAGCAGTGTATTCTGGATTGTACATGGATGAGAAATATTAGATGCTTTTCCCTCTTCCGCAGTAGTGATGGACTTAGTCTACAGGTTTCTCAGTCACTGACACACTCTTTCAACATTGTCAGTTGTGTACATGTAGTTGATATACTGCTTACAAAATGCACTTTAGACACACCTCAGTGTAAAATACTAAACTATTGCTTTTGCCTTTCTTCAAGAGTTGAGTGAAACCTAAACACAGTGCTTCAATTAGGTGAGACTTTAGAGAGGCAGCAGAAGTATAACATATTAGTATCACTTAGTGAAACATTAGGCATTTTGGGGCTGTTTTCATACAATCCGCAGGAAAATAAAACACTGAGGATTTTTAACTGAAACATTTCACCAGTTCATTTCTTGGAAAACATTTTTATTTGAAAGAATGAAACACAACTTCTGCTTAAACGGTTTGTCATTAGGCCAAGGAATGATGTCTGTGCTGAGTGGGCACAGCACTTTACACAGTTGATGATTAAATTATAATGGCAGCATTTCAACAAAAGCAATGTTAACTGCTTACTGCAAACGCAGAAGTCATGGGAGAGAAGTAGAGATCATACTGGACCAGGCTAGGGATTCCCAAAAGATGAAAAGCATTTTTGCTTAGATTTCCTCTCCATCACAAAGATGAAGTAAGAGATCAGTTTGTCTCTAATTGTTAGCACTTTTATGCTAAATTTTGTCAGCATCTATAATTGATTTTGCTGTTTCTTCTCTCTCTCTCCTTTTATATATATGTCCTGGAAAAGGTGAATGTTATTTGGGATTTGCTAAGAAGTAATTCTTCCCAGCATTAATAACAGCATGCCTGAAGCAGCCAAATAATTATTAGAGAGTATTTTTACATTGAAATATTATAAAAAGTACACCTCTGGAGAATTTCACTGGCAAGCACAAGATGGTTACAGTTTCTGTTGTATTTCACTTTACATTTGCATGTTCAGTTGAACCTTGAAATTAAATCAAGTTTTAGAGAAACAGGAAAAAATGTATCTCCATAAAAGTGTACACGGGCTGCACATGAAAGGCAGCAAAAATTTGCATTACTTGAAAGTAAATTCATGTGGATTCTTTGCCACACAAAGGAGGATGTTGGCCATAGCACCCAAAATCATAAGTAAAAGGCCTGTGTTATAACTTTCATACAAGAAGTGCATGTCTTTCAATTTATAACTTGTTTGGTCTCAAAACTCCAAGTTTTTCTGGATAATGGTCCACCCATAGGTTTCCAAGAGGAGGCTATTCACAATGTAACAGAAAAAAAAATATTTGGGAAGAAATCTGCAACAATGTGTGTAAAAATCTCTCAATAATTCTACCACTCTCCAGGGAAAGAAAGTCTCATTACCAGCCATTTGCCATGACAGCAAAACTTGTTTCTCAAGCAAAGAAGCAAACCCAGCAGTCAGCAGCAGATCTCACTTTCATATTCATATTAACAGTGTCTTGTAATAAATTCAATTGCAACTTCAAATTTCTCTCCTTTACTCTTCGGTAGCTGAATAAAAACATGCTGAGATCTAGGCTTCATACAAAATTTTTGAAAGGCAGAGAAACAAAGATAATCATCTGAGAATTAATAGACATCCCCAGTGATGCCTTACAAAGGCAAATGACTAAACCACTTATTTATGTGCAGTTTATGATTGTACAATGCAAACAAATCTGAAATTATAGAAAAGAGATTATGATGGAGCAAGAAACTGACATGGAGACTGGTTTTTTTCAGTGTAATCATGCTGTACACGACAGGGAAATATTATATGCCCAGATTACAGAGATTTCTAGTGCCTCCTGCCCCACCAAGTGGACTAATAGTGTTATTTTTTATCAAAAAATTTGTATATTCCCTTTCTTTCGGAACTAAATGAAGTATATGTTCCCATAGCAACACAAGCTAATTCTTTCCAAATTTAGGTCTAAGCCTTTAGCACTGAATTCCATGGCAGCTTACTTTCATATGAATCTTTGAACTGTGATATTATGCAGGCAGTTTTAATCTGCAAAGCTCAAAGATGGAGGGGGAAAAAATCCATAATCTACATGTGGCATAATGCACACATCCATAAATGTACCATAACCTTCAGTGGTTTAATCTTTTATATCCTCTGGAAAATAACCTGTTTAACATATCCCCTTCTGCTTTTTGCAAAATTTTTGTTTTAGAACATAACAATGGCTGTTAGTTTTCTACCAGAAGGCCTTGCAAAATGTGAGCTCCATCCTTCTAGCAACAAAACTGACACTAAGAATATTTAATATAGATGAGCACTTAAATACTGTTTCATTCCATGAAATTAATAGGACTAGAGAAGAATTCCAAGAACAGAACTAAAACAAATGCCAAATTCAGCCTCAAAACCTTTAAGGGAATACTTAATCCAGTTTGTCTAGGATGGGAAGAGTTCCAGGAATAGCAAAATTGTCATAAATTCAGTTAATAATAATAATTCTTGTCGACTTTTAACAGAAGTACACTCCATATCACATCTACCCCTCCCAGAGTGAGTCCTGTGTCCATTCAGTCTTCTCATAGGAAGTCCATGCTATGATTTGTCCTTTCCCACCCACATTTTCATTCCATATTTTCAAACAAGTTACCCCCTTAATACAAATTACAGAATACCTGGCTACATTTACACTGCTCTAAAATAAAAGTTTAAAATAGCTTAGGAAAAGACTAAAGCATATGCTCAAAAGTAACCTTAATTTAGAACACCACAAGAGAGAGAACAATTTATCTTTGTAGAAACTTAAAAGGAGGTTAAATTTTACTGAGTCCTAATTCTTTGGCTACAGGGGTTTCATTAATTTTCCATAACCAAGCAATTTTCTCTACACTCATAACAGATACCAACAGATACCTCTTATATTAGAGTGAGTTGTATAATATATCAGTATAACACAGCATTTGTATTAAAGTTTCATGATTTCTCAGAAAAAAACATATCTCCTATATACCATCCTGTAAAAACTTCCTTTCCAGGGACACCCAAACCCACTACACTTTTATCTAATGGCCTGTGTCCATTGATATATTAAATATTATTGACACTACAAAGCATCAGAATTTGTTGAAAACTATATGTTAAAACATGTATTTGAAGAGAAGATGAAACTATCTGCTAAACATTCTGGTGTCAGTGCAGTTGTGTCTCAAAGTGACTGGACATTTATCACCAGTAACTTGGAAACTGCTTTATTTAACTTTTACTGAGACTTTACTCTGTTTTGCTTAATTTGGCTCAGCCCAGGAAGCAACAGATCCAGGAACAACACTTAAAACTGCAGAACAGCTGTAGATACAGTAACAGAGGTAGTTTAATGCAATCAGAAAGACAACATAGCACAGTCCACAGCAGGAAAACCCTATCAGTAAGCTGCTTCATGTGATTCTCTGAAATCACAAAAATATTTTGTGTCCCTGATAAGAGGAAGGGTAGGAGCATAGTCTTGTCAGCATAAAATACGGTGCAGGAGGTAAAAGTTATTCACAGAGAGGATAACAGATCACTGGAACAGGCTGTACAGAGATGTGGAGTCTCCTTCTGTGGAGACATTGAAAACCCTTGCATGAAATGCTCCAGTGCAACTGATCCTGCTCTAGCAGGGGGGTTGGACTAGTGGAATGTAATACAAATTCTGTTTATTTCGGTTCTGTAGAAGCAAAACTTATACCTGTTTGTATACTACATATTTCATACCCTAGTCCTAGAAAGAAGATACTGATTGAAGACTTACCCTATCAAAAATACTTACTGAGATGTGTAGAAAGGCAACTTTAGGTTTTATATTTTTAGTTTTTTATTTTTATATTTTTATTCTTTCCTATGCTTTCTTTTAGTTTTATTCATTACAAGAACACTGCCTGGAAAGAAATGTGTATAATTCATTCCCTTGCAGTCTCACACATTAGGAATGATGGCCCCAGTTCTGGTCACAAACATCTACATAAATCCCACAATCAACCATGCAGCAAGGGGTTTTAGAAGTTATTCCTCAATATATGTTTGCATTCCAGAGATGGATATGGGTATATCTACAACATAAGCATGGAGGACATACAGGATGTGTTCCAGAGTTGTTTGATTTTTAAAAGTCTGCATTAAGAGTCACAGATTTATGCAATAGCACCAGGAACAATAACTGCAAAACATCAGCTGCTTTAACTCTTGCTACTAAAATCTTTAGTACTTATCACAAGGAAGCAAATCCTGAAATAGGGGCAGTTTTATCCTGGAAACGTTTCTGAAGACCTGGCAATTTTTTAAGATCTTAAGACCAGTATAATCCAAACTATTTCCCTGGTTACATTTCAGCTCTTCTGTGCTGATTAAACCATCCAGACAAGTCACACAGAATTGCAGAGATATATTGCTGAAGCCTTTTACGTTTTTACTCCCTTTTCAACATTCAGTCCTGAATTATGCATTTAATGTAAACTCAGAAACTCTTTAAATAACTCATCATCTTTCATTTAAAGGTAGCTTAACTTGAAATTCTGTTAGGAGGATTTGTTTTACATTTTTAAAGGGAAATATTTCTTTTACATCCAAGCCTTAAGTGGTCTTACTTAAAAGCAGTCTTAGCTTTTTTCAGTAGATTTTATTGGATTTGCACTAGTGGTGGTAAAAGCTATTTCTAAATGTCTAAATCAGTAGCAATACATCTTGTTCTGTGTTTGCACCACTGTTAATAATTCTTCATGATAAAGAAACAGAAAATAAACCCCCCAAAACACCAACAGCTCACATAAACATTTATTTCTATGGATTTCTCTTCCTTTCTATACAAGATGTTTGCAGAGATGATCAATACAGCAATTTCCTGCCAACCCAGAAGGCTAATTACCACTCATTTTCAGAGACTATCAAGGCAGAAGTATTAAAGTGTTCTGATAATCAGTCACATAGACTCATTACAGAGCCCTGGAGTATGTTTCTTTGCCTTTTCTATGGGAAAAAAGGCATGCCGATGTTTTTTATGAACAAATTGGGGGACAGTACCACTGAAATTCAAGTAGTTGTGCTGTAGAACCACTGAAACCAAGTATTTTCTTGAAAGGGTAAGTCCTACCATCAAGAATATATTTCGCTTTGTGTATTTGCAACTAGTTTATCTTATCTTAAAGTCAGTAGTTCTGCAGTGGTTTACTGTGGCAGGACAGATGTCCCTGTAATGCACATATTCAGACACATCTTCCCACCCTACTTGTTAAGAATTAAAGAGTTTACATATGGGACTATTCCTTAGTGCCTCATAAGTATGACTAAAAATAAAACCATTTATCCCTTCTGTAGTAAAATCATACTGAATGCAAATGCTCATCCCCTCAAATCAGATGGTCTGTGCTAATCTGTGGATTTTCAGAAGAATTCTCTACCACCTGTGCAACACTGCATGTGCTAGAAACACATTTCACTGCTGGGGTAGCATCCAGTAGCAGTATTTTCCATCCTTTTTTTGACTAGCCTTAAGAGAAAGGGTTGGCCTCCGACAGCAGCTGCTTAGCATTTAGTTAAATTTGTGTGAGTTATTCCACCTTCAAAAGAAAATAATAAATACAGTGTCTTACAGAAGGGATTTGGCAAGAAACAGGCAAGGAGCTGGCTGATAAGGCAAAGGAAAGAAAACAAACACAAAGTTTTGGGAGGAAAGATGTAAAAAAAACCCCATTGAATCCATTACTTTTTGGCATTGTGTTGTGAATTCTTTGCTAAGTTTTTCTAGGTTTTGCTTTAGGATCACAAATAATAGAGAAGAGTCAATTTCACATAGATTCACAACTGGCAGCTAAGCACTTCACTGCCTCTTAGATTCATAAAGAATTTTCTCTGGCACACCAGTCTGTGCCATGTATACAGTTAAGCAGGCATATGATATGCCAGATTAAGTGTATTGTAGGCTCTTACAGTCCACCCACAGCTGCTGATTGCTCTGTTATAGGGGGTATTTGCTGCATTGCTACTGGAGAGAAGTTGGCAGGTTTAGATAGTGCTCAGGCACAGCTTAAATCTACTTGGTGTGTATTTTCAGAAGTAAACTAGAAATTACATTTCCCACATCAGAAGCCTTGCATAGCATTCATAGACCTCCTTTATATCACTTAGATGTGTAGCCTAATACAGAGCAGCAAAAGGAAAGGCAAGTTTTGCCAAGATTAGCAAGGTTTGAGACCAGCACTTTGACTCTTTCAAAGAAAATATAGGACAAGTTGGCAGGATAAAAGTTTGAAGGACAGCTCATAAGAGTTTATGGGGAAGAACACTGTTAATAGATTTTCTCACAAGAGTAAAATGTCTTTCCATCTTGGTTGAATCCAGAATAATTCCTTTTTTATCTGGCATTACAGAGGCTCTTCAACGTAATGGGAACAGCCCACATAAATGAGGTGGAAGTTTCATGTAACATTAACTATTTAAGACAGCATTATTGCTGTCTAAACATGTATTTATTAGAGCTAGATAAGAGCAAAGGAAATCCTTCTATTCTCATTTAGGCTGCCTCCTAATTTGTAATTAAATGGAGCCTGTATCTCAATTGCTCTGGCTTTTGGTATTAAAGAACTCAGGCTTCTGTGGCAAGCTCTTAACCTCGTCTCAAAATCCAAGCCATTTAATGTGCTTAATATACTTACATTTATAATAATTTTAATCATGATTTAAAATTTGTATCAGAGCTCTTTCTTTATGATCTGAAAATTAGCATATAGAATGTTCATATCCACTAAAATGAATGTAAAAGAATACTAGATCTGTTGTATGGTATGACCGTTTAAATCTCAGAAACAAAGCCTTCTCTTTGCATAACACTGTATCTTAAATACACAGAGACAGCTGTGGGGAAGAGTAAGAGATCAGCAGGTCTTATAGAGAAATTCTTCTGCCCTAGTATGAAAGGGCTGCCACGTTCCACATCCTCATATCAAACAGGTTAAAATGCAAATATCTGAAAATAGCTCCGATCTCATCAAGTGACCCAAAATCACCTTCAAATAGAGTTTTTTGTAAGATTACCATAAAATGCTCTTCCTGAAGAGGTTTTGAAAATAAGCTCTCTGCAACTTCAACTTCCTTTGAATGACCAGACTGTTTACAGCACTTGACTTCAAAGGATTTGCAGCTACATTTACATTTAGCAGAGTTCAAGGGAATATACTATCATATATAACAGGATTTTTTTTACTGAAACACCTTTAAAAATAGAGATTTTTAAGATTTGAAATCATTCTAATATCTTAGAAAGCAAGTTTTCTGTTGTCAGAATGTTTAAATCAATACTTAAATGGAAACTAATCATAAGATAATGGAATAAAGTGAACTACTAAATATTCTGAGTGACAATTTTCTTATTAATTAAGGCACAACTATGACATCTCCATTAAGTACCAAAGTATCAAACCAAGTAGCCAGTACTTAAAGGAAGTAAGCTTGCCTGAAAACTTATGCCATAATTCTTTCTCAGTAATTATCTGTGAAAATAATTTTCAATAATTTTCATCTGTGAAGTTAAAAGTCTCAGTTCCAATTAAAAAAATTTCACAACACAAAGAAAATGTTTGCTTTATGCTTCTAATTAGACGTTTAACAGTTTTGTGCTTTTCAGAGAGGCAGGCCAAACCTGTTTACAGCAAAGGCCCTCTTTAGGAGTTCTTTAGAACTTCATCAAGAGGAGCTCCAGTCCCTTCCGATGGGTAACTACTGCTTTATTCTCCTTTTCAGGTTTAGGGTAACAGTTTATTGTATTTGGGAGGTGCTTAGAGAGTAATGGAGCATTGGAATAGGCTACCCAGGGGGGTTGTGGAGTCTCCTTCTCTGGAGAAATTCAAGACCTGCCTGGATGTGTTCCTGTGCAACTTGGTCTAGGTGATCCTGCTGTGGCAGGGGGATTGGATTAGATGATCTTTCAAGGTCCCTTCTGATCCATAATGATTCTAACATTCTATTTGCATGTGTTGAGATGAGTTGCATGCAGAATAGGTTGCCCAGGAAACTTGTGGATTCTTTCATTAGGTAAGATCAGGTTGGATGGGGCAACTTTGTCTAGTGAGACTTGTCTTTATCTATGGTAGAGAGGCTGAAACTAGATGAACTTTGAGTTCCCTCCCAACCCAACCCATTCTATGATTTTATGATTCTGTGAGCTAAATTTAGACTTTCAGTGTGATCCAGCAGTGCAAATCATTTCTGCAAAGATGAATGTAAGACAGGAAGCTAAACAAATGATCTATGACCATCTTGTACATCCATTTGCAGGCAGATAAAAATTACAGACATACTCCACCTGTAATATCAGTATAGGTGTTACTAGCTGTTGACACTTCAGACCTTCATCCCAACACAGCAGCATGCAATTTAAGGTGTAGGGATAATGGCATCTAACTAGTCATCATCTGTGGAACAGAAGATACATAACTGTGTATACAGGGGGAACTTGGGGTTTTATCTTTTCTTTCTGTTTTGTGTGTGAAAATTGTTTCAGTACACACCATTGACCAAGTAGTCTACTTGAATTTGAATACAATGAACCATTTCTCAGCAGTACCAAAGACACTGAGAGCACTTCAAAATGCGCTTCCCAAAGCCACAGCTGCTCAGAGAAATGGAGAGAAGGGCCAGAATTGGCCTCTACTGAACCTGGTGAAATGATCTCATTGTAAATGAAAATGAAAACATGTTTATCTGCTTTCAGAAACACTTCTGAAAAAGCGTTTTAAAAATAATCTTTAAAAAAGAGCCATCACTGGAATAGTTTTCCAGTAATGTGAAATACATACATCTATGCTCCCATGTGAACATAAGTGAGTATAAAGTACAAAAATACAAGCAAACGATAACTATGAGGAGGTAGATCTTAACATCCGTAGTAAATGTCACAGCAGTTTTTGACATAATGAATAGCTGTTCAGAACAAGTCAGGTAGCATTAAGCTATTAAGCAATTAAGGATTAACCAAGGTCCACATGGTCAGAATGACAAGACTTTAGGGAAAAGTTATTCCTAGTTGGCACCTAATCACCTGCTGTGGACAAGGTAACCCTCTGAGTGTCTGCTGGAGATAGACAGCACATTGTTGCTCCTCAGCCTACCAGCTAAGGATATAGCTACCAGCCCCATAGACCCCATGTTGCCTGACCAGCACAAGCACCTGGATAAGCAGCAAGGCTCTCCCCAAGGCTCCACTAATGAGGCTTATGTAGCCCTGAAACGTGAAACTGCCATGCATATTATTTCTCAAACAAAACTTGATAATTTGAAACACTTTTAAAGAAACATTCTGCCACCTTAAGGTGGCATTTTTTGTGCATAAGAAAGTTCCCAAAAGTAAGGCTATGAAATATTGCATGGTTGTTTTCTCCATGCTGAAAAATACCAGAGTTAAATTTGAAGTAAATTCATTTTTTGTGCTGCGCAGTAAAATTTACCATTTGCTATAAATTATAATACAGGTTCTTTTCCTGCAACAGAAAAGAAAGATCAGTAAAATATTTTACTGTCAGTGAAAGTCTAGTGACAAATTAATGTTATCAGTTTATTCTTGTCAATTTAGCACATCAACAACACAAAAGCATTTTAGTAGCAATACTTTTTCCTAGTAAAAACAAAAAAAAAGCATTATTTCAAAGTATACATTAAAATGTGTAACACACTTCTGGCAAGCATATGGGCTCTGATTGTCAAACATATGCCGTAAATTCATATGGAGAGTCAGGGCAAATCATTTGACCTTCTTGTGGCTCAGACAATCCAGCTGTAAAATTAGATGAAAGCAGAACTGAAAAACAGATGCTACTGCACCAAATTTGAGCTTTCTTAAGCAAACAACATCTTACAGAGCAGAATTACTACCTTGAATGAACTACAATATTTTATTTGATGCTTATTGGCATAATCTGTAAATTAAAATAAAACTTAAAAATTTCACAAGCCTGTTGCAGACATTTTGTTCGGTTTTCATATTTACAAATTCCTTACATGTTTCCAAAGACAGGCAGTAGCTACCTGGAGAACTGAGCCTACTGGCCGTTGGCAAGGAAGTTTTGCCTGGAGTGAGTTGGGAACCACAGTCTAAACCATCTGTCACATCGAGTCTGGACCTGTGAGAGATTAGAGGGGCATCCAGAGAGAAGGCCAGGCCAAAGCACATGACATATGCACTGATTTCGTTAATTTTCTGGGCACTCAGCCACCCCAGAAGCTCTATCTAGAATTTGAAATTCCTTTTTCATCTCACCAAGGCACAGAGAAATCTACTTTTTGCTCCTATCTGGCTTGCCAGTTTCTGCGGGGTCCAGTGTGTTGGCAGCTGATAATAGTTAGCGTGCAGCAGTGTCTTATCCAACAGGCTCTGCCTTCCCTGCTATGAGCAATCAGTCACACTGACGCTACCAAGGGTGGGCATCGCTTATTCTGCATCTGTGCCATCGCAGGTGGTGGAGCCCTTAAAAATGTTACAACCAGAGTTTGCTTGCAGGCAGGCAGGCAGGCAGAACATGAGCAGTGGCAGTTGCAGACACTCATGTAGGAATATGAGTTCCCTCCTCGCTGTTTTTGGACTTGCTAAGAAGTTTATATTGGGAAAGTATTTAAAAATCTTGAAGACAATTTTAACAGAACCAAAAAAGCCCACCCCAAACCACCAGAACTCACACCCACAACTCAAGTCTGCTTACTTCTACTTAAGCTTGGGAATATACACTACTCCTATCAGTACAGTTCTTAAAATTTTATTTCAAAGGAAAATGAGGCTAATATATATCTGAATGTACATGGTCTCCATTTATCTCAATTTTGTAAGTGGGAAAATGGCACTTTGATTATTTTCCAGACAAGCAAACAAACAATATATCAATGAAAAAAAGACTGGTAGTAATAACCTCCACTCCTTACTGGACATGGAGGGAAATTTAGTAACTAGAGATGAGGATAAGGCAAAGGTACTTCATACCTCCTGAGCCTCTGTCTTCAATAACAGGTTAGACTGTTTTCAGGATGACTACTTACCTAAACTGGTAGATGGGGATAGGGTACAGTGTAGTTCCCCTGTTATCCAAGAGGTACTAGTTAGAGACCTGCTAATCTGTCTGGATCCCCACAAGTCCATGGGACAGGATGGGATTCACCCCAGAGTGATGAGAGAGCTGGGGATTGAGCTTGCTAATTCCATAATTTATCAAAAGTCATGGTACACAGCTGAGGTCCTGGATGATTGGAAGTTGGCAAATGTGACCCCCATTTACAAGAAGGGTCAGAAGGATGATCCAGGTAACTATAGACCTGTTAGCCTCACCTCAGTTCTGGGCAAAGTTATGGAATGGTTAGTGCTAAGTGCTATCATGCAACAACTG